>JAPQNM010000040.1:6267424-6304924 GCA_029783475.1 Metacarcinus magister
GACTGACCCTCTTCTCCCCCTTCCCCCAACCTGCTGCTGCAAGGGGGATTGGGAGGGGGTGCGGCTGGCGGGCGGCGGCGCGACAGTCATAGCTGGGGCGCCGGGGGAGAAGGACGCACTTCTCCGTCGGCTGTGAGAGTATCACGCTCGCCGCCCCAGTGTTGCCTCTAGTCACAACTCAGGTGTCGGGACCAGCTGCAGGTGGCAACCACGCCCCCTGCCCTGTTCCCCGAGCCAGCTTGTCCCCCGTAACCCGACTTGGAGTGAGGGACAGCCCGTTTGGCCAGTCAGTCAGCCAGCCGGGCCTCAAGGTCGGCTGATAGACTGTGCGAGAGTGGCGGCAGAGCATGAGTGGGAGTGTGGCGGCAGAGAGGAGTGTGTGGGAGGCGACGCTACGCTTGTGGAGGAACACGTAAAGTGACTGCCATGCTCGCAAGGACCGTGATGAGTTGAGTGCCCAGTGTAGGGAGTCGGTGTTGTGTAGGTGTACCCAAACGCACCGACCCGGGTCCATGGTGAAGATGGGCCTCAAACAGCCCGACCGCACGGAGAAGTGGTCTCATCCACCTAAGAAGAAATGGATCTACAACTACCTCGCGGACGGTAAGGCGGTGCTTGGCCTCCTACCACTAACAGACGGGCGTTGGACACGTCGGGCTGATCAGGAACAACGCTACACTGCTGACGCCACACACTGAAACACTAACTCCTACACAGCCAACAACCATCCCAGGGGCGTGAAAGGCGAAAGCTAGTCCAGGTGGCGAGTCTGAGCTAAGAATCCCCAACCTTGTTCTCCCTCCCTGGAAACCCCATAAATCCCCGCTTCGCCGTTGTAAGTCCTCCGGCATCCCTCACCACATCCTGGACCACCCTTTCCCTCCCCCATGAACCTATAAATGCCTCCCGTCACTGTCCCTTGACATGCTGTAGCATCCCTACCAGCCTTGGCACCCTTTGGCACAATTTATGCCCTGACTGGGATTTTTGTTACCCAAGCGAGTTCACCCTGTGTCCATCCTGCTGTCCCCGACAGACGACCTTTGGCCCTTGAAAACCCGACATAGTATGATATTTTTGTAACGCCCTTGTCTTGGCATCGTTCTTTCCGGCACCCTGGTAGACCGTATGACCCATACATCTTCTGGCACTGACACCTCATTATTATTATTATTATTATCATCATTATTATTATTATTATTATTATTATGAGTGAGAGAGAAAAAAAGCTGAACACCAGTGGAATGTTACTGGTGCACAGGTGTTTCGGAGCAGCTTTCAAAGAGAACAAGTGTGACCATTGAAAGAACCCGTACCTGTACATACGCCCGAGTAAACAGCACACACACACATACATACACACACACACACACACACACACACACACACACACACACACACACACACACACACACACACACACACACACACGGTGGATGGGCTGGTATAAATTAACCTTACTTTTACAGGCAGGTCATGAAGGACGTGCGTATGCATTGGTGAAAGACTTTGATCTTATATAATTTGTCATCAACCTTATCGTCGCTTATATCAATGTGGAGTGAAGGCCGTGTGTGTGTGTGAAGGGGACGTGTAGATGTGGAAACGGACGGTGGGGGCAGGTGGATGGTACGGTCGTTTGGGTGGGAGAGAGGGGCTAGGCTTGTGGGTGGTGGAGGGTGAGAGGGAGGTTGAGGGGGACGGTGAGAGGGGATTGGATGAGGTTGGGAGGGGAGCTAGTGCACTTGCCAGGTTGCCAAATACGATATAGCAACGTCGCTCGGCATGGCTGGTGGTGTGTTGGGTCCTGTTGCCACTTCGTACCTTACTCCCCCACTTCCCTTCCTCCCTCCCTCCCTCTCTCTCTCTCTCCCACACCTTCCCTCACGTGCACCCCCTCTCAGGTATTTTGATAGCGGCGGTGCCCGGAGGCGAGGCGGTACGCAATATCTGTGAAGGTCGTGTGTGTGTGTGTTTGTGTGTGTTTTATATTTGTCATAATTCCGTCACATGTGTACGTGCCACATGATAAGCACAGCTAGCTTGAAGAGGATTTTGTTGTCACATTCTCTCTCTCTCTCTCTCTCTCTCTCTCTCTCTCTCTCTCTCTCTCTCTCTCTCTCTCTCTCTCTCTCTCTCTCTCTCTCTCAGGCTGGTTTTGCTGTGTAGCAGCTTTGGACTTAAGCTGAAGTCATTAAAACTCAGGCTGCAGAAAGGAGAAAGGTCACCCACACATCTGCCTTGCTTGTCCCTAACCTTTCTTTCCTCTTGCCAATGCTGAAACAGTTGAACTTCGCTGACTTGACAGGAAGTTAAATCACTATGCTGGGCAATAGGAGAGTGGCGATGGCGGGTGGCGGCGGCGGCAACCTGCTGGGTGTCCAAAACAGGTTACTTGGCACGAAGGTCACAACAGCGTCACTCCCTTCATCCTTGCGCCGCCGTTCCTGCTTTTATACGATTTATTTATAGTTCACTTGCCGCGTGTGTACGTTTGTGTGTATGTAGTATGTACACGTCCGTGTGCATGTGCGTAGAAGTCTTAGTGTGTGTGTGTGTGTGTGTTTGCAGACATGTGTATTTTGATACGTGATTCAGCATGTAGGAGGCAGTGTTGACTTTCCATGGCATGCAAATTAAAGCACTAGAGTAAAAAAAATAAGTTGGCTCAGCAAAGAGGTGAGGTTGGACGAGTCTGATGACCCGCCCTTACCTCCACCCAACCGTGCCGCGTCCCGCCAGCAAGTTTACCTAGACATGTACAGACAGTAACTTGACGAGGCAGGTTGACCCGGCAGGTGTTGAATCAGTACCTGCCGGGGAGCTGCGCGAAATGGGCTGTGAAAACAAACTATGCTATCTACCGAGAAAATAAAATTGTAAAGGTTAGTTATTTTGGATTGCGTGCTTAGTAGGTGGAAGGATGGTGGCGGCAGGGACCAGGGTGGATGTGTGTGGAGGGCGGCCCGTTATGGTCGCCACATGTGTTGTTACATAAACAGTCGAAGGGCCGTCAGTTTTCACTTGTACTTGCGCGCGCAGAACTCCGCCCCTTCACACATAGCCAGCCTGCCTTCACTGTCTGCACCCGACGTCTGCATGGTAACCCCTTCTATTAGTGTTGTTTTGACGTTTGTTTTTCTTTCATTGGGGCGTAGGGATGTGTGATGTCCTTAGGGTGACTAACTTGTTTTGTTGTTATTGCAGATGAGGGAGGAGAAGAAGGAGGGGAAGATGAGGGGGTGAAGCGGGAGGCAGTGGTGCAGCGGGCGGCTGACAACCTTCCCAGGGCCGCGCCAACCACCACCCCCCATCACCACCCACACAACAACCATCACCATCACCACCACCACCATCACCACCATAACAGTAATCACCGGGGCGTGGGGCCTAACTCCCCGCCGCCTGCGCCCCGCACTGCCCCCACCAGTCCCGCCCACGCTCGAGACGAGCCACCTCAACAACGACGGGTTCCAGCGCTGTCCACGCCCACGCTAGGGGTAAGAGGCAATGCCAGCGGGCAGCAGCAGGGTGTAGGACAGCACCACACCTCCCCGCGCACTTCGTTGTCCTATCCTGGGTCGCCGGCAGCATCCCCGTCCCCCCTGGGACTGCTTAGCGTCTTCCGGCAGGAGTCCTCGTCGCCGCCCTCCAGCTCCAGCAGCACAAGCGACCCCTCCAGCCTGCCCCCTCGCTTGGGGCCTGACGCTCATCATCATCCGCAACAGCATCAGCCCGGGCCACACCTTCACAATGGCCTGGCTAAGTCGCTCACTCTCTCCCCCGCCCACAGCTCCTTCTCTCACCATGGACTCTACTCACCCGATGATCCCGCCTTTAAGGACGACAAGAAGCGTTCCGGGTGAGTGTGGACTCTCCTTACTTTAACTAGCCGATATTTGTTTTAACAGAACTTGTTATTTTAGAGAATTAAGAAAGCAGTCAAAATATACCCATTAGTGACATATTTAGGAAGGTAGTCCATGAACTAATACAAGTATCTTTTTTGATTCTTATACTTTCCCTTCCCCCTTCCCATTGTGCTTCCCCACAGAAGTACTCCGTCGCGGGAGGTGCACAATAAACTAGAAAAGAACCGCCGTGCACACCTGAAGGAATGCTTTGAAACCCTAAGGCGGCAGTTGCCCTCCATGGATGATAAGAAAATATCCAACCAGACCATCCTTAAGGCCGCCCACAAACACATCCAGGTGAGTGGTGTAACTCTTCATGTCATCAATAGCCTTTGTAGTCTAACATCCCTGACCAGGTGTGTTTGTGTGATTAAAGGTATAGCCTGTTAAACCCCATATGTCACTGCATGTCATGTGTCACAACAAAGGGTGGGAGATGGCGGTTCAACAGCCTCTCACTTCACCTGCCAAGCATATATCAGTGACTTTTATCACCTTAATGTTATTGATGCGTGACCCACATTCATTGCGATGATCTTCATAACCCAATTAATTATCGTCTTAAGATTGATAATTTGAAGACCAACATACTACTGTATATATTTTAGACCAGAAACTTTACGTCACTACTATGCGAGGCCACTTGCTTGGCTTAAGAAGTGACGTCACAGGTATTGATTTATCTTGGTTTCTTCACCCCAGCTGTCTCACGCCAACCCCCTTTCATCACCACCACTGACATGCATGGGAATAACCCATAAAAGGAAGGAGTACCATTTTGGTATTTAAATATAAGAAAATCAGGGTGGCACATGTTGATACATACTGTTGCTGTGTCGTGTCCATGCAGCAGGAAAACATAAGCAAAGTTTAGTAAGTTTGCTACGTAATGGAAAGAAGAGATGATATCAAAGTATTAAAAGATAAATGTTGGTACAGTATGCAAGTACTTCATCATTATTACTGATCAGCTATGAGAGGGTAATTGTAGTTTATTTTGTTTGTTTCCCTCTGTTACCACTACCATTTGGGGTGAATAATGATGGCTGGCCTTTTACACATTGTGGTGGTTGTTGATACACTTCGTGAAAGGAGATGGTGTCAAGTTGGCATCAATAACATTTGGGAAAGTGGAAGGCAATCTCCTGGCATGCCAGAAGAAACATCTAGCAAGAAGTATTAGGTACAACTTTGAACTGAGAATTTCCGTATGATGCGCCAGATGTAACGTGAAATAGGAGAGAACTTCTTTGAATTTATATGGATCAGCCAATGCCACCTGGTGGCAACTAATTAAGGTGCATGTGCAACTTGCCTGTCAAGCTCCTTGCTTTCTATGTCCTACCATGGGACTTCATCTCATGTATTTACTGGTCCACTCACCGGTACTCTGCCTTCCACTGGAAAATGTTTAACATGCTTCACACATCACCTCACTGCCTGTTCATTGTCTAATAATTATTTGAAATAGAATATTACTGTATGTATATGCTGTGTAGTAGCTAATATTCTTAATGTAATTCATTATGTATTTTGAGAACAATATATACTTTGGAGGAAAAAGAGACAGAAGTGAAGTCTAGGATCAGTGATATAGGAACAGTGTTGGGAGGAATGAAGGTATTTGGTTTTAGAACTGGAAATTATTGTAAAGAGAGGGTTATATGAAGAAATAGCTGTGTCGACTCTACTATACGTATGCGGCTGAAACGTGGATTATGGGAGTAGCAGAGAAGATAATAAATGTAACGGAGATGAGATGTCTAAGGAGTATGTGTGGAGTAATGTGTACAGACTGAATGAGAGATGAAGAGGTGTTACGAGAGTTGGCTGGTCGAGCAGAGCAGTGAGTGTTGAGTTGGTTTGGACATGTGGAGAGAATGGAGGACCAGTTGGTGAAGAGAATAATGGGAGAATAATGGTTGAGAAGGCCACAACTGAAATAGATGAACAGTGTGAAAAAAGTGCTGCATAAAAGAGGAATGTCTGTGAAGCAAGGAAAGATGACTGTGTGTGATAAAAGTGAGTAGAGAGCATTGGTGAATGCATGAGTAATGATGCGGCCTTGACTACCCTTGGAAGAGGTTCCTGTGCATTTGGTGTGACTCATGGATCAGATCAGGTGTTGGGAAGGGGAGAGTCTGTATCACATATGAAGTGGCAGGGGTAAACCAACCAGGCTCCGTCATGAAAGATCTCCACCTTCGGCCTCACTTGTGTGACTGACCTGACGCGCTGTGTTGGGCAGGGTGCCCTTCTCTTCTCTAGGGGCTAAGTGAGGAGAGTGTATGTGTGTGCGTGCACACACATCATCGCTACCTCTTTTAAAGGAATGTTAGCCTGGTATAAATAGATTTTTCCGTAAATGCTAAAGTTATTCCTTCAAAGTATGTCAAATCTTCTTTTCCTGTTAACATTGAACTATAGAACTGTTCACAGCATCATGAATTGTATGATAATTCTTGGGAGTTCTTGAAATTTCATGATCTAAGAACATATTGATTATATAAAGTTACATAAGGTGAATAGGATAACATTTTAAAGGTTGCAGTCCACTATTTATGACAAGAAAAAAAATTATTTGTAGATTGCAGCAATTATGAACTTGGAAGCTACAGAGGAAGTTGAATAGAATGGAATTTAAGGAATTACAATTTGCTTTTTCCCCAAAAGAATTAAGTGCATAATATTCTCTTTGATCATAATTACAATGGTTTGCAACTGAAGAGAAATGTTGGAGAAACCCATTGGTATGTTGTAGCTCTTTATGCTTTTTTGAATGATGAAGGCTTGTCACAGTAGTTGTATAGGGCAACATGATTGAGATTGAGTAGTAAAATTGAAGAAACAAGAAGTAGGTTTTTCATAAGGGATGACTTATGTCTGACAGAGCTTGAAGAGGAAGGAGCGAGAGTATGAACATGAAATGGAGCGTCTGGCCCGGGAGAAGATTGCCCACCAGCAGAAACTTTCAGCACTTAAAAAGGAACTGTCTGCCCGTTGGGACCACATTGACTTCAATGCTCTACTACCAGACATGGCCTCCCTTGATCAGCATCGTGACAAGGAGACCAAGTCTACCACCACTGCCTCAGAGCAACCTGATCTGGAGGAAGATGCGCGGGATGCTGGCACTCAAGTTTCTCCTGCTTCACCCCGACTACATCCAGAACCTCCGGCCCGCCCACCACCCAATTTACCAAGCGCCACTCTAGCTGACAGTGGCCCTGGGATGGTAGTCCCCAGGGAGCAGCATTTTACAGATCCCAATCAGCCACTCAATCTATCTACCAGTATGGTGGAACCCTCCAGAGCACCTCAGTTGGTATCTCAGCAAGGTCGTTCCCCTCACCACACCACAGATTGGGGCACACAGCAGACCTATCAACAGCCTATTTTCACCACTACCACATGTACAGCTGGGGAGGAGGCATGGCAGGCAGTTGAGGTGACCTCAGGACCACCCAATGCCACCAGGGACACTGTTACTACTGTGGCGGGTGACCACTTGTCAATCATGGGTGGTACGGCTGGTATCCACTTGCCAGCACATTTGGTGGCTGGTGGTGTGCAGCTTAATGGTGCCCCAGGTGGCCTCCTGGGCCAGCCAGCAATACAGGTGATCACTCCTGAAGGCTACAAGTTGCTGCCTGCTGATCATGGCCCTAATGGCACCAAACCTCTCACAATCACCCTTGCCCATCCAGGTTAGTGTATACACATGGACACATACATAGACATGCATGTATGTATTGTACACTTTGCATGATCGATTCATAGAATTAGTGGAAGGTGAGTAGTAATTATAACAATTATATTTAATTCAACTCACAGTTATGTTTGCACTGTCTTTATTTCATCTGTAATTTTCTTCATGTTAAGTAGTCAATAAGTTACATGTGTGGTATCATGAATGAACTCTATGCTGGACTAAGTTAAACTTTAAGGGTCATTTAAAAGTAATCCGTAATGTATTAGTTATGATTTCCTTCTGTCTATTGATCCATTGGTTTTATTGATTTAAGCACTGCAAAATTCATTGGGTATGCACTTTGTGTTACTTACAGTTTTTAGTATAGATCCTTACTCACTAATGGGTTATGTGTAATATTGTATGAATGAGTTGTGTATGAGCAGAATATTGTCAGGTCAGTTATGCCATTGCCATTCCTTGTGGAAGACTCCTCATAGGGGAATAAACATTTGATAATGATTATGCAATGAATTAAATCAACTCGAAGCCTATCATATGAACTAATTGTAAAGGAAAAATAGTTAATAAAACCAAAGTAGTTGTGTTGTATCTCACTTTTTTATTATCAAACATTTCAACATTACAAATCACATGAATAAAATAATATAAATTTTCTTTTGCTGCTGGAACTTAGGATAACACTGAGAATAGTTGTTTTGCGTGAGTTGGTGAACACTTTACCAAGCGAGTTAGATCAACAAAAGACTGACATAGAAATTTGTTTCAACCCCCCAGCCACCACTGAAGGGCTGGATCGAGGAGACAACCTTGAAGAATCCAAGACTGGAGCTCCTACTGCTGCTCCAATGATGGTTGCTTTCAAGAATGGTGTGCAGGCTCTCCACCTGGCCATGCCTACCACCCCACGAACCCTCACTCACTCACAAGGTATGTTGACACACACACACACACACACACACACACACACACACACACACACACACACACACACACACACACACACACACACACACACACACACACAGCACGAGATATGGAAACAGAACCCCACGAGCTTAGCTTACCTCCTGTATATCACAAGTAGGTAAATATACATGTTATAGATTCCTCACATAAAACATGATATTTTGCATTTGTTATGTTCCTGCATGAACCCTGGGAAGGGCTAGTAGTATATATATATATATATATATATATATATATATATATATATATATATATATATATATATATATATATATATAATATATGCTCACTCGATTGCCTGTTGTATATAAAACTGTGATAGGGTTAATGAAAATAAGGAAATATGGAAATAAGTCAGCATGTAACAGAACAGGTCAGATCTTTTCTTATTTGTATAGAATCACCAATACTGGCTAAATGGACATTTAAGATTCAGTTGAAATTTTATCTTAAAAGTGTTATTTAATGTATGCATGAGCATGGTAATCTATGGCCCACAATTATATCCAACTTTAGCTTACAAATAAAGAAAAAATTGTTACTACATTTACAGTTACAAGATGCTAAACACACAATAGTGTAGAGGTCACCTTAGACCTGGTCTGCTTGAGATACTGCCATACACTATCTAATGAATGAATGACTCAAATTTCTTGTGTCCCAGATGGTTCAATAGAGTATAGCATGTGGATCAGATTAGGAAAATTACTCCGACTGTCCATCCCCCAAACCTATCTGCCTTACTCTACCAATTTACTTTTCTTTCCTTCCATACCCATCCAGCACCACTCACCCACCCCACTAACCTTATGGTTTCCTCATAATCCTTGACTGATTAAACTTCTCTTTTCCCTCTTCTTTACCAAGGTCAAGTAGAAGTTTTTATTGGTTAATTATTATTATTTTTGTTCCCAGACTTTCATTTTTGAAAAATTATTTATCAATTATTTGGCTCATTTTGGAATCCACTGAATACCGGTCAATATTTCATTGCAAAATGTATTCTTTGCTGTCTCTGTAGTCAGATAAGAATAGGCTTGTGACGAGGGTGGTGACTCCTGTACCACAGGTGATAAAGACTCCAGCTCACAGGCTTAAGAGACGTATTGCAACAATAGTATTACTTTCCTTCCTTGCATTGCAAACAAGCAAGGATTCGATTCTAGCTGACTCTTGATAATGTTTGTGATACGATTTAAAGTCTTCCTGTGAGTCTTGTGGAATGGTGTCGATGCTCTCACCATAAAAACACTTCACACAGTTTTGCGCAGATAGTTCACAAGCACCTTTTGCTCAAATAATTTAAGTTATTAGGTACCCAGCTTATGCAAACATATTTATTATAGTCTCTGACACCTCGTTCTCTTTGGGGATGGCCATGGCACAAGAGCCTCCACCTCTCCATACACTCTTCCCTTGCTTGTTCAAACCCTTCCCCTCTATCAGCACCTCTATTATGCATGTACTCCTTTACTCTATCCTTCCATTTTACAACTGCCCTTTCTCCTACTAGGACCCTCAATTTCATTCACATACACTTTCTTCACAAACTTTGAACTCTTCATTCCACTCCACTTGCACAAGTTCCTATGCCACATCTTTCATACACGCTTTTATTGCTCTCACACTCCCATCTTGTCACACTGCATGCTTCTCTCAGATCACTCATTGCCACAGCACGTACTTTTGACTGCTGTGCCCTATTCCATGTCCAAGTTTCTGATCTATACGTCAATGTTGGCAGGAGAATACAATTTCTTAAACCTCTCTTACCTCTGTGGATACATTCCTGCCTTCACAACCGTTGTAAGTGATCCTGCAAAAAGCTTACTTTTCACAACCTTCTCTCTTATTTCTCCTTCCATCTCTCATTGCTTGCATAGCACTTCCCAAATACTTATTTCACTTACTTCATTCTCTCTCCTAAAACTACTTCACACCTTCCTATTGCTGGCACACTCATCCTATAAGGCGTACCAAAGTCGATCACCTCTTCCTTTAAAAAAAAAATTTTAATCAACAAAATAATAGCTTAGGGGAATGTCATTCTTGTCCATAATGAAACAAGAAACACTAAACACTGAGACAAATGTTAGCCAATTTAGGGAGAAATTTAGAATTGAGAAATTTAGGACTGTCAACTAAAGCAGCCAAGAGGCGACTTTGGCCACATACATCCCCACCCTCAATGTTAGTAGCTGAGGCCAGCAAACTGCATTGTCATATTCTGTACCATGGCAAGGATGGAGGTACAGTTTGTGCCATTAGAGATGGCTATCCCACTCACCCAGTAAACACAGTCTCGCTCATTTTACTATTTTATAGTTTTTTTTTCATATTTACTTAATGAATCAGTGAGTGGTCTAAGCATGTGAAAAGTTGTTTTTTCTTTTTAATTAGTTTTCTTGTTAATATTATCCTATCATTATATATTTGAAAATTAATAGGTGATCCGAATCCATGCTGCTGGGATCTCTGCAACCTCAATGATTCGTTTTTTTTTTTGCTTTTTTCTGCAAGATTCCTGCCATTATTATTTGGATGCTTTAAATTAATTAATCTATGATTATTCCTGGCTAATATCCCTCTTAAAGGGGGTACCAGAGACAAAGCGTCACCTTACATTTTGGGGAGGATTTAATCTTCCCTCCCCCTGCCTCTAGTAGGAAGAAAATAGAGGGGCTCTCCAGCCACCTTGCTCCGTCCTTTTACGACATGCTGGAACACAGTGGCAGTATTGTTCCAACTTTGCCATTGATGTGGGACCAGGCCAGGTCCTACCATAAATTAATCTATCCATTTATTTATATACCAGGCTGTCATCTCCCTAAAGGATGATAATTGAGACAAGGAGCTCACACACACACACACCCATGCATACATAACACATACTCTAATTAAGTAAATAAATAAATAATTTCATCACATCTCAGTGGTCAATTGAATTTCCAAAACAATATATTTAATTAACATACTCTTACAAAAGAAACTTCCCACATTAATTCCATGTCTCTTTTTAAATTTATTTTATCTCAGTTTAGAGTAACATTAATGTTATGATGTTAAAGACTTGAAGAAATAGTAAGATTCGTAGAATCTGTCCTCCTAAACTATTAACTCGCTATAGGTTGATAATTTGTTGAGGTTTTCTATTGAAAGGTGCATTCATACATCAATAACACAGATTTTTCTAACAGGTACCAACGGCACCATAACTACAGTGCCACTCAACCTAAGTGTGGGGGGGACGGCGGCAGCTGTCAAGGTGACGCAAGCTGCCACATCCTCCCTCCTGCCTTCCTACCTCCCAATAACTCACGCCAATGGTGGGTTGCACTCAGCAGGCATAACATTCTCTTGGAGCTGCATCTTGCTAGCTAGTCAGAGCTGTTGCACTTGAGTCAGTAATGGTATGCAAGAATCCTATTATGGTTAATGAAGTTATGTTTATTTGTATGTCATGATCTTTCCATGAAACAAAACACATGACTTAATACTGATGCCTTGTGTTGCAGGCATCACCCAGCTGGTGTCAGGTCTAGGCAGCAGCATGGGAACACTGGTTTCCGGTATTGGGACTCCCATTGTGACCCCACTGGTGGTGTCTCAGCCCCAGCGGGTGGGAATGCCAGGCACCGTCACCACCGTTGGAAGCAAGGGCCTGAAGGCAACACCTGTTAATGCCACCAGCGTCCCATTGGTCTCCACCCAGTACACCACTTCACTGGGGAGTGGGCTTGGGGGCTTGGTCAAGCCTGTAATGGTGGTGTCAGCCCCAACAGGCATTGTGACAGGGCCCCACACGGTGGCCTCAGGCAAGCCTTGATGGGCACTGCCAGCAGACAATCCCAGGAGAGTACAAGCCATACCTCAGCTGTGGGCTGCACCCGAGCCTCTCATGGCTCCTCATTATTGCCCACTCTCACCACCACTCATATTCTTCATCATCATACTTGTTATCATGAGAAAGCTAGTACATATTTTCATGTTTATTTTTATGTGAGATCAACCTCTGCCCTCGTGGTAAGAGTGTCTCTATGTACATTTCATTGCCGGTGACATTGGAGATATAAGGATACGTAGTTATTCTTAATTTTTAAAGAATTTTATTAGGTAAATTATTTTATAAGGTGGCCAGCATGGACTCTAGGCTGCTTCAGGAATTGTGTTGTAGTGAAGGTGGTGGCAGCTGACACACGGCTGTCACCACCAGACTGTGATAGTGGTTCACTGGCGTCCTCGTTGTGGCAGGGCCGCCCGGGGGACTCTATGATGCTGGTGGATGCACACTGCTCAACATGGTGCCGGCCGCTGTGCTCACCTGTGTACATAGCATCATCCACCTGATTGTTGGTGTTATTGTTATCTGAACTTGTTGTAAATGTATTATCTGGAGTATGTATTTGTGAACGTATGCATTTTTTTCTTTGATCAAATGATCCTTTTAAAGGTGACTAAGTGTTATACTGTGGCTCCCATTGAAACTTCATACCAAGTATGCAAGACTCAACTATCGCTGACAGTGATAAGTCTCCGCTCAGGGTGACGCAGCCCCAAGCTGCCTGCCCCACCAAATGCCCCAAGTGTACAAATTTCATCAATAGTTGCTTATTGGCTGCATTACATTATACAGAATTGGCCAAAGGCCTGAGTTCTTCCCAATTGTTTCATTCCTTAACTTGGCTCAAGTATTTTATCAAAGTGAGACTATAGAAATACCAGAGTTAAAGCTCTACTATATGATGTGGCAGCTGAATAACATTTGACCACTAAGTAAATTGTAACATTATCTCACTTGTAGCCAAATCTCAAGAGAGGGTACCAAAGTTGTGATCTCTTAAAATCTTACCTTTAAACTACTGCCAAGTGTTTAAGATGGTAGAAAATAAAGTTGATATATTATTGCATTCTAAATATTAGGGTAATCAATTAAATGAACATCCTCGTTGACAACTCTCTCCTTATCAAACTGGTGATGCTAGAGTCTACAGGCCCTAAACAACATCACTTTGATAAGAAGGTGAGTGGTCTATGAGGACAGGAACAGTGATTAGATAGTTGGTTATCCTAACTTTTGGAATATAAATGTACACGTAAATGATTGAATATGAAAAAAGGTTAGAAACTTTCTACAAAAATCATTCATTAATAGGTCTAAAAAGACATAAAGCCTCTGACAACATAGTAAGGTTTATAATGTAAAAGTATTTACGTGGCCTTGGACATCTCTACAAGGCTCGGGAGGAAAGATAGGTGCTCATCAAACCATTTAGTAGTGCCCAGTGACCATTCTGAATATCTAAAGACAAATTAAATAAAGCCAGAATTGCTACTTTTCATCTCAAGAGGTTATTTTCTATCATCTTATACACTCCACTGTTGAAGAAAAAAACATTGAAAGAACCAATAATTTGTGATGCCCTCGTGTAAAGACAAACCGAGATGATCTGCCAAGACCATTTCAACTGCTACATAAACAGAATGTTGTTTCTCTTTAGTATTCTACAAAACCTTTGGCCAAGGTTAGGGGCAAATAAATGGAAAGGTCTCGAGCTTTTCTGTCGATAGTATAATACGAGTTTAAAAATGTCACTCTGGGCGGCAGTTCTATGCCAGATCTCAGGGTTGACAGGAGTCCATGGGGACCCTGATCACCTCAGTGCAAACAAGCCATACCCAAACCCCCTTTAATTGATAGTAAAATGTTTCAAATGTCCTAAGTTTCATATTTTTATCCTTATCTATGTCCTGCATAAATACCAGCAATGCCGTATGTTTAGAAAAAGGAGTCATGACACTATGGGCCAGGCTAATGCATCAGAAGACTTCTTGACACCATTGTTTTTGACTAAACTAGTAAGGTATGTATATGAAACTCCACAAGATCCAAATATTCTTGCCACAGACCTCAACAAACTGCTCTGCTTTTACAGCAACAAATAGTTCTCTTCCCTCTAACCAATCAGATTAGGGGCTGGGCTGACTACTAGTCAATGTGAAGAATTCCAGAGACCTTCAGAGTATCCAGCTACTTTGATCATAAGGTGGACTGTCCTAGTTGGAATATGAAATAAACTATTCTAACTTGGCACCCGTTGTAACGTTCCTGGAGAAAATACTAAAAGTGGATGAGCACTCCTACCTACCAACACTGTTCTCTCTCTCATACCCCGTTCTCACAAATGGGACAGGATGGCTCTGATACAATGCTCAGCTCGTGACTTAAAGGTTGCGAGTTAAATCCTGGCTCATGGCAGCTTAACTTGGTAAGAGAAGTAGCGCTCTCGTTAACCCTAGCAGAACTATTTGGTCTCTAGTTACCTAGGTGGTTATTTAATCACCACATTCTCATAGTGATCTTTAATGTCTGGCACATAATATTTTGATCATTGCAATCACTCGCCAACCTTTCCTTCCTACAACAAATACAAATCCTTCATTTGATTTAATCCTCTGACTATACCTAACTGCTCTTTCCCTCCGTCTACCTTTTAGATTAACATAGCGCCATATGACCTCTGATGCCTGGAGCTTGCTGCTTTTTGCATTAACTAACTAACTACTCACCAACCACAATTGAATGAGGGATGAATGCTATTATCTTACCTGTGTTGAAGTACAAAAAGAGATGAGTCTTGTTCAAGCAACTAAAAGCCACAAGCCTCAACTCCTTCCCGACTCTATGATGAAAGTTCTGTTAATTTTTGCTTGTGTCTCTTGTAGAACTACATGAAGGCTACCATCACTGGAAAGTAAAAAGAAGTTGCAAATATAAATCTTACATTTAGTATTTAAAAAGAAAACCCATACTGGTAGTCAATGTAAGTAGCATGTTCCAAAGGGTTTCAGTGACCACTGTCACCCTTTTCAGTGCCTGGTGAAGGTGACGGTGGTCAGTGAAACTTTACATTCACACAGATACCAGACATCTCAACCAGTGCTTCCCATTTGTCTTACATCATCATAAATCAACACAGTAAATACCAAACCAACTTTGTCAATGAGAGAGAGAGAGAGAGAGAGAGAGAGAGAATATGTCTGACTAATAACTGGAAAAAATACAAGGGAACCACAGCACTCACAAAATATAGATTAAAATCCTAGAGTGGCCATAAGGACTCTCTACTCGTAAACTCCGACCTATTGCCCACCAGCCAGCACCCAGAAGTGAAGCCACGTCCTCTGCTGTGTCTCCAGCTAAGGTATCAGGTAACGACATGTCACAGATAAACATACTAATTGGTTCAGTACCACAATAGCATATTTCTCCCATGGTGTTGATGTGTAGCCAATATGTAGCTAGTGAATCCTGTGTGGAATGTAGAAAGTCTTTAGTGTGCCCTTTGTCGCACAGAAAGGCAACTGAGTGAGTATATTCAAGGATTCATACAGGCCTTGCGATTTACAGTGAGTATTACGAGTGAATTCATGTGTCTTGCGTATACGTGACCACAAGGCCTTACACCTCAGTGTTGTGTGTGAGTGTACGCAGCGGTGTCACTTTAAGGACCATCCTCACTTAGCCGTTCAGCTATGTTTTCTAGTCAAGTTATGTTCTCTTGTCTGTAATTAATAAATAAACCTAACGTTAACTGCAGACTGTGTCTTCCTCGCAGTGTTTAAACAGTATATTAACCATCCATCAGACCTTCTCACTGTATTCACAGGTGCTGGCTGAATGTGAATAATCACAGTAAGTAGGTAGTGTTCATGCACGCATTTTCAGTGTATATCTATCTATTCAACACTACCATTTAAAAAAAAATTTTTATCAGTGACATATATTGGCCTTCTTTTTCAAAATCTACCACTAAATACTTTTAAAGAAGCAGTGATTAAGAATTTGTTTATATGTTACTAACCTCTCCAATGTTACTTAGTCCCCAATTTCCTCTGAAATAACATGATCACTTTTATTCATAAGACATGACAGGAGAGAAACTCACCTCTTTAAGTGGAAATCTAGTCGAAGCAATTTAGAGTCCGGTGTTAAATTTGTGACATCAACCTGTGGGTGAAAACAATTTTTAACTTAAATGTCCACCACTAAGCCAGGTGGTCCTACCCAAATTAAACATTTTGAGAGTCTTACCATTACCCTAGCATGGGTGGCACTCACTGTAATCAAATACACTCCATATTTGTGGAACTATTGAAGTCATGAATCTGTATTACGATAATCTATGTTAAATTTTGGTTTCTGTTGTTTTCTTTGGTACCAATTTACATGCTTAAGGAATAGTTATCTTATTAGTCAATGAAAAAACAGCACTCAGCTGCATTTTCTTTTCTCTATCAGATACGTAAATCTCTAGATATCAATGACTTTACCATGGAACCACATTCAGTACATTATTAAATAAACAAATCAACTGGTTGTAACCTTAATCTTTAGTGACTAATGACTAAGGATTTGACGTGACTAGAAAAAATTTCTATGATCTATATCGCAGGTTGATGTAGTCTGCATTTAAGGCAAGTCAAACAACACAAACTTTGAAGTTACTTCCTCTAATAGAGTATGCAAAACAGAATCCATGGATTAAAGCTGAACAATCCAAGTAGTATGATGACTAGTTAAACTATATAATTATAGAGGATTCAAATTATTAAAAATATGACAAATCCTTATGAAAAGGATAATAAATTAAGAATTGAGCTTTGTTAGATACCTTTTTTCCACCAAACTATTACTAATTCCATGAAGTGAATCATTACTCATGAATGGACATCAAGTATGATGTTAAAACAACAAAAGGCAAAGTCCCTAATTTACCATCGTCTTTGATTACTATCGATCTATCTATATACTTGGCTTATATCCCCAAGACCCAAGACAAGCTAATTAGGGTTTGGGAAGATGTTACTCGCTCCTCCCCCTCTGCTTCCCAGACCCTCTCACTCCATTTATCAAAGTAGTTGTAATCAAAGACAAAGACCATTGTCTTAGATTACAACTACATTAATAAATGAGCACCAATCTCATCCACAATCTCCTAATCACTGATTAAACGATAAAATACAGTTACACATGTATACTTACTTGAGCTAAAACAGCCTCTGCTGGTGGCTCCTCTACAAGTCCCTCTGCTTCATAAATCAAAACAATACAGCTGGCAGGGACAGGTGTAGGCAGCGCTAGGCTTAACGATTGACGTGAGTGAGTTGGGGTGCCACGGCTGAACACACATTCATTGCTTTCAGTTCCAAGTATCTGTAAATTATTTTTTTTTATTTACAGGCACACCTCTTTATGCAACATAACCATAAAAACAGACTGGCTTCCTTCTAATTTTTAAGCTACCAACATGTACTTCTTGTAAAACATCTGGAAAGTTCCACAAATATACTTTTCAAGTAGTTTCCTGTCTTCTTATAATATCTACATACATTTTCTATACAACTTACCTCTTTCCACACAAAAAGCACAGCACCAAAGAATGAACCAGATAAATAAGCTAAAACATTTAATCTATATACCAGGTTGACATTCCTCTTAATTATCTTAATATAAGTGATATCTTACTGTAACTATTTTATGCTCATGATATGCAGCAATGTATCACGAACACAATGGTAGGCTCAGTTTTCCTTAACATAATCTGGTAGTTTGGTAATAACAGGGAAGAGTACAACATTTTAGTGCATTGAAAACCTGAAAATCGGCCTACCTCTTAAACGTTGACATCTTGAGACCCAGGTCAGTATATTTTGAAGGCCCCGACCTGACCCAATCAGTTGATCATCTCTATCACACACAACCATTCTTCCTTGCTCCACAGACACCCCTCTTGCATCAACACTCTTCACCACACAGTCCATCCATGGTCTTCCTCTGAACCTCACACTGATCACTTCATATCCAGCTATCTTTTTAGCCAACCATTCCTTCTCCATTTTCCCCATTTGCCCAAACCACTTTAATACTCTTTACTTTGCTCAATCAGTTATCTTTTTTCTTTATTTCTCACTAGGTCTAATTGTGTTACTCCACACTTACTCCTAACACCTCATCTCCATCTCTTTCTCCTTGCTACTCCCATACTCAAGTGTTTTAGCTTCATACAATGCAGTCAGTACTATTACTCCCTCATACAGTCTCTTTGCATTCATTCCAAGCGATCTACACCTAAACATTCTATTCATTCCTCTTCACACCTTTCATACTTCATTAATTCTAGACTTCACCACAAGTATCTCAACACCTATGCCTTAAAAATTGTACATATATATCTCAGAACTTCATGTAGATTACACTAGGCGAGTTCTATGTTACATAAGTCCTGTTCTGCTAAGTAAGATGAACTAATATTGTAATGCAAACTTGAGAAACAAACACTTGACTACATACTCTACAAAACACTGAGGTTGCCAAGGCAGGGACCAAAGAAGAGGCCACTGAGGCATGAATCGGCTGGCCCAATAGCAAGGCAGCTTCAGTAGAGGCACCAGCAGCCAGCACTTCATCAGGGGGCAATGAACATAGTAAGTCAGCCTTGGAGAACGCATCACCCACCAGCTGCTGCAGACGAGGAATCTTCGCAGAGCCCCCTGTTAATATCACCTGCACAAGGAACAAATTTACTCAGTTATCAAGCAACTACTAATTACAGACCTAATTTGATGCTTGTAAATATGTAACAATGCAGTTACACCACAAGCTTGTCTCAATGGCATATACAATATAACTATACAACACAACATACTGTCTTTTAAACCATGTGAAAGGGTTTAATTCTGAAAAGACAACTCAGAGAAACAAATGTCTTGATTCAGTAACCATCACCACTGAAACCAATATCTGATGCCTTTTCAAACTCTCAAATATAATCAACATACACTGCTGCCCATCAAAATAAAATAATAAAAAAATAAATAAATTATAGAATAAAATAAAATAAATATAATATAATTAATTATAATAAAACGAATATGCTTCACAGTAAATTAATTGTAAATTTACATAATGTAAATGCAAATAAAAAAGAACAACCTGTCTTTAAATATTGCATGGCCTAAAAGGAACATAAAACTACTGTGGTTGATATAAAGCATTACCTTGCTTATCTGAGCCTCAGTTAAGCCACATCTTTGGACTGCTTCTCTTGCCAGCTGTAGAAAGGCTGTCAAGGTCCCTGCAACCAGACCGTCAAAACGTGCCCGCGACAGTGTAGTGGAAAAGTCAACACCTTCCCACAGAGATTCAACATAAACCTGCAGACATAAATATAAACTTATTGTATTTATATGACATTAAGCAAAACCTGAATTAAAACCAATTTCAGAGAATCTCTACGTCATACATAGCAACAAGCAATGAAAACAAAAAAGCCTGCTGCTCCAGTTTCTAGTTCTTTCAGCCTTGTGGCATGAATAGAGCCATAATACTGCATGTAACATACCCATTCTACACTGTCACATCATCAGTTCACAATACACACACAAAAATCTATCTATTTTGTCATCAATTTAGTCCATGATCTCATTAAAACAAATAACTTACCTGAGATGTGTTCATTGTGGAGAGAACATGTTTACAGTTTTCTGAGGCATTGTAAAGCTTCCGCCGAGACCGCCTGTTTTCCAGGGGGTCTCCCTTGTACTTTCTGTAGCATTAGAAAAACAAATATACATATATAACATATGAATAAAACTGTTTTTAATACATCATTCTTATAAACATCCCAACTAATTTTAAAATGACTCTTTCAATTGGAACAATTTAATACTTACGTATAGAATTCCTTTGCAAAGTGTTGGACTAGCACATTGGTGAGAGAATCTCCGGCAACAGAGGAGGAGGTAATAGACTCTCTCACAGTCAGTAAACCGCCAGCAATCTCCACAACAGACCCAACTACAGTTGTGCCGCCACAGTGCAGCACAACAGCATACCTACAAATTGAAAATTGCACAGGTTTATTGTGGGGAAAAAAAGTTGAAAGAATGATAGTGATGTTCACCATTACCATCAAGGTGAAGCTGTTACTAATCTACTGATATATTTGCACTTTACTAACACATTTTCTTTGTTGTCATCTGCCAGACCATAGGCCAGGACAGCAGCAGCTGGCTGGGACACAGTGGCCTGGACATTGAAGGCAGCCTTCTTAGCTGCTTTCTTCACCACAGCAACAGTGTTTTCGCTGCTCCATGCCGGCACACAAATTACTACTGGCAGCTCTGGCTCACTGGTGTGTGCTGCAGCTATTTCTGTTAAATACATCAAAAGAAGTTAAGCATCAGATCAAGTTCTACTAATCAATTTAACTCTACAACTGTGTAAAACAGTGATACATAATGTAATATCAATTAAGTGCAAGTTACATATTATTTACAATACATGACATTATGTGAATTCACAGCATGTAAAGTATTCACAGATACGAACAGAAACTGATACCCAGGTGTGCATAACTGTACAGTGTAATGAACCAAACATGAAAAGTAGAGTTGGGGTTGAAGTAACAACTTTATATGACACAAAAATTGTTTCATGGTCACTGTAGGGACAGATAATGTTGGGATGTTTACATTATAATACTATGAAATGCTACATCTCATCATTGTACTGTAGTCACTGGAGTTAAACAAAAGAGGCTACTGCAGCAAACACTATCATATTCTAAGGTGAACACAAGTAGGTAAATATGCTATATCAGACTGGAGTTTACTTTAATACTTAATATACAAGCAACAGCACTGAGAAGACCAAGTCATAAAAGCCAGTCACTATATGAGCTTAGTCTCCAGAAAGGAAAAAGATGACCTTTAATTTCACTTGCCTATAAGGAACAGAGCAACAACCAAGTTTGAGGCTTATTCAATTAATGAGGTTGCATTTAGTATTTACTGTGACAAATACAAACCATTAATAACCACATAACAGAAACCATTAATCATTAAATCTTACTATCACAGCAATACGGTAAAGTTTATAATAGCCCCGAAATAGGTAATTAAAGACCATATAGTTCTACTAGGGTTAATGAAAGGGCACTACCCCTCTCACCAAGAAGCTGCTGTGACCCAGGATCAAACTCCCAACTTTTAGGTCATGAGCCGACCACTGTACCACAGAGCCACCCAGTCCCCGAAATATGGTGACAGTAGTGTAAGGAGTCAAAACATTCTGTGATATAAAGCAGTAATTGGAGGGTTTCTTACTTCCCTAACTTTGGTTTGCACCTTTCCCAATATGAAATCATAATAATCTACTCCCCTAATGGTTTAGACAGTACCAAACATACTAACCTTTCAAGAGGCTAAATATGTGGATGATCACCTCATCAGCCGTAATCTGTATAGTCTTGTCTCCTCGCTGCACAGTGTAACGTGCCTGTCCTCCTTCCCAGCTGGGGCGGCACACCCCACCAATGCCACTGCCCCCACCTGGCTGCCCCTGACCCTCATCTTCAGAGGTGCCAACCACCCGTAGCACATTCTGGATTGTGTTAGCACCATGCCGGATTATTCCCTGCTTGGCTGCCAGACCTGTCACCTGAGTGTGTTCATCAAGTTAATATTAATACAATATCATTGTTTCCTTCACTGCCTTACATCAAATATCATGTAACATGCTGGCAGTAAACTTGTAATTTCTTCATATGTATGCCTCAGCATATGCCAAAAAAATTTTAATTTCAGGCTTAGGTGACAAGATGATTGGTAATGCAGTAAATAATCAATATAGAGCTGGAAAGAATCAAGTTGCCACACAACTTACCACTTCCATATCATGATAAGCAACGATGGCTGGAGTGACTCGGTCTCCCGCTGCATTGGCCACAACCTCAAATTTCCCATCCTGGAATTATAAAATCAAGCTACTGAAACACCAGCAATGAAGAGTTACACATCATGCTATAATAATGACAAATGAGGCAGAAATAAACTTCAAAATAGTGAAAATAAAATAAGGAAAGATTAATGATAAGTAAAGGGCTTGTGAGCAGAAGGGACATAAAATGGCAGATAATGTTTTGAGGCTAAGCTTAAGATGACCATACTTGTTAAGGAAACTATTTTCATATCTCCTTACACCCAGCTATTACACTTACTTCATAATAATAAACGGAGGAAATAAATGTTTGCGGATAAAATAAGATAATGTCTGAGAACGCAAGATTAGGTCACTTGACACTCCCCAATGAAGGAAGGAAGAAAAGTTGGTACTATTTTACATCTCCTGAATGCTCTAGAGAATTCAGAGTTGTATTTTTTTTTTTTTTTTTTTTTTTTTTTTTACATTATCAGATGCATTCTGAGAAGGTTTTCTTGATTATATTTCAGTTGCAAATTCTTAGTTTGTGAACTATTCAATGTTTTCTATGAGACCAATCTTCGGGAATAAGGTAAACTTTAGTTTGGTTTGAACAAGGTTCTGTTATTTGTCAATATAGGTTAAGGTTTAGTTAATTTAGGTTTTGTTATGTTATGCTAATTTTGAAGATGTTGAATGTTTTCCATGAAAAGTTAGATAAAGATAAGGTAAATCTGCATAACTACTGCTCGGACGATATCAATATAAATATAAAGTAATACATACTATACATAGTGTACTCAACACATCTGTGAAGGTTTCAGGCGGTGCTCACCATTATTTACCTCGCAAAGCATCTTTAAAGTTATGTTAGGTTAGTTATGTTATGGTTAGGTTAAGGTTAAATAAGATTATGTTAGGTTTGGTTCGGTTATAAGCTTTTTATATTTTATTACCCAAAATTTAGGCATTTCACCCTAGATTTTTTTTCCGGATTGCCATATATGGCCTATATTTGCTTACAATGACGAGCAACGCCTGAAACCTTCACAGATGTGTTGAGTACACTATGTATAGTATGTAGGACTTCATATTCATATCGATATCGTCCGAGCAGTAGTTATGCAGATTTACCAAAGATAATAGATAAATACAATAATTACTTAAACTATATAAAGGGGGCAGAGAAGGGCTAAAAGAAAGGGGTGAAGCAGGGGGAAAAGAAGGGGAGGATTATATCACTAAACTCACCCCCGAATGAAGGAAGGAAGAAAGGTTGAATAAAGATAATAGATAAATACAATAATTCAAGTACTTCCCACCCACTCACTCCTTCATCACCTCACTCCGCCGGCGCCTCACCTTATTGACGGCGATACAACACGAGCTACAGCCGACATAGATACCGAAGGCCACTGTCATGACTCCTCCACACAGGCACACACACACACGTGCGGCCCACACCTTCAACACCACACGAGAAAATAACACAAATAGTTCAACACGTGACTGGCAGTGTTTTGGTTTGCGTCGCTCCCACCACGTCCTTCCTCTTCTTCCTCTTGTGACATCTATGGACTTGGACTTGTTCCTGGACTTAGAATTGGACTTGGACTTGAAATTGGACTTGGAGTTAGAATTGAACTTGGAATTGAGCTTGAAATTGAACTTGGAATTGAACTTGAAAGGTAGGATATGGAGCAAGCGGGGCCTCCAAAATATCGGAGGCCCCAGAGCAAGTGCACTTTGATTGATAGTTCTAATTTCATATACATTGAATTTGTTGTTCATTAAAGCATATTGATTATTGCTATCATAAGAAACTGATTGGAAACACACTTAGGTTATTGATATTGCTGAAATCACAGGTCGACATTCCATTGAACCGATGTCAAAGATGTTTGATTAATTAAGCAGCTCAGTGTTATAGATGTGATTATATCAACAATGGCATGAATAACGAAGAAAATGTGAAACAAATGATACTGGTAACAAGCAAGCTGTTATTAAATCGTTCAGTACCCAAAAAATTTTATAGCAGAGCAGTGAGATTTTATAAGAATGTTAGTATTTATGTATTCTTTTTAACATGACTATTTTACTACAGTATGTTTAAGGTATCAATTGTGCTATTTTTATTTGATAAAGAAGGATTGTTATAAGCATAGTGTTGCATAAATTATCGGTTTTCTGAGTCAAAACTATGAACTATCATTTTGTAGATAAATTAATGGAACTTTAAAATTATTTCTCGTAAAAATTTCATAAAACATATTATGGATACTGACACATGACTATAATAGACTGAAGAGGTAATCAGGAAAATCTTTTATATACACTCGGAGTCAAAACTTTAAACTATCTTTTTTGTAGATAGATGAAAGAAGCTTTAAAATTATTTCACGTAAAAATTGTATAAAACATGTAATAAACTGAAGAGGTAATCAAGAAATTTTTTTTATATAAACACGCAAGTCGATGCTCACTCCTTCCTGATACCCAAACCCTTGTGAGTGGACGCGTTTCGTGCCGTCTGGCCTAATAGTACGTATTTATAGCATTTCTCTATTAATAAAAGTTGGTAGAAATTATCTTTAAAGTATGTGTGAAAGTGAATAAAGTATGAATGTGCGTGTAAGGGTGATATAAGGAGCAACACGTGTGTCAGCTCGTCAGCACGTGTCAGCCCATCTTAGTGGTATGTTTTTCCAAGCCCAAGGAAGCCTGAGTGGGAAATAGTGTTGATTAGGCATTATATTGCATGTGTTTGTAGTGTGAGGCGAATGTGTACGTAATATTACTGCTTCTCTTATGTGTGTGTGTAACATGCTGGTGGCTGTGTTGGTGATTGTTTACTTCATTCCGCGTCGCTTGTAGTATTATGTGGTGTGTGAGGTGAGCTTACCGATGATATAAGTGATTGTGGGAGTATGTGTTTGGTATGGCTGCGACAGGTTATTACGTGACGTTAGTTAGTTAGATATTAATAGGGTGGTAGATGATTGGAACAGACTCAGTCAGCAGGTAGTTAGTGCACAGACAATAGGGAGTATTAAGAGAAGACTAGACGACTTCATGGATGGGGATGGGAGGTGGGTGTAGGTAATAAGGTGGGTTAGGATTAACAGGAATTACCTAGTGCAGGCCTCCGGGCCTTTTGTAGCTTCCTTATGTTATGTTCTTATAACCATTTGTTGGGGGGAACATTCATCTTTTGATTATTTCTCTTGATGGTTGATGTTTATGTTACAGTACTCCAGTATGCGTTACGTGGCTGCTTACTGCCTGTTTGCCCTGAGTGGGAAGACCCCCTCTGTCAAGGACCTGGAGAAGCTGCTGGGGTCTGTTGGGGTGGACTGTGATGCAGAGAATGCCAAGAAGGTTGTGTCTGAACTGGAGGGCAAGGACCTAGAGGAACTCTTCAAGGAGGGTGAGCAGTTGTGTTCACTTTGGTTTGTGTTGATGTTGTCATCCTATGGTATAATTTAGTTCACTCTTATTCTGTGTTTTGTTGTTGTTTTAGGTTTGGAGAAGATTGGAACCATGCCTGTGGGAGGTGGTGGTGGCGGCGGCGGCGGCGGCGCCCCTGCTGCTCCATCTGGTGGTGCTGCCCCAGCCAAGGAGGAGGTCAAGGAAGTGAAGCAGGAGGAACCAGAGGAGGAGTCTGATGATGACATGGGCTTCGGTCTCTTTGATTAAATTCACCTTTAATAATAAAGTGTGATTTTATTACTTTTTGTTTCTCATTTAACAAGCCCACATAGTAGTAGATCCCTTGTGGCATGATGAAAAAATTTTCATCATTGAAGTTTACATATCTACCATGCTCATGTTTAATGGCATGTGTAATGAGTGTAATAGACACAAAACTATATATCTTTGATCCATAGTTTCTGATGCCTCGTTTCTTCTGGAAACGTCCCCCAAGGGATGGCCATGGCAGGAGAGCCTCCACCTCTACCTATCCATACACTCCTTCCTTGCTTATTCAATCCCTACTTCTCTATCAGCAACTCTTCCTTGCATGTACTCCTTTACCCTATTCTTCCATCTTACAACTGGCTTTCCTCTCCTAGGACCCTCGGTTTCACTCATATACTTTCTTTTCTCTCCATATGACCAAACCACCTCAATGCATTTCTTTTCACCCATTACATTACACCACACCACTCCATTTGCATGAATTCCCATGCCACATCTTTCATTGGTCTTACCCTCCCGTCTTGTCATGCTGCATGCTCCTCAACTCATTTCCACATATGTACTCGTGACTGCTATACTCTCCATGTCCAAGTTTTTCACTTTCCTAAGTACTCTACTATCATTTTAATTGCAAATATCTGGTCCACACAGCCTTTTCCATTCCTTAATCCTCACTAACCTTCCCTTTAGTTACTTCCATCAGTTTCCGTCAAGACTTCCAAATCCAAACACAGTAAGCCAAGTTTTTCCTCTAATTATTGGACTCATCTTTACTACCTTTACCTTTATGCAACGGCACAATAATTGCCTTCTGGTACTTCTCTGTCACCATGCAAGGTCATATATCATGAATATACATTCTACCAGTTTCTCCTTCATATTTTAACATTGCAATTATTCCAACAACACAAAGATGAACAAATTTCCACTTAGGTAATTCTATCTATATCTATATACTACTGTAGGCTGCCATCCCTCTGAAGGGGGATAGCCTAGACTAACCCTTAACTAGGCCCCTAGAGGGGAAGGGGGACTGGTGGGTGTGGTACAGTGCTCTGCTCGTGGCCTATAGGTTGGGAGTTCGATCCTAGCTCTTTTAATCGCCCTGGATAAGAAAAGTACACCCAGTCCAACACAATGTATCAGGTATATGGGGCTGAGGGCAGGGGGGTCTTTCCACAATAGGGCTGATGGGTTTACCCCGGCCACTTCATTGGTAACTCCTGCCCCTCACCCCATCTGACCCACGGCTCATACCAGGTGTGCTGGAATCACAGGTGGTCAAAGCTGCTGGTAGTGAAGAAAAAAAATTACAGCTTTAAAAAGATGAAAATATTTTCATATTTTATTTCGAAAGTTTAGTTTTTTTTTTTTTTTTTTTTTTTTTTTACTGAATACACATTTTACTAAATTATCTTATTAAACACCATGTGAAACAAACCACTGAAATGAAAAAAAATAATTGAAAAAATTATGTATATAATCTAACCTTACCACAAAGCACATGATAAACCAACACCAACCACAGCATATAAATTGCTTCAAGAAAATAAGGAACTAGGTACTTAACGCTATTTTTTCATACAACTAGTCTCTCAAACAAGTGGTGTGGTACATAACAAAAACAAAAATTCTGAAACATTGAAAACAATTTACAAATCTGTACAAAATTAAAGTTAACTAATTATAATCTATTAAAAATAGTAATTGCCAGTTGAAAATATAATTTGTTGATATATTTTGTACAAGCTTATTTGAAGTACCTACAAAGGTAATTTAGGTATAAAAACTAACCTAAATATTCACTAGTTCAAGAAGAGAAACGGAGAGTAACATCAAATTACTATAACTGAACATGATATTAAAATGGTAATTCGTCAAAACTTGGCAGTGACTTGGAAATAATGTACACAGATGGCAAGTTACTAGTCATGTCAGTTACAAATTTCAATAATTCATGAGTTTATAAAGTCATACAATACATCTTAACTGAATAAATGGGTTAACATCTTGGCAATATTTACTATTGCAATGCAAGATAGGAAGAAACATAAATGAAAACTTTAAGGGAAGTTTTACACCTGTAACATCCAGTGATGTATGTGAAAAGGGTTACCGATGACAAAGATTTACACAAAGTCTTGCACAGCTGAGCTTAGGAATATTTACGATTGAAAATTTCTTTATACATTATCAACAGACTGGTATCTGAATATGAGTGAAGAGTATTGAAACAATGACAAGAAATCATAATATCCATCTCAGCATAATATGTATGACATAATATTATAGAAAACCAAACCACACAACATATTTCACAAGTTGTTTTGAGACACGAAAATAAAGTGTACTAGAGAATTCTGCTAACATATCAGGAAACAAAAATATTCACTAAAAGAAATACTCTAGAAAATGACACGTCCTGTCATATTTTGTTAAAAGTTCTTCCTGTAATACTGTGAAGATTGCACCGAGGAGATAGAGGAATGGTGGAGTGTGGAGGCTGACTGGTGTGAAGGTGGTTGTGGTGGTGGAGTGGACCACTGGGCAGTACCATACTGACCTTCATACTGAGGACGGTTGCCATAGGTAGTGGGGGGAGGCACAGTGGGGGCCACATTGGAGTACAGGGGTGGGGGAACTGTGTGGCTCTGCTGTGCTGCTGTAGCAGGGTTAGGGGGGTAGGTGTACTGGGCAGACTGAGTACTGTGAGTGTATGGAGTGGTGAAGGAGGTGGAGTAGGTCTGGGGCTGGGAATGAGCTGGGGGGGGGCTTGTGAAGGAGTGTGAGGGAGGAGGGTGTGAAGTGGGCATGTGAGAGGGTGGAGGATGAGTGGGGCTTGGGTGTGGAAATGGGGAGTGGGAAGAGTGTTCTGGTGGGTCTTGGAGGGGCACGGTGATGAGGTTAGTCCGTGAAGAGGTCATGACTGGGATGAGGGAGATATTGTGGGATGCCCCCTGGTGGCTGGAAGGTGACTGGTGTGCCTGAGGGTGGGAGTTATTGCCAAACTGGCCGGCCTGCCGTGAAAATTGAGAGGCAGCAGAGTATGCGTCACGGTGCTCATAACCTTCCTTGCCAATCCTGGGGTCAGACATGGAGCGGGGATCTGGTCTCATGTCACCCCTCGGGTCCCCTCGTGACTCCCTGCCTTCCCCACGAGGATCACGGTGGCTGAGGCGCTCCTCCTTGATGTCCTCCTTGGGGACTCCACCAGCTCCTGGCATCTTCATGTGGCGGTGGTCAATGTGAGCCTGTAGTAAGATAATAATCACAGATTATCTTACACATATCAAAACTTTGGATATGTAGAGGATATGATGACTTAGTTCAAAATGAAGTGAAACCTAGATGAATAACAGCAGACAATTTATGAATGTCAGAGGGTTTGTAAATCATCCCTAAACTCAAAGATATTCAGATTTTCATTTGCAGGATGATTTTGTGGGCAATAATAAAGAAACATTATGAGCTATGAAATATCATGATATGCAAATATAAATCACTTCATAACTGAAAAAATGTATGCAATAATAAATAATTACTAAGGTGGCAGTACACCATAATTTTACGACTATATCAGCCTCCAATGAGTGACTACTAAGAATCACCAAACAAAAGTAATATTCAAAAGTGACAACTCCCAAGTTGTGTTCTTCAGCATTTGGCATCAACTACCTGCCCTCAACACTAAATCATTTAAATGATGTAATGAAATGCACTGTTCATAGCACCAGCTGAGCCTAACCTGCAGGTCCCTCTGAGACAGATAGGTACGCTTGCACACTGCTTTGTTGATGGTGTAGTTACACATGAAGACGGTGCCCAGGCCTGTCTGCTCCACCCGGGCCACACGCTCCCCGCACCGAGCACACACCCGGTCCTCACTCCGGGCACACCAAAGGCAGAACACATGCTTACAGGGGATCTGAAGGGGAAGGTGGGCACATCATATTCTGTACTATAATGTAATTCTTTACTAATGAGGACACTGTTATCAAGATAATTACACATACAAGCATCTATAGACAAAATTAATTTTTGGGAAAACTCATATTTTCATGAATTACCATTCGGCCATAAATGAGGATGGGTTTGTTGCATGAGTCACAGATGTGGATGCGTGGCGAGAGCACTTTCTCTCCAATGAGGTTAACACGGTGGTCCCAGGAGAGGCGAAGCATAGGTGCCGGTGGGCCTCGGTCCAGCGTGGTGAAGGTGGGTGCCTCCAAAGATGAAATGTCACAATCTTGGTCATCTACAGAAGGGATAATGTTCTTGTTTTTATGTATATGTTGTATTGCACTGAATACAAACACTTCTTCATTATTCATGTTGCCTTGTGGTGTAAGGTTTTATTTGAAACTGTCAGTACAATGCAAAGTAATAAAGTGTTAAACACTTATGTTGATTATGATCACAATACTTGCCGACTACAGTAACACAGACAAAAAGAGAAAAAAAATAGTTTTGGTGATTATAATCATAACTAGATTATGCAACAGGATAAAATCTGTTGGATCATTGACTATAAGGAGAATAATAATTATGCAACTTAATACTATTAAAAAACATTAGTGTATAATACTAACACTGTTTTACTTTGGGTGGCTCATTTTCATCAGGGGTTGGCTCTTCATCTTCCTCCTCACTCTCAATCTGGATATAACATTACAGTCACATTGAGAATGCTATTATATATAAATACTTGTGTTAATGAATGCCTTCATTTATAATTTAGAGATATGTATAACATCAATCAATATTCTGAGTTGGTATTTCAATGAAGGTAATAAATAAGTGTGTTCACCATGTTCCTTTTCTTAACACGTAGTCCCCTGGGTGGTGCTTTGGCCCGTCCTCTAGGCCGGCCTCGACCACGCCCACGCCCCCTGCCCCTCCGCTCCTCATAGTCCTTCCCTGAAACAAAATGGATGTTTATGTGTAGAATGTTATGGACTTATGGAACAGTATAAGGTATTAAGGAGCTTCCAAATGAGTTAAACATATCTTTAATAATTACTTTCCTCAACATTAAAGGATATATAATTAATTTTACAGACACATTAATTTGAATTAATACACAAGGAATTCTTGAATATGTACACATTTTATTACCATGCCAAAATTGTACATAATTTGATTTGTTGGATCACGTATCAAATATATAAGTGGTAGGATGAGGTAATGGAGAACAATATATTGCCAATTTTCCTTTTAAATAATTAAATATCAGTCACTGTCACTTGGCACTATTTCTATGAAGCAAACTTCCTTTCCAATCACTTGTCACTATTCTCAAAACACAAAACTCCATCATCACAGGTTGGATAGGGTTGATATTATTGTGTTATAAACATATTGCATGCAATTCATATTATAAGTTTATTCAAATCCTGGTTCTATCACATGGAGAAAAAAAAATGGTATTAATTTAGTAGATATATTGGATATATTGACATAAAATTCAAACTATGCACACAAGGCAGAATGTTGAAGAGTAATCATAGCCAACCAAAAAGAGAGACAAAATAATAAAAAAGCCACCCGGCCTACATACCGTCTTGAAAGAACATCAAAAAGTAACCTTCACGTGACAAGTTCAACGTCTCATTACTTTGTGCAACATTACAGAGGATGCCTACGAGGTATTACTCCTTGTAGTATTTATCTAGTATAACCTTATATCAATGGATGGTTAATAAAGCACCTTATATTATAACACTCACCTTTTTCCTCCATCACAGCCAAGCCAGTCAATTTGTTTACTACGGGTTACATAGTGGATAATGTGAGATATTTAATCCAATAGATGTAATTTTGTCAATTAAATTAAATATATTTAATAGTTTGTGCTAAAACTTTTGATTTTATATAAGTTTTGAAGGAATTCTATCATAAAAAGTTATTTAAAAAATACGTAACACAGTATGGATATATTTATTACTGATCTAAGCAGATGACGTAATATTTATCGAATAAAGAATAAAATCAGGATAGAAAACATATAAATACATACACAATTAGCTTTAGATTGCATAGCGACGCAAAAACTTGGAATATGGAAGCAATACCAATTATAGCTATTTATTCGGCAACCAATATTAGTACACGTAAATGACTGCTAAGTTATTTTCCATAACCATAAATTCACTTAAGGTCTTTGTAAATGTACTCTGTAAATATTCAAAAAATAATTGTCACTTACATCAACCATTTGACAAAATCAACCGAACACGTCACGAAACAGGACCAGCCGAGGACAGCTGTCAAGGTCACTACCGCGACGAGTGAGTACCCCTCCCTTCTTTATCACATTACTACCAAATTATTAATGAAAGCCACAATGATTGCAATATCCATGTGTGGTGAACTGAGTGGCTTAGCTGTGGGGCGTGGTGGCGGGGCGTGACAGGCAGCAGGGAGGGAGATAAAGGGAATATTACATCGATGGTTTCAGGTCTAGCATCACCCCAACAAGCGTCACTTCAGACACGGTTTACACACAACTATTATCACTACTATTACCAGTATTCCTGATCCTAGTGCCTCGCCTCCACCTTTAATACAGTTACTTGATCCTCATAATCATTCCTGGAGTAGTACTTTGCTTATCTTTCATCTATAGTGCTATCCAGACCTCCGTAATATTATGCAAGCTAATTCCTAACACCTCAACCCTGATCAGATGCAAGCATTATGATATTAATTATGAATATATAGATTTATAGATGATTTAGGTTTTGTTTGAATAATGATCATGATACCGTACACTTAATTGGAATGTTATATTTGCATACCTATCAGGATTTTAAAACACTTTATCTCTTTGTAAAATAGTCGTTTATGGATGATTTATTTGGATATTTGTGTTTGTTTGTATAGCATGAATTGGCGTTTTAAAGCCAGACCGCCATTAGGACAATTTGCAGTTTCAATCTACCAGCTAATTTCCTCACCTCATTATTTTTCTAGTAATTTGGTGTGCATTCCATCAGGTTCCTTAGATTTGTTGGTCTTATAATCATACCAGTTTTCAATTCCATAACGACACTGACTGGTCCATAGTAATCGATGTTAGTAGATGTTTTTGTCTTCTTTCAGCAAACTTTGAAAGGCTTTGTTGAATTCATTTCCAGTTACCTGATCTTTCTGTTACTTAATCACACACTTCCTCACACATGTAGTAGTCTATGTTAAAGATGTGTTGCTTCTGATAGCTCCCAAAGAAATGATGGTCGCTTAGCAGCACATAATGACAAAGGTATCAACACCTTTATTTTCCCCCACAAAACGATACACAATATTGCCACTGAAAGAGCTATTAAGAAAATGAACTTTATCTTATCTAATGTTGGTCTTGTGAATGTTTTATGATATAAGGATGAGTCAGTCCAGTGAATCTTTGAAGTAGGGTCACCAGTGGGAGCATGTAATCTTCATATCTGATTAATATTTTACATTAATTAATATTTTTGCATCAAATGGGTGGATTTCTTGTACTGTTCCCTCTTTTTTTAGCATTTGATATTTTATTTATTTACTTATTTACCTATTTATTTGTATTTATTGGTGTTCGTAATCATAAACATGAAAAGTTACATTTTCACATAGAGAATCAGGGAATAACTGCTGGTTCTGTGTAGCTGACAACATGAAGAGGATTATGTATTTGTTACTATGATACATAATGTTTATACAAATATATATATATAACTTTTTTTTCTTATGCTACAGGAGTTTAAGATGTGAGACAAAAAAATAAGTAAAAAGTGTTCTTAGTGAAGTTTATCTTATAGTCATAGGTGGCAGCACATTCCCAGTGTAACGGCACGACTTAACAGGATGATAGGAAGATAAGGCATGTTTATCTTGGTGTAAATTAGCATTCCGAGTGGACCCTTGATCAAAGATGACCCATGCCACACTAACATGGATCTTTACTTTACTGCTGTTGGGAAAAAGAAAGCTTACATAATAAATGATAAAACCAATAACTGCTGCAACCTTCACAGGAGCTGTACACACTTGGTTGCTAAGGTAGTGCTTACTTAATGTCACCTTCATCATTATTTTGAACATTATATTATGAAGATAGATTGATTCATATCATAAAACATTCCCAACCAAATCGTGAAGCATCTTGAACTTTGTGAGATGTGCAGTATACTATTGTTTGTGTGGCTCTTGTTTTGTTTTGTGGTGAAGGTCATTACAAGGCTGGTGTTGGCTACTCACCATCCTCATTAAGCCTCAGCAGAAGGGCCTGATTGGCTTGCTTGTTGTAAGATGAAAGTTGAGAATTTCAGACAAACAGCAGCAGAATTTTAATAGCTTTCTTACATGGTGTAATGCTTTGTATTTGAAGGTTTTGTATAACTGGTACAGTATGTGGTGGTCTTATCATATGATGCATGTTGAAGCTCATAAAAGTCATACCCTCACAGCCTAGTAGAAGATGGACATTCATGGAACTGTACACTTATTTATTAACGTCAGCTTTCAAATATAAGGAGTTTAAAACCATTTTGAATTACGAGAAGCTGGTAGATGCTGTGGGTGCGAGAGGACAGAGTACTTGAGTAAGGGTGAGGCTGGCTGGGAGAATGATAGGACTGGAGTGTGCAGAGATGAAGGTTATTGACAGGATATAGTGGAGAGTTTTGGTCACATCCTTAAGGGAATTTCAGGGAAAAGGCTTCATAATATATATTAATACGTAAATAGGAACATTGTTTCAGGGTGAGGAGGCAGCTGGTGTTGCTGGGTGCATAGTCATTTCCACTCCAGTTTTATGTCACATATGACCTTCATAATTTATTGGCTCGCACGTAGTTATGTGATGAATTGTAATTGAATGATCAAAACATTGAAGTGCCAGATAATCAAGGTCATGGCAAAAGTGGTGGTTTGAATTGGTATTGAGTCAGTGTGGGAGGATACTGAACTGGACAAAGAACACAACTTGATTTGTCACATAGTTGTACACATTTATATCTATTCAAGTTAAAAAATATATATACTGCACTATATATTCAACGACTTTAGCTTGCCACATGTGCTATATCGTGAGACAGTGACACACAGCAACAGATGGCTAAAACAATCATTGAATGGTCGTTTGGGGGGGTGGGGGGTTGTGTGTTTAGGGTTAGGGTGATAGCTTCAGGAGATTGGCTGAATTAGTTATCAGTCTTGTTAATGATAACCACGGTTGGTCCAGTGCTGTGGAGTCTCTCAGGGGTGATGCGCTGCTCCGGTATTTTGGGCATTGTTAACCTACTTCCTCTACTCCAATGGCAGAAAAGTCAATAAAGTTAAAAGAAAAAATGAAAAAAACGTGGAAAACACCTCTATATGACACCATAGAATATATACAAAGAGGAAAAACTATTAAGGCAGGTGTTGGTACCGTTTTTTTCCTTTGTTACGTAAGGTACTACGTTTTAGAGGTCAGGGTGTACACCTCGGTGGAGTGAGAGCGTGGCAGGAATGGTGGTGGGGCGTGGGAGGAGGGGGTGGAGTCTTACTTTTGGCGGGTAGATAGGCCTCTGTCTCCCACCTACGAAGGAAGGTGGGGGAGTAGGGGACTGGCGCCGGCACTTCGCAGCCCCGCACACTTTGCTGCCGCTCAATGTTTAATTTTAGTATTTGGCGGAGCGGGTGCGAAGGGCGAAGTCAGGAGGCGGAGTGAGAGGAATAAAAGGGACGTTTGACACCGGGTTTATTTTAGATGGCAAAGCGTGGCTGTATATATATATGTGAAACGTACATTTTTTTTTTTCTTCCCTAATTCGCCACAATTTACTAGAAGATGTGGTTTTCGATATGCTTTCACCTCAAGAGCAGGAGTGTAAGGGTATGCATGTGGAGTAGCAAACCGTTTCACCCCGTGCTTATATATATATTGTAGAGTGTTAAGAGTGCCACTAGTAGATGTGGGCGGAGTGCCAAACCATTTTACCTACATCTGTTCCCCTTACCCTTCCTTCCTCCATCCCTCCCGCCCCTCCCTCCCATCCTGTTACCTATTACCTACAATTTCTTCTCTATCCTGATTTTTTGTTTTTCTTTTTCCATTTTTCTATATTCGATCTTCTCTCCATTCCCCTCATTATTTTAAACCTGTCTTTATCTATTCTTCTTTTCTTCTCTCTCCCTCTCCATCTACCATCTTAATATACCCCTCCTCTCCACTGCTTCTTCCCTTCACTTTCTACTACATCTCTCTCTCTCTCTCTCTCTCTCTCTCTCTCTCTCTCTCTCTCTCTCTCTCTCTCTCTCTCTCTCTCTCTCTCTCTCTCTCTCTCTCTCTCTCTCTCTCTCTCTCTCTCATTTTATAGCCTCACATATATTACAACCTCTCTCTTCCCTCCCTAAATTCCGCTATATCTTTCCTCCCTCCCTCCCTTCCTCTCCCTCCCGTTCTGCCTAGCTCTTTACCTTGAAAACTAAAGAAGACACAGTAAGTCGCCTTGACGTAAGATTAACTATGCCAACCACGGTAAAGATAATTATGTGAAAGATCCCCAAAGAAATGAAGAAGAGAATGAATTGTGGAGCAATAATAGATGCGGGAGTTCAATTTTTATTTGTTTGTTTTTACTTGCATAGAGAGACAAGAAGCGTGTAGTGTGATAAAGAGTTGTTGTTTAAGTGGGTAAGTGGGTGTGTTAAAGGGTCAAAGGGTTAAAGGATGGAGGAGGAGTAGGAGTAGGAGGGTTTAGGTTCCCTCGGACCAGCTCCTTTGGGTTCTGGTGGTGGTGGTGGTGGTGGTGGTGACGGCGGCACTCTGGTCCCCTTGCATTGGGACAAGGTCATTGTGACGCCTCGTGTGTACATGTGTGTGTGTGTGTGTGTGTGTGTGTGTGTGTGTGTGTGTGTGTGTGAGAGAGGATCACGTGCAGTACTAGTGATCGCCAGGGCCAGCCATTGCACTCCCGGAGAGCTTCGAACTTATATAGTCCGTTGTATGGGTAAGGTTGTGACCTTCACACACCACATATCCCATCCTCTTGCTCAAGGAGAACAGTAACTGCTCGCTCGTTAGTGAACACTTACCACCCTGAGCGGGACTCGAACCTCAGCCTGCCATGTGACACTCGGGAACGAAACCACTGTGTGTGTGTGAGAGAGAGAGAGAGAGAGAGAGAGAGAGAGAGAGAGAGAGAGAGAGAGAGAGAGAGAGAGAGAGAGAGAGAGAGAGAGAGACCTTGTAGAAAACAATGACATGGAAATTTAAAAATAAAAACTCAAACTAGTGGAAGATGCTTCATTATATTACCACTAATGTTGGTGTACTCTAAGAGGATGGGGGAAGGAGGAGGAGGAGGCACAGGCAGAGTAGAAGCGTAGTATGTCAACACACACACACACACACACACACACACACACACACACACACACACACACACATGCTATGCCAGGTACAGACGTGCACACAC
>JAPQNM010000040.1:6309924-6317424 GCA_029783475.1 Metacarcinus magister
TTTTGGTGTGTGTGTGTGTGTGGGTGGGTGGGTAGGTGGGTCGGTGAACGTGGGTAAGTTGGTTGTGGTACTTGGCCGAAGGTGACTCTCTCTCTCTCTCTCTCTCTCTCTCTCTCTCTCTCTCTCTCTCTCTCTCTCTCTCTCTCTCTCTCTCTCTCTCTCTCTCTGCTTATGAAATGATGAATCGTGTGTAAGAGAGAGAGAGAGAGAGAGAGAGAGAGAGAGAGAGAGAGAGAGAGAGAGAGAGAGAGAGAGAGAGAGAGAGAGAGAGAGAGAAAAAAAATATTACGATATGGATATAGAAAAACAAACCGAAAAACAATTAGAAAAAGAAAGGAAGGACATTATGTAAACGATATATTCTTAGCAACAACAATAACAACAACAACAACAACAACAGGAATAAATTCGAGGATGAAAGTATGCTGGTCCTCTCTCTCTTCCTCTCCCTCTCCTTCCCTTCCTCCTCCTCTTTCTCCCCCTCTTCCTTCTCTTCCTCCCTCTCTTCCTCCCGGTAGCACTGGCTCTCTTGAACTTACATAAACGACTTGACTTGTGTTGCCGATTCTTGATGGTACTGTGTGTGTGTGTGTGTGTGTGTGTGTGTTTGTTTGAGTACAGTTCTCATTATACCCCATGGCCTCTCTCTCTCTCTCTCTCTCTCTCTCTCTCTCTCTCTCTCTCTCTCTCTCTCTCTCTCTCTCTCTCTCTCTCTCTCTCTCTCTCTTACACATTTTTTTTTATCCATGCCGTCCTTCTCTTTTTCCCTTCTCCCCCATCATCATCATTACCTCTGTTTTCTTTTCCTCCTCCTCCTCCTCCTTCTCCTCTTGAAAAATGTTTGACTTTAGATCCAATTCCTCCTTATTTTCAGTATTTGTTTGCTTCTCCAACGCACTTTCCTTTTTTTTTCTTTTTTTTCTTCTTTATTATCCCTATTCTTTCTTCGCCTTATTATTCTTTCTTTCCTTCTTTGGTTCCTCCTTCATGATCTTATTATTATTATTTTCTTTTTGTTTGTTTTGTTTTTTTTTGTGTGCTTCTTCTCTTTCTTCTTATAAATATTACCCTATTTTTTTTTGCGCTTCAGGTTCTTCATCTTTACATAACACACTCGTACCTACCTAGTACTTCCATGTCTGTCTTGTCCTCTCTCTCCTTCACCCTCCCTGCCCTCCCCATCACCTCTCCCTCACCCTCCCTAACCTCTCCCTCACACTCCCTCACCCTCCCTATCCTCCCATCACCTCTCCCTCACCCACCATTCCTCCCGTCCCCTCCCTCTCCCTTGTCTCTTCATGCCATTGCCTCCCTCCCTCCCTCCCTTACGTAACTGGCGCCAAGGTGGAAGCGAGGGAGGGGCAAGGAGGAGGGGGACCAAGAGAGCGTTAAGTAGGGTGTGTTACTTGAGACATACAGACAGACAGACATACAGACAGAGAGACATACAGACAGATAGACAGACAGACACGACGGTTTTTTAAGAAGAAGATTGTCAGGTGTGTATATATATATAGTTTTTTTTAACCTTAAATGGAGTTTGGTGAATCTTCTACTTCTTGTACTTCTCCTCCTCCTCCTCCTCCTCCTCCTCCTCCTCCTCCTCCTCCTCCTCCTCCTCTCTCTCTCTCTCTCTCTCTCTCTCTCTCTCTCTCTCTCTCTCTCTCTCGCTCTCTCGCTATCTATCTATCGCCTTATCTCTTTTAATCTTAATCTTAATCTTAAGGTTTAGGATTGTAATGCCTCTTGGTTCCTTTCGTTTCGTTTCGTTTTACCTTTTTATATATTTCTTATCATGTTTTTATTGCATCTTCATCTTCAGTTTTATCATCCTTGCCCCTTTTTTTTTTTCTTTCGTTTTCGTTATTTTTTCTTCTTCTATATTATTGTCTTATTCCCAATTATTATGATGGTGTTGCTTTTCTCTTCACTTTCTTTCACGTTGTCATTCGCTAATGGTCGTCAACGTTGTCTTTTGTTTTCCAGTGTGTCAGTCAGTTTGTTGCCCCCTTACCTTCAATAACAGGTCCTTCCCTTATCTTTACCTTATCTCAAGTTCACTGTCGCACCCTACTGTTCTCTGCCCTACTGAATTACCTCTCCCTCCCCCTCCTCCCCCTCCTCCTCCTCCCCTTATCTTATCCTCCCCCTCTCCTTATTTTTGTTTTGCCTCCTTCCCCCTACTTCCTGTCCCTTCCTCACTCCCGCCCTCTACTTCTCCCTTACCTGTGCCTCTCCATGGTCACACACACCCACACACACACACACACCACACACACACACACACACACACACACACACACACACACACACACACACACACACACACACACACACACACACACACACACACACACACATTCATACACACACAGTAGCAAACCCATGTTAATTAGCAGGTAACAAGCACACACACACACACACACACACACACACACACACACACACACACACACACACACACACACACACACACACACACACTGTAAATGAGCTCTTCCCTCCTCGGCTCCCATTTAGGGATCTCAGATTCAGAAAATAGGGAGAGGAGCGGATCATTTTATTTTTCTAATAAATTTTTGGTCGCTCCTCGCTCCTTTTTATTATGATAACACTAAAAAAAAAAGTGTAACAATGAGAATCTATTTCATTGAGAAAAAATAAATTTTCAATACGCACATTACGTTTTTTAATAATTACGTTGAAAAAATCTTAGTGAACAGTCTTAATAGGTTAAATTTTCAAAATCCGAGCGACGTTTCTTGAATACTGTTTTTTTTTTAAACTTTTATTGTTTAAAACAATGTGAATACATTTTCATTTTCATTTATTTATTTATTTATTTATTTTTTTTTACACTTCTCAATATCTTTTGTGTGGGAAGGGTTCAGATCACAGTTTAGGGAGCGGTGCCCATCACTGTAAATTACGTGCTGAGAGAGAGAGAGAGAGAGAGAGAGAGAGAGAGAGAGAGAGAGAGAGAGAGAGAGAGAGAGAGAGAGAGAGAGAGAGAGAGTATTATAACAACAAGATTTTGCTGTAATCAGAGTGGAACTAGGTTGGATACGTGGCTGTCTGGCAGGTTTCTGTTTGTCTGTCTGTCTGCCGCTCAATCTGTCAATGTTTATATTTATAATCTCTATCTATCTCTCTATCTCTCTTAATGCCTTCTCTAAATCTTGCCGAACTAGCCTTATATTTTATCAGTAACCTTCCGCAAACACTAAGTTCTGTGACACACAACTGTAAACTATAAACACCTTGTATAAACCACACAGCTAAATCTTGTTAAACATTTGTGCCAAGGCTGGGTCAACGCCATGTATTATTTTTCACAATGTACTGTTGTGGATAAAAGTATTTCTCTCTCTCTCTCTCTCTCTCTCTCTCTCTCTCTCTCTCTCTCTCTCTCTCTCTCTCTCTCTCTCTCTCTCTCTCTCTCTCTCTCTCTCTCTCTCTCTCTCTCTCTCGAATACAGTATTTTTAAGTATATTCGTATTATAATTATTTGTATTACAACTCAAAGTTTTCGTATTCGTATGGTCTTAAAATAAATGAACAAATTAGTAGTTTTAATGGTATAATTTTGAGAAATAATCATAATAATTGTATTGACACCTATCATGGAGTCATTTCAACCATTTTATGCTAGTAGTTATTTACAACAAATTGCATCAATGTATTAATTTCATACTTTCACATATTTTTTTAATACATATATTTTTTTTATTCGTACTTGTATTCTTGCAATTTGATTTATTCGTATTGGAATACTATAGTAACTCAAGTATTTAATTTCATCCCATCTACAAGTACCCACCATCACTATCACCAACACCATTAGCAACACCATCACCATCACCCTATCTAGTCCTGCCATCACCAACACACCGTCCCCTCCCTGACCACCTCGACCACTGGCATCCGTGTCCGCTTTGACCCTTGTCTTGTCGTGTCCTTTGAAGGAATCTGGGCAGCAACTGTTCCTCTTCTTCCTCCTCCTCCTTCTCTTCCATATAATATTTTAAGTAAGTAAGCTATTTTCCCTCACACTTTTGTGGCTCACTTGCATAACGAAGATGGAATGTTTGTAATGTTCCTGCACTATATACTACTAATACTAATACTAATACCACCACCCTTCTTATTTGATTATGGTTATTAGTAGTAGTAGTAGTAGTATTAGTATTATTTATATTTTTTAATTTTTATTAATTCAAATAGCAAATTATTTCTATACCCATTTAACCTATAGGTGCATACTCGTAAATCTCCTCCGTCCTCTTCCTCCCCTTACCTTCTCCTACAGGCGCCACCGAAAAGTGCGCCAAATGTTTCCCTCCCCTGCCGAGGCCTCGAATAATGTCAGATAAAAGACCACTTTTCCTGCAGTGGGTGTCATGTTCTGACGATGAAATGTATGTCGTAGGAAGTCTGACATCCTGTGACGAGTGTGCGTATCTGTGTGTGTGTGTGTGTGTGTGTGTGTGTGTGTGTGTGTGTGTGTGTGTGTGTGTGTGTGTGTGTGTGTGTGTGTGTGTGTGTCTGTGGCCCATTGTTTGGCTCCGTAATTCCTCTCCGTCGCGTCTGTCCCGTCACGCCTTAGTGCGAGACGCTAGTGGCGGCGGCGCTGACGGTCCACTGCTGTACAGGTGAGAGGAAGACTGTGGAAGGGAGGGAGGGAGGGAACAGGTAATTCCATCCCTCCTCCCATCCCCTCTCCCTCCCTTAGCCTCCCCTCCCGTCCCCCTGGCGTGGGCCGCAGTCATGATGTAGACGCACCACGCCTGGCTCTCTCCAGTCGACCGGTGTCAGTGTGCGGGGAGGGACGCGTCGCCAGCCGCCTCCAATAGTCAACTCTGTCCTTCACCGCTCCACCACTACACAAGTTAGAACCTTCCTGTCGTGCTCTGTTGTGAGGTTGGGGAACGTTGAGTTGGGTGCCCCTGCAAAGTTGACATGGATGTAGTGACGGTGTCTGCCTGGTTGAGTAGTTAACAGTCTTCAATGTTTTATAGGGTGAAGGGAAATAGGATTCGTGGTCGGATTTGTGGCATTGGCGGGGTTATCGTGGACAGGGTGTTGGGTGCGCCATGTCTGTCCCCACGTCTGTGCCTGCCCGCGTCAGGGCCACATGAACACGCGACCCAAGTGACGCTAGTAAACGTCGATTTCGTGAGTATAGTTATAAGGGTCAGATAACCGCAATTTGTTAGGTCATTTACGTGTGACGTGGGAAGGGTAGTTTGTCGTGCACATGAACCTTGTTCAGGTGCTTCATCCGGAAGACAATTATAGAATGAATAGAATGAACCTCCTGAACCTTGGGAAACTAGTTCGAGCTTCGGGTGGGTCACTGTGCCATGCTGGGAACTTCTTGAACCTTTTACTCGTAACCGTAGACTGACCAGACGCGCTTATCGAGTTGTGTGGTAAGACGAGTGGCTTTACTTGGCTAGGGACGTATGACGGGTGAGCTTGGTGAGGCAAGGATATCCTGGTGCCATTGAGCTTCAGACAGTGCTTGGAATCGTGGGTCACAGGGGACGTTGATTCCCGAAGCAGGTGGCGAGCACTTATCAGTGATTATCATACTATGGTGACCTTCTAGAACACCTGCTGATGTTAAGCTAGTTTATTTAGGTCAACGACCAACCCTTAGGTGACTCCTCGCCTCTCTCACTGCCGGCTGGCTGGATGCGTAAAATTTCTGCACCAATTAAGCTAAGCGTATAAAGTGAGCGCACTGAGCCAGTTGTTAATACAGTCGCTGAGTTGTTAAGTTACAGGTACTAGTGCCCTTCTTCAGGTAGGGCAAGGTTTGGTGTTTGGCAGCACAGTTGTGCAAGAGCCATGCTGGGGCAGCCATGGCTGTGTGGGAGTTACACACCCGAGAAAGTGTTTACCATTAACACCGTTTTCTTCTATAACGCACTCAAACCATTGTTATTGCTTAGGCCCTATTGATTTCTTTAAAAGTTTAGAGAAAAATTATGTATAGGAAGATTTCGATGGGCGGCTCCCGGGCATGAGGCAGTGAAAGTTGGCGGCGGGTCGGTACGGGGTTGGCGGGCAGGTAGAGGCTGCTGAGGTAATAAGGAGCGCTAATAATAGCAGCGCCGAGAATGAGGAAAACGCCACAGACTGGTGACTGCTGGGCGATGCCAACTTAGGGGTAGCCTTGGCGGGCTGGCCTCCGCTGTGAGGGAGGGAGGGAGGGAGGGCAGGCCAGGCAGCACGGTGCTTATTTACAAGCCTTGTTAACGTGACGGACAAGTTCCCTTGGGCGCATCAGCTTCACTTTCAGGCTGATCTTGTTGCTCAAGTTTTGCCTCGTAAATTTTACGAGCGGACGGTTCATTCACGTCACCTGGTTTTCAGAATTAGTTTTGGTATGAATTCGGCTGCGGAAGTCCTTGCAGGCAAAAACTCTTGCCAGTCACCTAAATGGTGTGGCGGCTGCGTTCCCGTGCCCTGTCCGTGCCCGCCTCGGGTCGCGATGAATTAGTGGGCGACATGTGAAACGGCACCACTGTTTAGCCTTCACTTGCTTGGAGACACGCCAGACCTTGAGTTTTTTTTCCCCACAACGTTACGGCACTGAAGCAGCACAGACTGTGTTCTGCGTAATCTTGCTTTGATCTGACGGAAGTATCGCTGTCAAACATAAGGATGTAGATTTATCTTCCTCTAAACTTAATCTATGCAACGGTGCAGGTTATATTGCAGCATGGAGGAGTTGAACCGTTGTTGACGTGCATGTACAGGAACATTTATTGTGACTAATCTAGAGTTACGGTGGCCAGAAGGTCACGTGAGGCCAATGGACAGATCACGGGTTTGTATTTGATGATAACATAAGGGAAATGCGATACCTTAACGGTGTCTCTGGTATCAAGGGCGACAGTGTGTGGCCAAGGTGTCGGCCACGTTTGCTGGCTATTGCACTAGTTCCTAAGGAAATATTTTGAAGTCTTGAAAACAACCACTTACATCGTGCTGTATGTGTTGCAATGTGTCGTGGTGTCGCTAACAAATAATTGCAAAATTAAAGCGCCGGTCATTGCTGATAAAAAAAAGAAGAAAAAGCTTCCACTTCATCAAGGTCTTCAGTAACGGGCCGCCACCACCACCACCACCACCACCTTTTGACAGCGTGCCACACACATCCTCTTAGCGACACTGGAGAATATAGTAGTACATGTAAATTCCTGGGACCACTTTCATTCACAGTTGTGGTTGATTTTATATGGTGTCTTTGGATCATTTCTTGAGAACAAATATGTTATTAGTACATTAGGTAGAGCCTCCTGGTGAATGCGTAATCGGCAAGATTAAACTTTTTGTCCATCTAACTGGTTATCTCTGGATGATGCGTTAGATTGATAATGCAAAGCCACTCCCATGCTTTCCTATTTTGCTCAGTGACCTAGAAGCTGAGTCAGAAGAGGGATTACTACATGGTGAAGTCATAGTGGAATATGGTAGTGTGCCAGATAT
>JAPQNM010000040.1:6322424-6357424 GCA_029783475.1 Metacarcinus magister
GTGCTATAATAGACCGAGGGAATCTTTATCTAGCAAACGTGTTAAATTTGCCTTCAAACCTCAAGAAATACTTTTTTCTAGCCTTTGCTTCCCAAATTTGTGAAACCAAAATTGACTTTCATTAAGTGTAGATTGAACATGAAAATAGACCTCCTAGAATGTGGGTCTTTTCACCAAAATGTTGTTATACATATACATTAATTTGAATTAATGAACTTTGAGAGAAAAGTGGTTGAGATGAGTTTAGTATTTTTTCTAACTTGCACCTCGCCTGTTTTCCTGTTTCAGTGTGTACAAAACCCTGATGACCTCTTCTCCCACCCGGAGCTGACAGCAGCGTGTGACATTGGTTGGCCAGATTGTTTCAACTCTGGCATGTTTGTGTTTACACCATCCCAGGATACTTATAAACGCCTCCTCCAACATGCTGAGTCTTCTGGCAGCTTTGATGGAGGAGATCAGGGCCTCCTCAACACCTTCTTTCCTGACTGGCATCGTGTCTCCTTTGTGTTCAACATGGTCGCCTCTGCAACATATACCTATCTGCCAGCCTACAAGCAGTGAGTAACTAGTAACTTCTGTAGATAGAAAAGGTAGTACTGTAGTGAAGCCAATTTTCTACAAAGATGGGAGGGCAAAAAGCTTGAAATGTTGCCTGTTTACACATTAGGTGTTGGATTTGTGTCTGAACTCTTCAAATATTTTCCAGTTGAGGAAATATACTGACAACTGTTCCAGAGCAGTTGAGTTGAAAATGGTCTCCAGCTAAGTATTTCTTTGACAGGTTTGGAGGTGATGCCAAGTTGGTCCATTTCCTGGGGGCAATGAAGCCTTGGCAGCACAGGTACGACAGCAACAGTGGGTGTGTGGACACTCCGCCAGGCTACCAACACCTCGCTCACTACCTCAACTCCTGGTGGACCATCTACATGCGTCTTGTCCAGCCTGGAGTTCCTGATATGGTAAGGATTAACTGTTGATTAGTGTAGTTGGGTATTTGAGAATGTCTGTGAGATACTAGTTTTTTGTACAACCTAACCGTTTTTTTACACCAGTCCTCAAATTCTCTGCACTTAGAACAAGTTTTGCCCTGTTACTACCATAAACAGTTTTTTCCCTAATTTCCCTTTCCATTTTTCCTTACTAAAGGAGGGACATAGGATTAAATGTTAGTAAATGGAGTTCAAACATGAAGTATAGGTTTTCTTTATGGAAGATCACTATGAATAAGGGGTTCGGGATGTCTTGTATTCCCATGGCATCTCCTTGACAGGCCAGTCCTCTCTAGCATGTGAGTAATGACACCCTCAAGATCAATTTTTTCATCCTATGTATGGCAAGCTAGGATGTTGATAGCCCTTGTCCACCCAAGATGATGTTTGGTATGATGCCGTATGGTGCTTCACTGATGATAATGAATTATTACTTCAACCATTAAACATCAGCTGGGCTTGCTCAAAATGGCATATTCTATTACTTTTTTCTGGCCGTTTCTCTTCTCGTGTGATCTGATACCGCTTGTGGATTACTGTCATATCAATTCCATTTAGCTGGAGATGTACATATTTAGTAATTGTTGAAACCGTGAAAGTCAATTTGCAAATATTTACAAAAATAACTGCAGCCTTCGCTGTAGGGATCAGAGAAGACTGCTCTTAAGAAAGTTAGTGAAGACGTTAAACAAATAACTGATTAGGTATATTTGCTGGCAATGGCCACTTTGGGAGTTTGTTGCGGGTTTTCTGCTTTCTTGGCTTAATTGACATTGTGCAATTCAATAGTAATGGTATTTTATCAAAGGATAATACCAAATAAAACTTGTGTCTGTACCTACCAAAAAACACTCAAGTGGGTAATGGGTTTTTGCACAAACATATGTAGTATCGATTTGATGTTGAAATATTTACTATTTATTTTATTTATTTTGAGTATACATGCTTGTTTGGCAATGCATTTGAAGATTCTAAAGAAATGCTGCAGTCCTGTAATTCATGTAAGAAGTTAATTTTCATTTTGAATCCTACTAAAATTTGCATGTCTTCTCTAATATGTAAATTGAGTGGTTTGATACATAAATGAGTGTTTTGTTGTTTTGTCTTGAATTATTAATTTGTGCTTCGAAGGGATTTAATACTTTCCTTACAGTGTGAAGACTACCAGGCTGCCTTTTTTTTCTGTTTGGCAGTGTGCTATATTAATCACTTGATAATGTTCTTCTGTACAGGATCTGCAAAATGTTGAAGATACCAAGTCTCCGCTTGCTGATGTACAGGTAAATTTAAGCTCTGCTACTATATCGTGTACAGTTGATAGTGCTTTCAGAAGGTGATATACTTGCTTTTTAGTGATCATAGCTATTAGTTTTTAGATCTTTTATAAATTTCACATGTAATTCATATCGATATATTTAGTTACTAATAGTTTAGGGAACTAACAATACATAAAAAGATGTACATTATACCTTACAAGAAATGTACATAATCGACAAGGTTATCACTAGGAATCTAAATTTATTTACATAATTTACTAATAGTCTGTAATTCTTTACATGCTGCCAATTCAGGAAGTGAAGGAATGTTTACAAACTGTAGAGAAAGAGGAGCACATTGAAATGTGTGACTCCATTCCAGTGTATATTGAAGAGGTAAAGGCCGAGCCCAGTGTTCATATCCCTGAAAGGTGTGACACTGGTCAAGTTTTAATTGAGACATTAGATACTGAACCCATTGTCGAGAGTTACCAAGTTCCCCATAGTGTAAGGGAATATCATGAACCTGTTGGTGAGAGTTTCAAAGTTTCCCCCAGTTTGGAAGAGGTTAATGAACATGATGGTGAGAGTTTCAAAGGTCCCTACAGTGTGGAGGAGTCTAACTGGTGTGTATCCATTGGAATTGATAATCATAAAGATAAAGGCAGGGAAGCCAATATGGAGAGTGAGGGAAAAAACAGTCATGCCAGTATGGAGAGTGAGGGCAAAAACAGTCATGCCAGTATGGAGAGTGAGGGCTCAGAGTTGACCCTTCCATCTGAGCGTGAACTACAGGAGGTAAATAATTTGTGTATTTCCCCATCCATTACTTGGTATGCTTCTGTTACTGCTGAGAGGACTATTATGTGTGGAAGTCACTGGCAAGCCTTGGCTCTGCTGAGGGAGGTGGTGGAGCTTTACTGCTTTACTTGCGGAGCTGAAAAAGTGCATGAGCCATTTTAATAGCTAGGTTTCAGGAGAGAGGTAATCTACACCCGTATTGGTCTTGAAAAAGATCGGTACAAAGCGCTGTTTTCATAACTGTCTTTGCTGCCTCAGTGGCTTCAGCGTGACTTTATACTGCTGGATGGTGAGTGATGAAAGCTGGCAGGTGGACAGGTTTGCCATTTGTCCTGGCATGCAGACATTATTAATGCCTTCCTAACAAACAGAGTCTTGGTTACGTATACTGATGGCATTTATGGTCAAGAATATACACTAGTTTTTTTTCCACACTAGCTTCGAATGAAATCTATACTTTAACACAAACATGCACCCATATGCACAATTTATACTTGCAAAGCTTCTTTTTCAAAATTACAATGGTCATAAATGTACAATACATAAATAAGCCAAACAATAAAATTATGCTGTTACTTTGCTCAGTGTTAGGCAAATTCTTCATTATATGTATATAATTTGTATTGATAATTGGTTTTTGAATTTAGAATAGTTTTCAGTTAGTGTTAAGTCATTCATGGATATAGATTTATGTTCAGAACTTAATTTATGGAATTGTGTGCAGGTTGCCCACCAGTTCTCCGGATTGGCAGTCCATGAAGAAACTCTAGAAGATGGGAAGGCCAGATGGGAGCGTGGGGAGCCCGACTACCTAGGTCGTGATGCTTTTGACAAAATCCAGGCTTACATTGACACCAAGTTGAAGAATGGGAAGTAAAAGGCAGGAGGCAGTCTGCTGGGATTCCACCAATGCCATAGAAGTGACAGAGTGCAAGGAAGACAGTTTGGCAATCAAAATTGTGAAGGTCTGGTTCAAAATGAGCTACTGGAGGATTTATGAAAAGGATCCTACTTGTGCTTTCAGTGAATGAATGATTGAACAGTATGGTAGAGAATGAGCATCCTTGTGGGATGTGGATGTGCCCGTGTTGAAATGTCTTTGTATTCAGACAAAAGCGGGAACTAAGCTGATATTAACCGGGCAATTAGTTTAGCCAGTTACCTCACGTCTACTTTTCTTTTAATGCTTTGAGTTTGTGTTGTCAATCCGTGCTGTCCTTGTTCTCTTCATTTAGCACAGTGCTTTGAACCACAGGGAATCTCATTTTTTTGTGTTGGATTGGATGTTTATCTAGTCTAATTAGTTGCTCAATTTCATTTAATAAATTACAGAACCCTCACCAAAAGCGAACTCAGTGCCTTTATTGGAGGGAAGACATCAAGAAGGTTGTAGTTAGTGTGGCTGTAGAGGTGGTCACCCCAGGGTGAACCATCACAGCCAGCACCACCATTACAAAATTACACAAAATTTTGTTCTGACATTCCGCATTACCCTAAAGGCTTGTCTCTCTCCAGAAAGTATTGTCTGTTTATTTAATGTGCCAAATTGATTAGTCCATGCCACTGGAATAAACAATGAGCATAACTTTATGGTTTTGTTATCCATTATGATTGGAAGAGTTTTGGGGATGGAGTGGTAGACCTAAAGATTTTCAAGATGAAGTATAGAAACTTGAACACTTGGGGATGACAAATTCTTGACTATAATGGATTATTCAATTACATAAGTTGCAATATTTGAATTCATATTTATGAACAAAATCAAGTAAGGTAGTGCTAAGCATAAAACTAATGGATAAGTGATTGTTACAATGCAAAATATATAGATTTGTAAATACAAATTTTGGCTTGTATTTCGTAAAAATATTTGCTTTTAGGTAAATTAGGACCAGTTTGAAATATGATCTGAATGTTGGCAATACTGATTTATTAGGGTAGAATTATGCATGGAGTGAGGACAGCAGTTAATTAATTTCCCATATCATAATATATTTGGGAAATATCCAAATGGTGGATGTGAAAGAATCTCCCAAAAGTTTGTCTGGTATGTGTTTGTTTTCTTTAGAGGCCTGCTTGTAATACTGTATGTAAAGTTGTTCAGAAACCATAAAAATAAAGCTCCGATATACTAAAGAGATAGTATGCTTACTAAATTATAAACAATAGTATGCTCTAATAGAACTTCCATACAGTTCATCCCTTGGATCTAGCCTTGTGTACTCAAAAAGGAAGCAGAGAAGCTATAGTTGGGTAGATCCTGCAGATAGACAACATTACCCTGCATGCATGTCCCTTGATGCCAAAAAATATATACTGACAACACGTTTGGCTGCATGCACGTCCCTGAATAAAACCAAGATATATACTGAAACACATGATTAAAGTCTATATCGCCCTTCTGAAATACGTATATGTAATTTTCCACACATGTTCTCTGATAGCTGGTCATGGATAGGCTAATAACACTTCAATCTATATTTATTTTTCCCTTAATTCTTCTTCATCCATCTTTATCACTATGTTTCTCCCTCTTCTCCCTAGTGTGTGGAAGCCTCCAATTCTCACCCTGATTAAGGAAAAGTGTCTGAAGGAAACTGTCAGGAATACTATAACACATTCTGCCACCAACAATAGACAGGAACAGGAGAAAGCGATGGAAAATATATGCAAAAGATGGTAGGTAATATGTCTTACAGAGAAAGCTAAAGGGGAGGGTGGAAAAGGCTGAAAAAAAAAATCTAGAAACAGATATAGACTGGTGTGTAAGGTTGAAAATAAAGGGCATCGAAATAGAGGACAAGGAGGTCAGATATTTAGTAGATGGATAATGCAGGAAAGGATGTCATGCTGAAAGACGCAACACATCCAGAGTATACGTCAATTAATATATGTAAAGTGGTAACTCCAAATCCCTAAACGCCTTGTCTTGGCTACTCCCATAGATAGATAGATAGATAAATATAGAAAAGACAGGGCACAGGGGGGGAGGGGAGAGTAATGCCACCCTTAAGCCTAAATACCTTTTCTTGGCTAACCTCTTTTAATGGGGATATAAGCCAAGTATATAGATAGATGGCTAAATTATTATGATTATTATTATTATTATTATTATTATTATTATTATTATTATTATTATTATTATTATTATTATTATTATTGTGATTATTATTATTATAATTATTTTTGTTATCAATGTTATTATTATTATTATTATTGTAATTGTTATTATTATCGTTTTAATCATCATCATTATCATACATTGGTGCACGTTGGTAGAGTGGCAGCGCAGTTGGCTTGGCTCACAACCTCTGAGTAGTAAGTAAATAAAAAAACATGTGGAAATAAAAGTAAGAAAAATAAAGGAGTAAATGGTAACACGCACATAATATATTCCTGTTAAACCTCTAAATATATCGAAGATTAAATACGTAGCTATATAGTGCCTAGACAGTTATCTTCAAGAGAACACCAAAGAAATAATGTAGAAGAAAAATTATAGCGAGGTAAAATTTAAGGTGTGGGACAGAGCGATAGGCCAATGGAATATATTGTTAAAGTAAGTCATGTGCTATAAACATTCACAGTTGTAAAGAACAATATGGCATATTACCAAAGGACGGGACTCACACACACCCACACACACACACACACACACACATGCATATTTGCTGTATTAGTTGTATTTTCAAACCATGGCGATTATGGTAGATTAAATAAGTAAAAAACGAAAAATATACTACTCGTATTCAATAGGTTATAATGAAGACGTTTTTGTGGAATAAATAACCGAGCTATCAAAAAGAAATAATATAGATAAGGGTAACTTAGGAAAACTGATACAAACTACATTTACTACCTTATTTTCACTAAAGGCATCGAACACTGTTTATGCAAACTACTGAGTGTATACATTAATATTCATAATGTTTCTATTTGGTGTTTTTGTGATGGGTTTCAGTATGGAAATGTTTCTTTACGTAAGTGTAAGCCTGTAAGATAGACTGGGTAGTGCAGTTACGACACAATGCAGATAGACTAGCGTCGTAGGGGCGGCCTGGGTATCTTGCATTATCGTCGTGACTTGCATAGTGTACAAGCAATGGCTCTTCCGTCTCTAGTGTCATCCCGGGTGTTATTGAGGAGTTTCTACAGGCTAAAACTACCTCGGCTGGCAGTACAGGTGCCTGCCAGAGTGTTGTCCGCTTCCACCGCTGCCCGAGCACAGAAAGAATGGTAAGGTTGTAGGACCATTCAATGCCTACCGGTTTGTAGTTCAGTTTACTGGCGTTCCTTGAATTTCAATGACTGTTTTGGGCTCCCAACACCTAATTACGAATTGTTACACCGTTGTATTTTGTTCTACATATCCTAGTGTGCGAACTCAAGTGCATTCCCGTCTGCACTGTCCTGGGCTGTACAGTTTTGTCCATTCTCAAATTTAGAGGTTGGTTGTCCACACATCTTCGTATTCTACCGGCAAACCACGTTTTATTGGTGTGAAGTTGTTATCCTGGTGTGTGGGATGGTGCAGGTGCAGTGATGGGTTGCATATGCCCGCCGCCAGCTGCAGACGATGCCATAGCCAGTGATAAATGTGATCACACTGTATACTTACTTACTTGGAAGAGTCTTGAGGTCACTGTCTCAGAGCCATGCTGATGCACCGCTCCTGCTGAATGCCGTGTCCCTTCTTCATAGGTTCACTTGGTCAGCAATTGAATTTAACGCCGCCCTGCACAGTGAGGTGTACCCAGGGACTGGTGGTTCATCCGGGAGGGCGTTGAGGAATTTGTCCAGTTCCTTCTGTGTTTATGATGGCATTTCTTTACAACTACTGCTCCACCTCTTTTTTCTCTCTCCTTCCCTACATACTATACATAGTGTACTCAACACATTTGTGAAGGTTTCAGGCGGCGCTCACCATTATTTACCTCGCAAAACGTCTTTGGAGTTGTTATGTTATGTTGGTTAGGTTAGGTTAAGTTATGGTTAGGTTAAGGTTGTTAGGTTAGATTACGGTTATGTTATGGTCAGGTTAAGTTAGATTAGGTTCGGTTATATAAGATTTTTACATTTTATCACCCAAAAGTTAGTGTCCTCAACCCTTGATTTTTTTTGTGGATTTGGGTAATAAAATATAAAAATCTTATATAACCAAACCTAGCTGAACCGAACTTAACCTAACTTACCTAACCATAACATATCCGTAACCTAACCATAACTATTTTATTTATAACTAATTAATATTTGCACATTCAAACAAAAACAGTGGCTGCCATGTTTTACCGTTATTTAAAAGATTGAGTGATTGAAATGCTTTACAAGACCTATATTCTTCACTCAGGATTGAGGTGACTTACGAGAAAACTGATGGAACCAAGTTTACTGTGCAGGGCAAAGCAGGAGACAACCTCCTTGATGTCGCAGTCAATAATGACCTTGATCTGGATGGGTTTGGTAAGTATTTTCCAATTTTAATATAAGGTGCCTGTCTCATGCTTTTGATCTCCTAAGAGCACATGTGATGTAAGAATCTGTTCTTATTGCAAGTTTTTGGTCTGGTTAGTCTTACCATCTTCCTGTCCATAGAGTCACCTCTGTTTAATGCCTGCTTAGGGACTGTCATGGACCACAGATTAAATGTAATATATTAGATGTCTGAGGAGTATGTATGGTGTGGAGTAACGAGTATGGATGGAGTGAGAATTGAGGAGGTGCGAAGGAGAACAGGTGTTATGAGAGAGTTGGCTGGTTGAGCAGAGCAGTGGGTGTAGAGGTGGTTTGGACATATGGAGAGAATAGAGGGAAACCAGATGAAGAGAATAGTAGAATCCGATGTAAGAAGTATGAAGTCGAGAGGAAGGGCATGGATGGATTGGATGGACGGTGTGAAAGGTTCATTGAATGAAAGAGGAATGTCTGTTATGCAAAGAAGGATGATCGTCTGTGATGGAGGTGAATGGAGAACAGTGGTGAATGCATGACTGAGGAAGCAGCTTTGACGACCTGTGGATGAGATATCCATGTGTCTGGTGTGATCCTTGGATCAGATTAAGTGCTGGGAGGGAGAGTGGCATGAGTTACTTATGAAGTGGTGAGGGTATACCTTAAGACCTTGTTGTAGATAATACCTCCAGACTCGTCTTCATTTGTGTGACTTACCTGATGTACTGTGTTGGGCCGGGTGCTCTTCTCTTCTCCCCTTGGGGCCAAGAGGCTAAGTGAGAGGAGTGTATGTGTATGGATGCATGGGTGTGTGTTTGCACACCTTGCTCTCAGCTACCTCCCTTAGGGGGATAATAGCCTGGTATATAGATAAATAGATTATTATTACTTTTTAACTGTTAAAGGATTTATAGTAATAGTAACCATTCTGGGGTGGATAGCATAAAGTTTATTTCCACTTCAAACTGTAGCAGGCAACAGAAACAAAATCCAGCAACAAGATTATTAAGTTAATTTATTTGTTTAACGAGGATGCCATTGAAAATTTAATTTATTTACACTGTAGAAGGATTAATCAGCAACATACACATTGATAGAAAGGCTGTGGCCGTCTCTAAAGACAAACATTGAAGTTCTCTAAATTTCTAATATCAAGGTCCTATTGCTAATGTGTGCTGTGCTCTAAATTGAAAGCCAATTGGGTATAATGATATTTGTATTAAATATAGTTTTCTTTTAATTGTTGTTCACTGTAGTACATGAATACATTTTACAGGTGCATGTGAGGGTACCCTGGCATGTTCAACATGTCACCTGATCTTCAAGAAGCAAGACTTTGACAACATAGATGAAATATGTTCTGATGAAGAATTAGACATGCTGGACCTGGCATATGATCTAACAGATGAGTAAGTTTTCATTAATATGATTTGACAGTGACTTTATTGGAACATCATGTAAGGATACAGGTAAATAGTATGTGCAACATGAAGCTAATTATGTGTACTTAATCTCATAAGACCTCAGGACAGAATTGTATCATGTTCAGACCTATTTAAGTGTACTTATTTTGAATCTAATATGTGAACCCTTACTTGCAACAGAAAATACATGTGAAAAAACCCATATGCAATTACATAAATGGTTCTCGAGGCTTTGCATTACAATTTTTGGCCAAAATTCCTATAGGTAAAGTGGGGGCACATGCTATAGCTGCGTGTAGCTGCGGCCGCTCATCTCCTGTCCCATTGGCTTTTGAGCCTGTGGTGGAAATTAATTTGTTACCTCGGGACACAGGGCCACTGTGACATACGAGTTTCCACAGTTTACCTTCCCCAGGTTACCCCATTTATCAACCAATCCGTTTGTGAAGATGAACAGCTGGGTGAGCTGTGCGCCGACTGTTCTCGTCTGGGATCGAACTCGGGCCAGCAGATTTGTAATCAGATGTGGTAACCACTGCACCACTGAGGCGCATTCCTATAGGAGATATTGTATTTACAAAATCTGGTATTTACTATAGATAATAGGTTAGAAGCAGCTGAAAAACTTAGGGGATGGGAAGTGGGAATGGAGTCCAAGGGCTTGACAGTAATTGCTGAGATAACAAAAGTGATGCATACCTGGGCAGGTGGTGACACTGGTACCACTGCAGGTGTATAGCAATGTTTGTAGCTTGTGGGTATTTTTTATGTTTTTTTAAAAATTAATGTGTAGGGCACCAGTGTTGGTGCATAACACGCATATCACTTGCACTACCACACACACACACATACCGCTCCCATGTTTCAGTGGTTAACGCCTTAGCCTGCCAACAGACAAGGCGTAAGTTCGAATCCCGCTCAGATTGCTAAGGATTTTTCACTGACAGGGTGTGGTTACTGTCCCCCTTGAACAAGGGAATGTGTGATGTGTGATAGGTCTCAGCCTTACCTATAGATCCGTCTCTATGAGTTCTGAGCTCCTTCGGGGAGGGTAATGGCTAACGATCATGAGTCCAGCGTGTGATCCTCCAGACCATGGTGAATAACACACATACACAGTGGTCAGCGTTCGGGCATGCAAACCTAGGGTCCCGGGTTCTATCTCCTGATATATGCTGGCCACTTTTCATTCTTTGGTATCACTGTCGAGTGGCCAAAGATTACCCAAATTGCTGCCATACTGTCCTCAGACGGGACTTACAATGTTTATATGCATTTGAGGCTGTGGCAGCAATAAGCCTCTCTCATTCTCAACATATTCAAGAGAGAATGTAAACATTCGAGGCGTCACTATAAAAAAGAAATATGTAAAAACCTACGCCAAATAACAGGCAAGAGGCAAGTCCAACTTTGCCTCTATAAAGCCTACTGGCGCCAACAGTTTGTGATCAAACAAACAAAAAAAACGCACACACAGGAGGATAGGATTTCCAGCCTTCCACTCCTGCCGGGATTGCAAGGTCACAAACCCGCAGCTTACTCCAGTACCTATTTTACTGCTAGGTGAGCAGGTGTTACAGCGTTTAAGAAAACAAACCCATTTTTGTCTTCACCTGACCTGGGATTCGAACCCAAAACATCTCGGTTGTGAGCCGAGCGTGCTAACCATTACACCACCGGGGTATTTGAGACTTGACACTAGAGGCAGGTTACTGAACATTGTGGAATTTGAATGCGCAGTATGTAAAGGTTAGCGAGGGTTAGGAATGGAGTGACGTTGCAAGAGTCTTTTGAGAAAAATTTTTTTTTACCTAGATGTGCTCAATGGAAAGAGTGTAGATGGTTCTCAGTGGAAGTAGTTGTTAGAGTTAGAAATAATTGGAAGAATGTTCAGTGTAAGGGGTGAAGCTAATGCTCAGGTGAGGTGGCACAAGCTCAGTTGTTAAAATTGTAAATATTTAGAAAAACCTCAAGAAGCTGTTGCCTTTAATGACCTTGAGAATGAGATATGCATATATATAAATTCTGTTTGTAATAAGCAATCTCTGTTGTGTTTTAGGAAGATGAGCATCTCTCTGGCTGGATGTGGATTCTTGGGAGTTTACCTCATTGGAGCTCTTGACTGTTTGAAATCCTCTTCTCCAAGTTTATTACACAATACTTCTATTTCTGGAGCATCCGCTGGAGCCTTACTTGGTGCTTGTATTGTGTGTGATGTGCCTCTAAATACTGTCAGGGCAGGCTTCCTTCAAACTGCATCAGAGACTAGAAAGTGGGCAATGGGTGCATTTACTCCTGGCTTCAATTTTGGAAACCATCTTAATGTAGGGTTTGAAACACTACCCCCAGATGCTCACCTCAGAGCTAATGGTCGACTTCATGTGTCAGTGACTCGTATGCGTGACATGTCCAATGTAATAATTTCTGAGTGGAATTCCCGGGAAGACTTGATTCAAACTCTGCGTTGTTCTTGTTTTATTTTAGGCTTTTCTGGGATGCAACCCCCTATGTTTAATAATGACTGGTACATAGATGGTGGATACACAAATCGCCTGCCTTGCAATAGTCCCCAAACCATTTCCATAAGTCCTTATAGTGGCTGTTCTAGTATTTCTCCAAAGGAAAAGAAAAACAGTAGATATATAAAGTGGGCCGATTTGGGTATGCATGTCACTTACAACAATTTTGAACGCCTTTATAGGAGTTTGATGCCTCCCCCTCCATATGTGTTAAATATGTATTATCACTCAGGTTATCAGGATGCCTTGCATTTTCTGAGATGTAAAAACTTCCAAATGGTTAAATGAGATTTTATGTATCTTCAGAATATTTTATAATACCTTATACATCATTGTATAATCTTAAATCAGTGGTTCCCAAACTTTTTCACGCTTCCGCCCCCTTGGCTTCCAGGCCACATTCCTAGCGACTACATATGAACACACACCTCTTTCACATACATAACTATTTGGTATACTGTAAATTCAAAACAACTAACCTAACACTTTAAATACATGTATGTATTTCACAGGTAATAATTAGCCCAGTAAACCAAAGTATTTAGCTGTTTTAGCAATATGAAAGTTACATCTCACTTGTAACTATCTTTACAGCTATAATGGAATGGACGGGGGGTGGGGGTTTATTTATTTATTTTTTTGTTTATTACATTGAAAGGGTACCGGCCAAGGGCAGGGATTGCCAGACCCTGTAAAGAGGACGGTAGGAGAAAGGCAGCTTTGGTTTGAGGCAATGGCTTGTGTGTTGTGTTGATGTTGGAATATTTATCTTATCATCCATTGTTGACATAATATGAAGAACCATTCTGCTTTTTTTTATTTATTTTTTACTAATCACCTAACGTTAGTTGTGTGTCTGTTTTGATGCTTGCTCTACCATGGCAGTAGAGTTTCATACATTTTATCCTCACACACTCCAGTCTCCTCACTATCCCTTCCTCAGTTTCTCTCAATTTACTGCAATCCCTCCTATATCAAGACTTATTAATTCAAGGTTGTGAAGGATTCACAGAGTAAATACTTACAAATAATACAGAAGCATCTGATGCCAGTACCCTGAAAACAATTTTTATACTGATGTTTGTATGCAATCTCAACTCAGTTTTCCTATAGGAGTCGGGTTGAGACAATGACTTGTGACGTCGCCATGGCCGTTTAATAATATTTTTATGGATGGGTGTATGAGAGAAATGAATTTTATAGTGTATGTACGAGAAGAAAGCTGAAGGTGAATGCTGGGAAATGCAAGGTGATGGTTGTTTAAAGAAGGGAAGTAGAGGTGTTTAGTTTTAATACACCTTATTAGGTGAGTGTGCCAGCTGTAGGAGGGGAGAAAGGGAAAGAGTTTAAGTATTTGAGAACAGTGCTATGCAAGCATGGAGGGATGGAAGAAGAAATAAGGGAGAGGGCTGTCAAAGGCAAATGTGTCATAGGGTCACTTGCAAGGGTTATGAGAAGAAAGAATGTATCCATGGAGGTAAACAGAGTTAAAGAACAGTAATCTGTCAACATTACGTACTGTATGGATCAGATACTTGGACATGAAATAGGGCACACAAGTAAAGAGTGTGTGATGTGGAAATAAGTTATCTGAGAGGAGCATATGACGTGACAAGCTGGGAGGGTGATAGCAATGAAAGCATGTATGAAATGTGTGGCATGATACCTTGTAAAAATGGAGTGAAGTGTGGTGTAGTGGAATGGGAGAAAAAAAAATACTTTAGAGTTAGTTTGGTCATATTGAGAGGAAGAATTGTGAAGAGTGAAGAAAGTGTATGTGAATGAAATAGTCTTTGGAGGAGAGGAAGGCCACTTGTAACTAGTGACAGGTGTGGGAAGGAGCCTGAAGACATACAGTACTAGTCAAAAGTATTGGACCCCCCAGTCTGGGGGATCCAATACTTTTGACTAGTACTGTATGGCTATCTAACAGGTGTGGGTTCAACAGGTGTGTAGTGTAGGAGTGTAAGGTTTCAGGTGTGTAGTGAGTTGTAAGATGGAAGGATAGGATGAAGTCGTACATTTTTAAAAAATTGATTTATTTATTGATTTATCTTAGCCTAAGGCACCTGTAGGCTATTTCCTTCACTGTTCCGATGCCCTGTAGGAATTTTATGAGGGCCGTGATGATGGTAGTTGACCCTCGCCCCTTAGTGGTGCAGGCAGTATTTTTTTTAAGTGACCCATATGGAAGTTCATGCTTACCCTTGAAGTCTCCGCACTCACCACTCGCAGACGAAGACAGGGTTGACTATTAGCATGTGGGTTTCTTCGGCTACTCGACGATAGCTTGAAAAAATGGCCAAGCTCCGGCGAGATTCGAACTCGGGACGTCGAGGTCTCCACTCCTGTGCTTTGACCACTCGGCCCCATGCGTGAAAGAGTTGCTTATAGAGTTTGAGAATTGAACTAGCAAGGAAGTAATGTTTGGATAGAGAAAATTGGAGACTCTTCTACTGTGGCCATCACCTTGGGTGATGGCCACAGTAGAAGAGGGAACGAGGCGTCAAAAACTATAGATAGATAGTATGCCATCATGCTGTACTGAGGGCATTTGAAAGACATATGGAAACTGATAAACAAAGTGAAATTGAACATAGGAAAGACAGTTATGGGAGGGATTACTGTAGAGAGGACTTTCCCCAAACACCTATAGCAATTACCTTACTTTCAGCCGTATATTCTCCTCATGTACACATTCTCTCAAGGTGATCAAACCACCTCATGGTGCTGCATTTGATTGCCCCCATCACTCCATACTTTATTCCTTCACCCTTACTGTAAATGCTAAATCTTCCATGCATACTTTCATTAGTTTCACCATTTTTTCTTGCACTACAAGCATCTCATGATTTTTCTATACTGCTTTGATTCTAGACTTTTTACTTTCATTCCATACCTATATTTCAATTACCTGCGTCATTGTTGATACTATAATGCTATCACTTTTTTATGTATGCTTACTGTTCTTGCTCTCATGATACACCCTACTACATTCTTGTCTCTCTGCTATCATTCTTGTATAGGATGGCGATTGAACGAAGTCTCTCTGCTATCATTCTTGTATAGGATGGCGATTGAACGAAGGCACAAACTCATTGATCTTATACATTATGTCAAAATTCTATAAGAATATGAACCTGTTCTCCCTAATGCGGGAAGCAGATTTGTAAATCAGTGATAACGTTAATAGAAAAAACTGAATCATTGCAACATTTGTACAAATAATATATTAATTTTCATATAAGTATATTATTTTTTTCAAGTAAAGTTGTCAATTTGGCTAAAACTAACTTGCATGTTCTAGGGTTGTGTCTCTCTCTTTGTCTGGCTCTGGCTTCCTGGGAGTTTACCAACTAGGGGCTATAGAGTGCCTACATCATCACACACCCAAACTCATTCAGAATGCCAGTCTAGCAGGGGCCTCTGCAGGAGCCCTTCTTGCAGCTTGCATGGCATGTGGAGTGCCACTAAGAACTGTCAAGTCAAGTTTTATTGAGACAGCAATATCTGCCCAACATTGGGCAATGGGTCCATTTAATCCAAATTTCAAGATTGAAGATTATGTGAAATTAGGCCTTGAAACCTTGCCTCATGATGCTCATTTACAAGCCAATGGAAGACTGTTTGTGTCCATCACAAACGTAAAGGATCTAAAAAATGAAATTGTGTCACACTGGGAGTCAAGAGAAGACTTGATACAATGTCTGTTATGTTCATGCTTTCTGCCTGTTTTCTCAGGAGTAAAATTTCCTGTATTTAGAGGAGAGAAGTATATTGATGGCGGCCTCACCAATAACCTTCCCATTGTGCAGAATCCTTCAATAACGATAAGCCCCTTTGAAGGTATTGTGGACATATGTCCAAAGAGTATAAATAACAAACCACGCTATATAAAAATAGCAAATGAGGAGCTTGCTGTAACAATGAGCAACATGTCAAGGTTTGTGAGAGCCTTGATTCCGCCCACAGCTGAGGGGTTAGAAAACTTGTACCGTGCAGGATATAATGATGCTTATCACTTTCTCAAGAATAAACTTACTTAGTTGTATGTACGTGCTGATTGGACAGACATACTAAATTCATACAAATTGAACTCTGAACAGAAATTAATGTCATTTTGGATTGTCTTGAAATTGTAATTTTTAAGATGACAGCATGGGTTAATAGTCTCAAAATTGCCATTTCAGAATAAATGTATGACAGTGTATGAAAAATGCTCATAATGGTAATAACCTTCAATTTACTTTTTGAAAAAATTGTAGATCAAGGGAACAACAATGAAAAAGGTTTGGAAAAATTTATCATATAGATTTTATTTCACATAATATATAATTTGTTTAAATTACATGGACTATCTGCATATTTTTTTCTTGAAATTAACACAAGGCAAAAATGATTTTGAGTATTGAAATAGTTTACAATTGTTGGTTTTCTATTTAATAATAGTGTCAAAAATACTGCACTGAAGCCTATTTTTATTAAATCAAGTGGAAGAACTCACTTTTATATATTCTTTGTGATGGTCTTAAAAGATATTGTTAGCAGCTGCAGTTTTTGTGTGAATTCAACTTTTGACAATTTAATTTGCAGTGCATTGGATTGTGACAGATACATTTCTTTACTGACCTGCAGCTTGTATCTTCTTTGCAGTACGTCATTCACTAGTCAAGTCTGGTAGATTCGTATTGGATGAGATATGCTGTGAATCACTCCTGTTACAAATGTAATTCATAGATGTTGGTCTTACACCAAGTATTATTTTATACTTACCAGATGTAAAATATTGATTAATGATAATTATGGATTTGATTCACAGTTTACTGGGCCAGGTATTTGACAGCTTATTGTATCCGTTGTAAATATGCAGCATATTATGTAATATATCAAAACACAATCAAATCATTCTTAAGGAAAGACTGATGTAGCATAGCAAGACTCTGCTAGAGAAGAAAATAGTGATGTTAGCCAACGATATAGAATCTTCTGTACATATAACAATATTGACGTAATGCCAGTAGGGATTGGGATGATAGAAGTATATTTGGAAAAAAGAAAAAATAGAAACGGGAATAATTGAGATTTGGAACCAACTAATGCTGTATCAATTTTCATGTTAATGTTTTCATTATTACAATTGGGTTCTGTCTGCTGAAGGACAGGAATATGTAGGATGTGACTATGGTATACTTTACTAGGCTTAGGCAGTTTCATCTCCTCTGTTTCCAAGCTCATTGCTGTTGTGGAGGGGCTTCGGGAGCAGAGATTGAGGTCTGATGCTGCGATGCCTCAGACTTCAGTCTCTGGTCCAACCAATTTTTGCTTGGCCTTTTTCTTTTTCTAGTTTTATTTCCCTTATTTCAATTATCTTTTCTTCTTAACCTCTCACTATTGAATCTACTGAACTCTTTGAACTGATTGCAGATGAACATGATATTGCTCATGTGTCCTGCTTTACTGTTAACCCTCGTGGTCATCGCAAGTACCCAGCAAATATTGCAAAAAATACATTCAAAGGACAAGATCTTCCAGACAGTGTATACATAGGTGGAGCCTTCTGTAAGGTTAAACCTTACATTCCTGTAGTGGAAAATGACCAAAACATTTTCTCCGGTGTCTTTTATTGTAACTACAAAAAAAAGTGCCGATGACGATTGTACTGGTAGCGGGTTGGACATGCACTGCTGCTCCACCTGGCCAGTCGCCCGGCCTCACCTCTTGCTTGTGATCCCCTTTCTTCCAAACACTGACGTCACAGCTGCCTGGTTATAACAAGGGCAGAGGTACTCACACACACACACACACACCCTTGTCAATACCCTCGTTCCATGCAAGCATGTGAACACCTGTTACATACACACACATATCCTCGTTACATACAAATACATCACAATTCCTCCCCCTGTCAGTGCCAAAACTGCTGAAGATTTGGACATCCAGCAAAATACTGCACTGCACGTTGCCCTCTATGTGCGTCACCTGGCCATTCCCGTATAAACTGCCCATCAACAATACGCACTTGTGCAAACTGTACTCGAGAACATGGTCTTCTTCTGAGGCTGTCTTGTCTACAAATTTGAATCAGATGCTGCTGCCCTCTGCTTCAAACATTGCCTAAGACTCAAAGAAGCTAGACAAGAAGCCCGTCTCAGTGGCTTCCGACAGATTCCTCTCTCAGCGCATCTCCACCAACACTCCTCAGACCACATCTAGTACTACCTTTCCCTCTACTACATCCTATCCTCCTCCCTCCACTCATACCTCTCCCTCTTCTCTTGGTCCTTCATCTAGCACAATTACCTCTTCCACTGCTATTACCCTTTCTTCAGCCCCTTCCACTTATATCATGTCAGTGCCAGTGACTAATAATTTATCTTTACTAGATCCTGACACCCCAACCTCTACTCCTTCAAACTTTGTTCCCCCTCTCACGCCGTATTCTTACTCAAATTAAGCGTTGCTCCTGTGCTTCCACTCTAAAACCATCTACTGATCCTACTTCATCCTTAATCACTAAAACTTCTTTCCTACAGTCTTCTACCAAGAAAACCTTTACTCCCACTGTCTTCTCTCCTCCTTCCCCTAGTGAAACTATCTCTGATATTGAAACCTTTATAGCAAAACCTTTCATTGATGTCTGACTTCCTTCCCCATCTTATTACACTTAAATTCCCATAACAGTGTTCCAGCAGAAGTTCATGCCCCGCCCTGTAACCTTCTCCCGACTCCCCTACCCCCCAACCCCTACACCTCCCTATCTTCCCCTCTCACTTCCCCATCACCCTTTTCCTCCCACCCTTTCTATCAGAAAATCTCTTTTTGACTATCTTTACCTCCTGGATTCTCTATGATTCCTCTCTCCAAGATCCCTCCTGCCCATATCCATACCTCCCCCTCCTGCCTATAATGATTCCAGTACTCCTATCCCAACCATTATCATAACTCGTTAATTTTCTGCTCCTGTAGAAATGATCTTCGCTGCCTACTTTTTATCTATATTCTTTCAAGTCTGATACACTAACTTACATCTTACGATACCTTTTTCTTGACCACTTTCCAATCATTCACTATAACTAACCATTCTTTCCGTCACCATATTTTGTCTCTTTGCTCTGCAGTCTGCCCTTTAGTTTAACATAGTGCCATATGATCTTTGATGTCTGGCACTTACTTTAGTCCCATTAACTCACTCACCTATAGTTGTGTTAGGGTTAACGAGAGAGTGCTACCCCTCTCACCATGAAGCTGCCATGAGCCAGGATTGTTGCTTCCTTAGCTCTGCAAAGGAAATTCACTAAATGTCAACACAAGTTTTAGTGCATAAAACTCAAGGAACATCACTCTGATCTTTCTCTTTATCTTGCTTGTAGTTCTTCCTTTACTACCTACCCATCCCGTTGTCTTTCTCCCTCTCTGCAGGTCACGTTTGGGGTGTCAGGTGTGTTTGAACAAGAAACTGAATGGCATTACAGTCATGGTTCCTGATGGTGTAGCTGATGCTCGCAGTGCATAGTGACTCGAGTGCACCAACTCCTGAACAGAGAAGTTTATTGGTTTATATTTTAATTAAAATTTGACATAGTTACTAAAATTACAAGAAAACTTTATATTCAATTATATTTAACAATTAGAAACTGTATACTAGTATTTTAAAATTTATTTATCTTTCAAAGCAAAATTATTTAAATAAATGCTGGTCAAAATATTTTATTTTAAGTTTTGGTATTTGAAACCTCATGTTATCTAAGCCAGGAGGTAATACTGGGCCATTCAAGAACCAAATCACAATATAACTTTCAAAACCTGTCCTAACCTACATGCCACCACTTTGCTAATTTTACAAACCCTCATAATAACACTCAGGGAAAGGGAAAAAATGCTACAGAATAGAAATACATACTTATGGAAGATTTGCTGATACATTTCATAGCTAACTTATCAAATCTCATTTTGTTTCCAAACAAATAGAGAAGCTGAAATATATATATTCACCACCAGTGCTTGAGGTATCTAAACAACAAATTTCTCACATTACATAGTATCATATAACCTCAGATATCTAGCACTTCTTTATCTTAGTAACTTGTTCACTCAAATAACATGGTACATGTTTTAAGAATTCAAATGAATGATCTGTAATACTGTACATAATTCTAAAACATGGAATAGTGGATGTTATCCACCATAAATGATTATATTAACATGGACCAACGCAGTGTGAACATTGAATTGTCCCTACCCTGTCTCTCCTTAAATGTAGATTTTTGTTATAGGAAAGATTATATATATATATATATATATATATATATATATATATATATATATATATATATATATATATATATATATATATATATATATATATATATAAGGGGCAAACAAACATTTAGTATCAATCAAGTTTGCTTTGAAATCTACTCCCTGATTTTTAAGTTAGCATGAACCATAGTACATAATTTATATCTTCATAAGACTTGAGTGTGTCTGGTATCTAGTACCTTACTCTTTTCTCCATAAAGATCTATAAGAATAGTCTATAAAATGACTAATGATATATATCTATATCTATATCTATATTATATATATATATATATATATATATATATATATATATATATATATATATATATATATATATATATATATATATATATATATATATATATATATATATATATATATTGCAATACATGAAAAGTACATGGAATACATGAAAATGCAATACATGGCATTAAGGGTAAGAAGAGTGTATCTTTAGTCAAACATTCAACATTACAGACTTCAGGTTTAGTTTAACTTCTCATCGTCCTTTTTATGTGCTCTTTAATAGTTGTCATACATGTATGTACCTCTTCCACCTGTTTTCCTAACCAGAATTTTCTTCACTACTTCAGTCCTCTCCATTCTTTAGCTGTGGCCATTAAGTAAATTAACTTTCATCTCTAATAAGTTGAATCTTAAATTGATTCTGCACTACTTCAATCCTGACCTTACTTCTCATATTTTATAAATATACCTCAACATTTCCATTTCTTCTACTATAAGATATAGCTTTCATCAACCAGGCTCTAGTACAGTGGTCGGCTCGTGACCTAAAGGTTGTGAGTTTGATCATGGCCCGTGGCAGCTACTTGGTGAAAGGGTTAGCACTCTCATTGACCCTAGCACAACTATGTATCCTATAGTTACCTAATTTTGGGGGATTATTTAATCACCTTTTCTTTTGTCATAAACCAGACAAAATCATTAAACAATTTTTTTCCCCTCCCTTTTGATTTTTTGTTTTCTCTACCTACAAATTTACAAAGAAAATTAAAGAATAATTATAACCAAACTACTGCAATAAGTATATACTTGGTCAAATCTAGCAGATAAAAAGACCGTGATGTAAACTTGTATATATTGTTAAATCTAGCAAATAAGTCCCTTTATGTACCCATGGTAAAGGAAATCAAACCTTGCTCAATATAGCATTTATAATACTTATATTTCTTAAGACTTTAAAGTGAATTTTGTATTAATTCACATTGGTTGGTGAAGCTGAGGTTCATTTTGTGAAAATATAATAATTATGGATTATCCATGTAATTCCTTTTCAAGACTGTTCAGATAGTACTGTAAGAAAAATACATTTAGTAAACTACTTATCAAAGTGGTTAAGCTAACACACCATATAATTATAATTATTTGGCAAGGTAAGGGGCCTGAGAAAACTTCCATGCAATAAGAAATCAGACCAAAACTACAAGTGCATGAAACTGTTGAGTGATCTGTTGATTGTAGTACTAAGTGTTTGTTATGAAAAATTGTGTACAGTAAATAATTGGTGCTCCGTGTTAAATACTAACATGACAGTTGTATAATATTTTAAAAAGACAGATATTTTAAATCACATGCAGTATTATTTACCCCCTCACACCATGGTAGATTTATTTTACTGTGAAAAGTTCAACCAGTATTTGGAAAGGCACTGAAAAAGCATATTCTCATTGTTGTTGTAAAACTAGTTTTAGAGTTTACTTATAGAAATTCTATCATTGTGAAGCCCTTAATAATGCTTAGTTAGAAATGTAATGTTTGGCCTGTTCCAAGTGTCCAACCGAGATACAATGTTCTGAACTAAAAGTAAAACAAATTGATACTCCTAAATACTGTCCAAGCTGTATACAATGTATTGAATATCATCTGAATAGAAAAATTAAGCACGTCCCCAATTACATAATTCAAACTAGAAATTCAAACGTGCAGCCTTTTCTGGTTGAAAAAGACAAAATTATGGGAAAATGTGATTAAAGGTACTAGCCTTATATGTATAATAATGAATTAAATGTTGCATCTTTCCTCTTGTGAAGTTTTCTGTTTTCTAACAGCTGGTGGAGACAGTGTACGAGGTAGGTGGTCCCTCCTTTCCTAGAGGTGTCACAGCCACTATAGTGAAGATGTGAGGTAAACAGCTTGACAATCCACTCACTGTCATCTGCAGGGGAAGGAAACTTGTGGTAAGGTTGGGACAAGTACATAAAAAAACAATCCATATAACTGTCATTTTTAGAATAGAAGAGCACCTCCCAAGAACCTACCATGACCTCTGGTGGGTGACCTGATGGTGTGTAGTCCATGGTGCCACTGTCACCGGTGCTAGTCCAAGACACTTTGTACATGTCAACACACATGGGATTCAGCTGCAGATCAAGGCAGGACATTTTTACAAAAGGAACAATCCTGAGCTACTGTTTGTGTCTTCAGTACAAAACAACTTTTTTGGTATAGACGGATAAGTGACATTTACCTGAGGTGAGAACCAATGTAGCTGGACTTGGTCAACAGTTACTGCGATGTGAGTGAGGGCTCGAGGAGCAGAAGGAGTGTCCTCACTTGTTGTGAAAGTACTGTTCACCTTTTCACTTGCATGTCCAGAGGCAGTAACAGCAGAGACTCGCACCTCATAGTTATTGCAGGAATTCAAACCTGACATCATTTGCTGCAGAAACACACTGGCAGAGTGTATCTGTAAACAAAAATGTCCTCTTAGTATATACAACATGGCTGCTCCACAGCAAACACACAAACAAGCTTACAATTCACTGACCTTGGTGGATTTTAAACTTCCTGTTTCCTCCAACTCAATGTCATATTCTACGACACAAAGTGGATTTTCCAATGGTGGGCCATATGAGACCAGAGCAGAATGGCTATTAATGTCTGTCACTTTCAGACTGGTGGGGGGGCTGGTAGCTGTTGGGGTGAATTAAGGAGACAGTTGTAATAATTACTCTTCATACAAAACCATGATTAACATCCCATAGCCTTGGTATCTTCTAAATACTGTTAAAGAAACTCACGGAGGTCCACGGTTCTGGCCAGGTCATAGGTGAAGCTGCCAAGGTTGCCTGAAGGTGAAACTGGAGTCACTGTGACCTCATAGTCCACACACGCCAACAAGCCCTGGGTGTGAACACATCGCCAACATGAAACTAAAACTACACTGCAGAATTATTGATGCATTATAAATGGCACACAAGATGGCATAATTATCACAGATTTTTGTAACTGCTCTTGACTCACTGTGAAGGTTTGGTGAGGGTCTGTGTTATTGTAGCATTCTTGTGTCAAGGTGGTGAGGTCAGTGATACAAACAAGGTAGTGGTGAACACATTCCTCCTTGATTGCAGGAACCCACACAACCATCACACTGCTGGCATTCACTGCTGTTGCCTCCACTGAGGTCACTGCTGTTGGCTCTGTAAGGTCCAGGTTTCACTTTAATGTCTCATTATACTCCGCAAAAGAAGGGAATCTACGTACACACATACAACAAATACCGTGTCAATAAGGTCGTAAGCAGAAAACACTTCTACTCCCACCTGTTTCCTGCATGAGAGTTTCAGTGGTCTTTGTGCTGCCCTGAGCCCCTTCTGGAGAAACTGCAGACACAAAGAAGGTGTATTTGGTGCAGGGATTGAGATTAGAGACTGTTGCATAATTGTCTGCCAGTACATTCACCTCCTGGTGTCTGGTTTTATCCTCAAGGTAGGAAATCATCCATCTGCATAAACATAAAGTCAGTCAACTTACATATGGTAACAAATTTATGTAGTGGCAACCATCAGCAGAGCAGAGGAAGGTGATCCATACAAAAAGAAATAAAGGGGATAACACTGCTAATCCAATGTGTCTACAAATTACAAGTGCAAACAATTCAAGCATGGTATTATGATTCCATGTAATAACTTCACATCAGTAACTAAAGCCATATCATTGATGCTCAGAGTTTGTTATTCTAGTCACTAATTGAAGTCAAGTGCTGAATATTTATTTTTCATAATCATTTATGTCCATTTTCTTTACTTAAATCATACCATCTCTTCCTTAATCACACAAATTTGAACATATTTTTCATGGTTTGCCTCATTTTGAAACTTGTCTCTCCTTGGAACAATTTCTTAATCAACCAAGTGGCTGTGAAAAATGCTCTTGTGACGTACATTTAGTTGCCAGTGTAACTCGTTTGGACAAAAAGGTCACATACTCACCTGTCCACACAGCTGGCCCTTTCAAGTGGGTTATCCCAAGACAGTGACACCAAATATACTGTCTGATTGTTCACTTTCAGGTTCTGTGGCGCACCAGGTGCTGTAAAAACAATACCAGACCTTAATAACCAGAGCCCAATAGGGTATATTGGCTGTAGTTTGGTGTACACACAGGGAAAGAGACAATACCTGCATCATCAGTGTTGGTGTCAAATAGAAGGGAATCTCCACTAAGCTGGCCAGACCTGGAGACTGAAGTGATGTTTATGTGATAAAGGGTACATGGCAGCAGCCCCTCCAGAACTATGCTGTTATTACTACTACTCTCACACCAATTCTCTGTTGATCCAAACATCTTGAAACACACCTGCAAAAAAAGTTTGTGATAACTTAATAATAATTCAGTAGACAATAAGAAAGAGGTTTGTGGGTAACTTCTTAATAATTAAATAGATTAAAAAGGATCTTACCTGGTAATGGTGGAGGCAGGCAAGATTGGTTGGAGGTGTCCAGGAGAGGCTGGTTGTGGTGTTACTGACATAGTCAATGGTGGGGTTGGTGGGTGCTTCAGGAGCTATAAAAAATATACAACTTATTTTAAGCACAAAACAATATTTAGTCAACTTCAATTCTTCCTAAGTTTCAGACATTATTCAGCACAAAGGGAACATAGCTTCCATTTAACTATTAACGTTAACATACTGAGGCTATGCATGACTGCCTCACCTGGGCCCAATGTGGAGGCATCTGTGTATCGCTCTGAACCCTGGGTCTCCACTCCATCAGTACTCTTGTAGTGAGGTGTGAGGGTGAAAGTGTGGAAAGTACATGGGTCCAGGTAAGTCACATTCTTGTAGCACACAAGGCTGGGACAGCGAGACTGAAACAAACTTATTTCATAGAGAAATGCTTCACGTCATACTCTTATATGCTATGCCTCCATTAGATATTCATAATATATTTGAACATATATTGATCTCTTGGAAGTCTTCCCATAGATGGAAATTGAATATTTTCCTGATTTCCCTTTATGGACACAAAGTTATACCTTTTTTCCAAATTAACTTATACTGTATTCTTTTTCTCATGTCTATTTTTTCAATGTTGCTCGTACACTTAGTATTTATTTTCCTTTCCATCAATCCAAATTATCTTAGAATTCAACTATTATATATTTCAACCTTTTCCTTCTCTTATGTATACCAATATCTTACATAGGTGCTTTTTTCAATTTATATTTATGAGTCTATTCTTGTTCCACCACATGTAACTCAAATACATAACTATCTATCTATATAACTGCCTTATATTCCATTGAAAGGTTTTAACCAAGACAAAGCAGTTAGGGTTCAGGGAGAGTTTACTCTAACCTCCCTCTGTGTCCTGTCTCTTCATGGGAGAGCATACAGAGGATGGGCTTCCCAGACCCTTCGTTCAGTCCCTTTATGTCGCCTTTTATGATTCACAGGGAATACAGTAGTAATATTCTTGCAGTCCCCACCAAAGGGGTAAATACATATACAACTACCATTACCAAAACAAAGCAGCTTTTATCACAGTAAAGTTATTCAAGTCCTACAAGAAACTGCAGTATGAACTTACACTGTCTGTGTAATCATCATCAATCAGGATAGAATATCTGTCAAGGTCATCTCGAACTTCACTGATGTTCCACCTCAGGTACACCCAGCTCTCTCCAACAGCCTCTACCACAAACTCCAGCACGAAACCTGCTCAAAGTTATTCAGTAACGAATGAAAGGCAATAATTCATTAGTACAAAATACTTTATATACACGACACTTATAAAACACATAACATCAAAGTATTAGTGGTCAAATCAAAAGAAATGTGGATGCCAATTAAATTTCTTACCAATAAAACTACCAAGATCCCATTCACATTTGCCAGTATTGCCCAGCTGGTCTCGCCCAATCACCTCTGCCTTTCGCACACAGCAGGAAGCAGTGAATGTAATGTTGATGGGATGCGTTGTACCCTCAAAAAACGAATCCAAAGTAAAGTTGTCTGCTGGACGTGAATATATCATGTTCAGGCCTGTGTGGGAGATAAAATATTGAATGCAACTTACTTTTCCATGAATGCAACTGTAGTAATCAAATAAGCTTGAGTTGTCAAATAATGCTAAGCTTGAATATAATTATTTGTGCTTTTGTGTCTGCTGGGTAAGAATTTTATATTAGCTATTCCCATATTAATGTTTGCCTGCCATACCTTGGTCCAGACAGGTTTCTCATTCACAGACTTCACACACTTTGGTAAGATTGATTTTGAAAGAAGACAAAGAATTATTTGTTTTGTCAGATTTATAGAATAAGAAGCTGAGTGTCAGAAGCAATGGTTTATTGACCTGATTGAATAAATAATAGGACGTGTGAAAGTTTTAACATATTTGTGTAATCTTGTGCAAGTAAAGAACCATGGAGACAGAGATAAGAACTCTCCTAAGGATGGTAAATGGTAGGAGCACTGGGTCTATCATAAAAGGAAAACTAAAGGTTATGAAAGTGTTTATGAAGGTTTAAGATGTCTAGTAAACAAGAAGATGGACAATTATCATTCTGAGGGATATTTTGAGTGGTGGATTGACTGCCAAGCACAGAAATATCTAATACTTCAGGTAACTGTTTCTTTTCATTCTACTGCTGCAAGTGACGTTATGTTTTGTCAGTCTCATTTACTAATATGTATCCACAGCCAAACTTGGCATATTTCTGCAATTGTGACTTCTAGCAGGAACTTTCCAAGGGAGACACAAATCAAATGATGAAGATGAATATAAATTTTTTTTCTGTTTGAACATTTATGACAAGTGGGAGTAGGTGGTGTAGGTAAACACGCAAGGGGAGAAGAGTGTTTTCCTGCACCACCAACCAAATATTTTCTGTTTTTCCCCCCACTATTTCGAATATAAGTACGTGATTATGTTACTAATACAATAGAATAGTTACACACCTGATTCACTGTCCTGAAGTGTAGCCTGGACTGACCACCAACCTCCAGCGCAAGTCTCTGCTGTGTTGTAACCTTCACAGCTGGGGAGATCATTGCTAATGCAGATAGGAGGCTCTTCATCCATTTTCTAGAACCACAATTATCAATTTTAAGCGACAAAACTATTTTCCATACATATATGATAGGAAAAACAGCAAAAGAACAGCATAACTTTGCTACTCAGCAGTCAGAAAACTGATAGCCAATGTCTGGTTAGATGACACTGACTCAATGTCAAAACTCAAACTAAATTGCTTGAAACAATGAATCTCTCTATTTGCCCCAATCATCATAATGAGAAGGGTTACACAGGTATATAACATATTGGGTGATATATATATATATATATATATATATATATATATATATATATATATATATATATATATATATATATATATATATATATATATATATATATCTTACAAGAATGATGTGGCTATAAACATACATCAGAAAGAACATAAAAGTGAGAGATGGCAGAGTTGACATTGTGTTCATGGAGTCTGGATTTGGCAGTCAATGTCACGGTGCTCACAAGGCCGGCGTGGGCTGTTTCTGGGACCCTGAACGTCACAGTGACATTAACTGAGCCCATGTAAGGAATGTTTGACCTGCCAAGGAGAACACAAAACATTAAAAAGAGCTATCATTCTTGGTGCGGCATAAATTTCACATTATAGAAAAGAGAGAGAGAGAGAGAGAGAGAGAGAGAGAGAGAGAGAGAGAGAGAGAGAGAGAGAGAGAGAGAGAGAGAGAGAGAGAGAGAGAGAGAGAGAGAGAGAGAGAGAGAGAGAGAGAGAGAGAGAGAGAGAGAGAGAGAGAGAGAGAGAGAGAGAGAGAGAGAGAGAGAGAGAGAGAGAGAGAGAGAGAGAGAGAGAATGTAATGAAAAAGACAACACTACTACTTATAAACCCTCTCAGTACAGGTAACTCCGCCTACCTTGACTTGAAACCTTGAAGTGTCACCAAATAATGAATGCTTTATGATGCATCAACTTTTTGTGATGAATCTAATTACTTTTAAACACAGAAAGATATTGGAAAACTAAATCGTACATATACCTTGATAAACTTCTTTCATTCTAGTCATATTTGTGTACTTATCTATTTTCCCACTTTTTTATTTTCCTTATCTCTCAGTCTTTATCCATGTACGTATCAGCCTCATCTTTACTACCTCAGATTCATTTAGAAGTATCTATGTAAACAAAGTAAGATTGTCACCATTACAAACAGTTTGGTTTTAACTTTCTAGATTACTTTGTCCATCTGACTTCAATCTTTAACTACCATGTAAGCCACTACTACATGCTACTATGCTATTATAAAAATTCTACCACCACCACCATACAATACTTTCCTAAGATCTTCGCCACATAGTTTTCAAGACCCATGAATGACCAAAATTTTTCCAACATACTTTCTCTATTACATGTCTGATAGCAAGAAATCTGTAAATATATAGAATCATCTGCAATGAAATAACCTCATTCATTGTACTGTACATTCATTATGACGTGTTATGTTACATTATATCCATAAGTTCTTTCATATTCTCTTACGTACTAAAGCTAACAGATTGATTACCAGATACACATTTGCTACAAAATTGTAATTTATCTTTATACAATGTGACATTTATTACTATCTAATGTAAAAGTTCAAGTAATGAGCTATTTTCCTCTAGGGCAACAAAATTTGCCTCTGGACACAAGCTAAAAAAGAATCAAAGTAAAGATAAATAATTTTTACTTACATTTTGGGGTTCCATTGTGAGGTAAATTTTTTCTCATCTGTAGCAAAAAAATCAAAGATTGCTTCCGGGCCATAATTTTCCACTGTGTAGTAGGCTGTAGCCCTTTCTCCTGCACGTGCTGCCATTACAGACTTGTCCACCACTAATTCCACCGAACACTGAACAGATGTCACCATTGTTGGAAAGATGCGACTAAAAGTCTGGCCTGTGATATAAAAAAAAAAAAAAAAACTATTATTCAATTCTCTCAGGATGTAAATAAAATATTCTGGTCAATTACAAAACATTACTGACAAAAGCAGCTTCTCCACTTCCTTTAAAATATAAGTAATACTACTACTTTTAAATTCCATTTTTTCACAAAGGCAAAACATTCGTTTAAACCTTATGTAAATATGAGTTCCTTAACAATCAATCCTTCCTAGGCACCTCACCTACAACTGATTGAGTTATATACCTGAGTGTAGGAATCCATCCACTTGTATATAGAAAGGATCAGATGGGAAGGGCTCAGACAAAACATAGAAGTGATCATCCACAGGTCCATGGTATTCAATTTGGGACTTAACTTCACCTCCCTGCAGGGAAAAAAAGAAAAGGAGAAAAGAAGAAATAAGTTCAGACAAAATCTTTACTTCCCAAGGTGAACTTTGCTTGAACTATAAGTCCTCTTAATCTATCTATCTAATATATCTCAAGAATTATCTTACAGTCTTCCTCCGAAGTATTTCTTGTTATCCATTTAATATCTTATAAAATATTTTTTACCTTCCACGGTCCTTTTTGTCTTTTAATCCCTTTAATATATATAGTGTACATCCCCATACATATTTCAGAAACACTATGTAAGTCCTTTTTAATGATGTTCTTATGTAAATATTCTGCTCTTTCCAACACACATGCACACAGTACTGTACTCCTTACCTCTTCCTATTGATTTTTCTCTCACTATCTTTACCATTTTTTTCAACTCCCACGTGGACTCTCATTTATGAATCCATTGTTAGTCTCATAAACTTTCAGCAAATCTGTTAATTTATTTTACATGTGATTTTCAACTTTCTGAATGCTAAAGACTTTATACATTCAGGAAATTCGAAGTTGCAGTAGCTTTGAGACATTTCTTAGTCTTCCTGTAATTGCACTGACCATTATGTATATTTGTATATGAAAATTTACATCACACGTGATTCCATGTCGCTTACAAAATCTAGAATGCAAACCTTATCTTGTGTATTTTTTCCATACTACTAACCTCTGTGACCAACTTGATGGTACTGACAGAGTCCACTTCAGTCTCCACATATCCAATGAGAGTCACCTCCAAGTAGTACTGTGACCCTGAACAGGAGGAGGATTTGGATTCAGTAAGACAAATTACAGTGTATCTAGGATGGAAACAGATTTTTGATTTTATGAAAAATTTAAATGATTGAGATTTAAGTTTTTAATCATTTTACTACAAAAATATTATCCCAACAGGAAAAATGCATGGTTTATGAGATGGGAATGTTTTGAAGTAAATAAAATTGTAATAAAACAAAAAACTACAGATAGTGACAGAAACTTACCTGAGATGGGATAACCCAACACAACTCTGTACCCTGGCCGAGGAGGAGACAACTCTAATTCACAGAACTCAGCTAGGAAGGACAAGCTGGAGATAGCCGTGACAGCAACTGTGAACTCTGAGGATCCTCCATCAAGCTGAGTAAATACAGGTACCATAGTTTGTGTCAGACATTTTCTTTCATATTCATTACTTAATGTACACCTTATCATTATTTTCACTTGTTTATGTATCTTTTTTTTTATACATTGAAGCTCCTGCGCATTGCATATTACCAATGATGATGCTTTGCTTGAACAGTGAGTACAAGGAGTCTTGTTGGTCACACCTTGCCACAGGTTTCAATGGTAATTTATTTATTAATCTATTTATTACTTCAAAGACCTTGCTGCTTATCACTTTTTGAGGTGTGACAGTGACAATTTATAATTTTTCACTACAATGAACAATGGTAGTTCATTGTAGTGGTCATGCTTCAATTGGACAGCATACTAGAGTCTGCTGTCCAAGTGTAGGATAACCACTACAATGAACTACATACCATTATTTGTTGCAGTGAAAAACTAGAAATGATCAACTGACTTTTTACCCAGAAGTGAGAGCACACTATTCATATATATTCACTTTTCAATTTGAGATTCATGAACTGAATTTACATTATGTGATTATCCCAAGTAGACAATCATTACATGTATATGCATACAGTATGACACCTCATGGCTGTTAATGAAAAAATGGCAATGTATATACATTGTTTATCTATCTATCTATATACCTGGCTTATACCCCCTTACAAGGGGATAGCCAAGACAAGGCATTTAGGGTTCAGGGAGACTTTACTTTCCCATCCCCCTCTGCACCCTGGCTTTTTATATGAGAGAATATAGAGGAGGCGGTTCCCAGACCCTTCGCTGTCTCTTTTGGTCACCTTTAACCCCTAGGGTCCGGCTGACGGATATTTCCGTCATAGCTACAAGTAGCTATGACGGAAATATCCGTCAGCCGGACTCTACCTCCCGACGGAAATATCTGTCAGCCGGACCCTAGGGGTTAATGAGCCGCAGGATATACAGTAGTGGTATTCTTGGAGCCTCACCATAGGGCTAAATACAATACATTGGAATATTAATTGTTCAAAAACTGAACATATTAGTGCCATCACCAGTATGACAAAAATAGGTAAACAATTATGGATACACGTCTTACCTGAAGATTCCATTCACCAACAGATTGATTGATGAATCTGACTGACTTGAAGGAACGTGTATAGGAAATGATCTCCAGCCCATCAGTATCCTCCAGCATCTCTTGATTCAGAAGGTCATAAATGACACCTGCAGAGCCGGAAAAGTCTGAATGAATACCAACAAACCCAGTATGCCAAGGTCACAAATGTACGTACCAATATGCCTTGACAAATTGCAATGCAAGGACACAATTCTTAAACCCAATTTGCCACACCTAGAAAGGTATAAGTAGAAAGTTCAGACAGAGGAATTGGAAACCTATTATCAGAATGTTTCATAATCTTTCAAACAATGAATGTTTCCCACTTCAGGGGTTCAGACTTAAAAATATCAGTCAGAGGAAAATCGCCTCAAGAATAAGCTGCATGATCATTGAAACACCATTCACGTGGTTAAGTTTCAAATGAAAACAAGTCATGACAAGGATAATACCACTACATGATGCTTCATGAGGTGTCTGTGTCTGAGGTCATATTAATGGATCTCAGGTTAAAACTGAATGTAACATTAGGTACGTGTGTTCAAGTAATACTGACCTGAGGGGTGGCTGAGAGCTGCATTCACGAGATCTCCACTAAGGACCACTCCAAACAGACTGATAGAGTCATCCATAGGAAAACTGACGTTGTGTTTTCCCACTACTTTGTCCAGCATCCGGAGACTCACCTAATAACACAATATTGAAATACATAGTTCTATGTATGTATTTGTATATAATAAACAACAAAAGTTTCCATGTCAAGAAGTGTGCGACCCAGACTTCAGTAGCACAAACCAAGACTTCATGGGAAAAGACGAAGTGGAATGAACTAAAAAAACAATTACAATCCCATGGTTTTCTTTTAAAATACTTTGTAGCTTTATTCTTGATTTTCTTTGCTGATTTTTAAAACTTTTTGATTATGTATGAATTTAAAAATTTTCTTTACTACATGCCCACACCTTGCTTCCATTCTCCTTACCTCATTTTCCTGAACTCCTTCATTCATGATGCCCAAAACATCATCGACATCAAACTTGTTAATTTCAACAAAAGTTCCCCCAGTTAGGATTGCCAGCTGTTTATAATCCTCCACTCCTGAAACTTGATAACCTTCACAGTCACTGGCCTTCATCTCTTCATTGTTTTCGTTCCTTTCATTGTCACTATGAATTATTGTGACCTGCAAGTTAAAAGTATAAATATAACCTCAAGGCTGGAAAAAATATAGTATTTCATATTTACCACCATAAAAGGTGTTTTTCATTTCTTTTTAGCCACTATCCTGTGCAATTCCAAAAGTTTAGCTGCTTGTATTGGCATTCAAAAGGTTACTCCTCTGTACTGTTAATACACACCCCAGTCACCTGTACAAAAAGTATTTGACTGGCATACATCCACTTATCCATACTAGTGTACACAGAATCAATTACCATATCGATAAATTTGATCATTACATCATATTATCTCTCATGAATCCCCTTCAATCCTGGCTTTCCTTTAATCCTTTTGGAAAGTTACAGGTTATAATACCATTTATGAAAAAGGTCACTCACTTTACAATGCTTAGCTATTGCTAAAGCAAGGACACTCTCCATCAGTTCAGCATCATTGGCTCCTGCATCTGTGAAACAGTATATATTTGAGTAGTCTGGAGTGTAGGCAAGAGCCAACTGTAGACCGTGCCAAAACTTTTCCTCCAAACAACAACATCCACCAAATGCCTCCAGCTTGTCCAACTCCTCTAGAAACTCTGCAGAATCAGAGGTTTCTGTGACAGGACCATAACCTGAAAAATTAAGGACACATAAGTTGAAACAGCTGAGCATCATTTTTGACACCAGTCTTTATATAATTGTGAACAGCACATGAATACAATATGAGTGACAATGGTGTTTCTATTGGAATAAAACATTTGTGTAAATCAATAGTTCTGGGTTAGTTTGAGAGCCCAGCATTACTTACTTGGGTCACCATAAGGCACCAACACATACAACTCTGGGTGAGTTTTTTCCACAATAAGCTTTGATTGCTCCTTCACTTTTGAAATCTCATATGTCATAGAGCCAGTGGTGTCAATGATGATGGAGAGTGCTGAGCCTGGGTATAGGTCCAGCAGGTTATGGAAGTGTTCGTCCCCAATAGAGTCCCGTAGCTGGGCCAGATACAACTCACTAGCCTGAAGGGTGAACCAATGTAATGTTATAAACTGGAACCACTAAAAAAATTGTATTCTTACGCTTGCAGAGTGAAAAATAACACAGCTGCTTTTGGGAGCAAGGGAAGCATTAGACTTCCTGACTGACGAATGATTCCAATCTTTAACTGATGAAAAAAATGATTCCTCAAAATATTGATATAGGTTTATATAACATCTAAGTCACACATTTACATAATATTAATCTATTATACACTACAGGTATTTCCAGCATAAATGCACAACATTAGGTTACTTCTGAT
>JAPQNM010000040.1:6362424-6392424 GCA_029783475.1 Metacarcinus magister
GAACTTCTGGTATAATGAAATAGTCTTATCTTGGCAGATATTGTTTAATTGTCATGGTACCTTCCTAAGATGTGGCTGATGGCACCCTAATTGACACCAGCGTGATGCCACTAACATTAGGTCTAGATGAAGGTAATCTTGGTTCAAGACAGTTCCTAGAGAGATGATTGCTGGCAGGTCACTGATGTTGAACTAGTATGTGCTTCCTTCTACTTCTCGTCATAAATCCTAGTTCTGAGCTAGGTATGTCATGGTTACATTCTTCATATCATCATGCTGCCTTTCAAGGACCGTTATTGTTTCCCTACAATCATCTACCCCACGTGGTTGGGGAACAGGCCAAATACAATGATAATGAACTCATGTGAGGAATAAGATTGTGACTAGTACCTTGATGAAGCGGGTGGGTGAGGCATTGGGGCCATAATATGCTCTGAATATCTGTGTGAGGGAGGCATCCTCAGGAATGATCAAGGTCTGGTTGGTAGTTGAGACACTCTCCAGGAGAAAGCGGCGGACGTCCCGCCTCAGTGCTTCCCTTGTAATGGTCTAAAATAAAAATGTTAAGAGCCAAGTCTTACTGCACTTAGTATATCAAAGTATACAGTGTATGAAATCAATTAGAATCAGTGATGCTACAGAACAAAGTCTCAACAAATAAGAGTGCTAAAACTCTTACCTCATTATGGATTTGATGAATTATAAATATATAAAACTTTTATTACCTTATGATCCCAAGTAATTCCAGTCATCAGTTCTGGGCAAAAAAAGGTTTCCAAATCAGGATCAGAGTAGTTAAGGCTGGTTGGAAGGAATGCATTGATTGGCTGCATTACGGCTGTAAACACAGCCACAGCCAACAATGGCATTTGCATTTTCCTCTGCAACATAGCTCACCTGGGATGAGGGACAAAAAAAATTCAGGTCAAGTTATAGAAGCACTGGTTACATGACTGTTAAAACTGAAGGAAATAAGCATAGGTGTTACAGAAAATTTCATATCTTGTATCTACAGTTCCTACATTCAGTTCACACATCATACTTCCCTCTCCATCTGTTGCTTTATAAACTGTTCCTTTCTCCCACACAATCAAGTTCTCTCTCTCATTTGTACTTCATACTTTATTCTCAAACACTTCATCATAGCTTTGCACAGTGGCAGTATTGTAACCAATGAGGTTAATCTGAGGTGCAAAATTGGAACATGCATTGCTACACAAAGGAACTGGGAAAAAGGACTAGCAGCCAGGTAAAGAATGTGTCTTAGCTCATCCCTACCTTCATGCAGCCACAGTGTTAGTACAACTCTCAAGCGGAACCAATTGCAAGAATGTGGCATTTTTAATCTACAATCTGAGGCAAGTGTCTTTCTGGGAAGAGCATTGCGCTAATTGATTCAACTGCCAGTGGTCCCTAGTGGGAAAGACAAGATGGCTATGGGCTATGGGGTGGTGGGCTCCACCTCACCCTGAGAGGGGGATATTTTGTCTGAGAGTTGTATCAATTAATGTGAATGGTCTGAGTGTTATGAAGAATAGAGTAGAGTGTTTTGGGGTACAGGAAAGCATATAAGAAGTTGTGGAGTAATGGAATGCATGAAGGGGAGTGAATGTGAAGTGAGGAAGGAGTGGTGTGGAGTGGAGTGAATGAGAAAAGCAAGGGAAGGGGAAAAGAAGTGTGTACACTCCTAATGTCTTCTAGGATATCGGAAGGCATAGAGGCACATGGATGGAAGGGGTCTAAGATAGTGTGGGCAGGTGGGTAGTGAAATATGCATAGGTCTGTATGTATGCACTTCAAAATGTCATAAGCAGAAAAGGGAGAGAGGAGATGAGGAAGTTCTTGAATAATATGAATGAGTCTGATGAAGACTGGGAGGGAGCAGTATAATGTTAACATGAGATAATGAATAGAAAATGCAATAGGATGAATACATAATAAGGACACTTGAGAAGAACGGAGCAAAATGTTTGGAAGATGAGAATATGTGATGTGATCTAACAGTTTGGAAGAATATGTGAATAAAACGGTCAAACAGGAAGGACTGAGGGATGCACGAACTTAGACAAAAGACAGTGGGAACCTTTCAGTTATGGTAATTGCTTTGAATGGAGTACTGAAAGCAAAGTATCTCAAATACAAACAGAGAGAAATAGGAATACAAACGTACCAGATACCTGTTGTTGGAAAGATGGCAATCTAAGCATTGTACAACATTTTGTCTTGGTTTTATAAGATAAAAGTGAGACCGCCCTTGACTTATCTCTATACATATCACTCATATCTTTGATGTCCTATTCCTTCCAGGAACTTCCTCCAACAGAATAAACACTTGAAAAATGTATTTTATATATATATATATATATATATATATATATATATATATATATATATATATATATATATGTATGTATGTATACATAAATGCTAAAAGATCAACGACAAGTCATATTCACAACATTGTTCAATTGTAACAATGCAGATGCAGAAGTCAACACTATGTGCCCGGGAAAAATATTATATTTTAATGTCAATCAAAATTTTGAATAGATCAATCAACTTTCAAACTTTCAAACACATATCTTAACGGTCTCAGACAATGGTTCTCAAGTAAAGTATGGTACATATCTTATTCAATTCTTGCTTGAAACTTAAATATAATGCAGACTTATAATAGTCTGCCTGTAAAATGAGCTTTTTACACAATATTTTCAAAACCTGGGAAACAACAGCTGAATGAGGCTGGGAACGACTAGGTGGACCTGGCATGTGTCAGGTGTGGTTCTTATCTGCATGGTCATGAAGTACACACTACTCAATAATGATCCTGAGGCACGTGGCTGTAAGTGGTTTGTACCTGATCCAAGTTAATTTTTACATCACCTCCTTAGGACTGATTTCTATTTTTGGTACAGTAGCACTTCACAGGTTTCTCAATTATCTATTTGTATTACATTTTACCACAACTATAAGTGATGTTTCTAAACTATTTTGAAAAAATTCCACACAGATGGCTAAGATAAAGGAAATAGCATTGCACAGATCTGGACATTTGTCAAATTTCACACAAAAGATATTTATAAACAAGAAAACAAGAGAGACAGAAAAGACTTTTCATCTTTATCTTCTTAATCTCTATTCTCTTTTTTATTAGTCACTGGATTTTGTTAGGTAAAGTGGGAGCACACGCTGTTGCTGCACGTAGGTGCGGGCGCTCATCTCCCGCCACATTGGCCTTTGAGCCTGTGGTGGAAATTAATTCGTTACCTCGGGACACAGGGCCACTGTGACATCTGAGTTTCTACAGTTTACCTTCCCCAGGTTTCCCTAGGTACCCATTTATCTACCAACCCATTTGGGAGGATGAACAGCTAGGTGAGCTGTGCGCCGTCTGCCTTCGTCTAGGGTCGAACTCGGGCCAGCGGATTCATAGTCAGACGTGCTAACCACTGCACCACTGAGGCGCTTACATCCCTAAAAGATGGGAATTCATTGTATTTCTATCCTTTTGCCATATAAAAACGAACTAAAAGGGATGATGCTGGATGTTGAAACCCTTCTCATGGAAATCTATCTATTAACAAGACAGAAGCACAAGGGATTTTTATGTTTCTATTTTACTTTTGTTGGTTTACTATTTTCATGTTGCTTACTTTTAGAAAAGAAACAAGTTGAGATATCAGTATGGAGCTGGGGACACTACCTCAAAAAGAACTTATTCCCACAAAAGAAGTGCAGAAGCAGCTTTCTCCATCCATCCCTTTCCTTATAGAAATTGTATGTGAAAGAAAAGTCAAGCTGTGAAAAAGTTGATTCATTTTCAACTTGGCACTCAGCTTTTCACTAACACAATCAGTACTCAATGAGGCTTTTCTGGCATACCAAGCAAACTTATTCGATAGTAATGAGTGTGGTTCAATCGATCTTCTTTTCCATCATGTATCAAGAATGACAAAATACAAAATTACAGCCGATCATAAAGTATGTGGTATGTTAAACAAGCAAATTCTTCAGTCATTTACATAATCCTTTGTATCACCTTCAGTCTTATAATAAGGCACACTACAAAATTCTTGCCATTTTCTGGTTATCAACACCTTGTTCCCATAATACAGTTAACGATCTATCCAGTTACTTCACTTCACTTCCACTCTAGATGACTTTCCACACCCGTTTTCTCCAAAACTTTCAACACTTCATTGTCTATGGAATCTACAAGTGTCACACTCAACCTTCTCATCCCTATTCTCTAGCATGACTCCACTTGTACCTTAAACCATCATGGACACTTGATTAATACATAACTAGAGAGGTATTCAGTAGAACGCAAGGACCTCCACCACTGCTGCTGGTATTCATAAATCTTTCCTGACCTCAACTTTCTATATTAACATTTAAAGAATTAATAGAGTGGATTCTTTAGGTAGGGGATCATAATTGTACAGTTTTGCAAAGTTGTGGTGAGTTTTGAGTTACAAATTTTTGAAAATCTTTTAGGTGAGTGGGCAGCTTTGTGTTGTGTGCAGTGAAGGTGGTGCCCAAGGTAACGTTCAATAGGAATACTAATGGTGACTTTTGATTTTTTCTGACCTTTACCTTTGACATTGACCATTCAAGATTTAAAGAGCAGAGATTTAGGGTAGGGAGTCATGCTGATGAAGTTTCATGAGGATGCAATGCATGGTATGGTCAGGAAATTACTGACAAAATAAAGAAACAAAAAAAGTTAAAACATAACCTCTTGGTCGACTCATTGGCAGATGTAATTATTTTTCATATACAAAATTCCTTTTGTCTAGAAAATACAAAGCAGCATAAAAGAATAATTACGTTGCCTTCTGTTTTTCTCATTTTCATGCGAGGTCACAAGACTTGACTAGTCTCTTCCACTAATATCTATTGCACACCCTGGGCCCTCAAGGAGAAGAGATCTGTCTCTCCACATCTAGGTCCATCTCTCTTTCTATATACTTGGTTTATAGGTTTATATCCCTATTAAAAGGGAGTTGCTAAGACAAAGCATTTAGAGTTCAGAGAAACTTTATTCTCCCATCCCCATCTGCACCCTATCTTTTCAAAGGAGAGAATATAGAGAAGGGGCTTTCCAGACCCCTTTCTCCATCTCTTTTTGTTGCCTTTTACGATCCGCAGAGAATATGGTGGTAATATTCTTGCAGCCCCCACCACATTGCTATGCAGCTCCCACCACATCTATGTACGTCAATTAATAAAATAAAATTATGTCTGTGATAATAAACTACTACACAAAAACCGCAATAATTTGAACCTGTATAATTAGAATTTTGGATAATTCAACCTGTTTCAGGCAGAGTTTGAATTTTTCAACAAACAACAATGTTCACGGTATGAGAACAGCCTTGTCTCATCATGGTATCTGATTGGCTGATGCACTCCACGTCCGAATCTGTGGAGTGCATCAGCCAATCAGATGCCGTGATGAGACGAGGCTGTTACCATATCCTAGCATTGTTACTGACACTCGGTTTGATAGAGTATAGTACGTACTGCATTTCAAGACTTTAGTATCAGTCATGTTTTGGTGATTACAAGTACTACAATCTGTGCTGTTTTGTCATGTTTTAGTGAGTTCTTATTGTGAGGAGGGGCTAGAGAGGTAATAATCGGATAATTTGGACTTTTGGCTAATTCGATCCAGGTCTCCCACCAATTAGGTTGAATTATAGTGTATTTGTGTTAACCATTGTGACGTCATACAAAATTTACCGCTATATGCGAGTCAATTAAGATTAAGGTTTGGCATCACTGTATCAGAGTTGATGTATGAACCTTCAAAGGCCGTGTTGCTTCACTCTTCACTAATTGTGCGGCCATGTCAGGTGTGTATTTCTAGGTGTCTATCTTTGTAATGTTGGATTTACTGATATTTGGGGATAGGTTTCTCGTATTGTGTATTATTGTTGGTGTTCTTCCTATTTTGTGCTGCTTAAAGTTTAATAATAGGGATCAATGTGTTTAATTATTCACATTAATGTCATACACCAATCTCTCTCGGACCAGTGTTATTCATAATATACATAATTTTTTTTTTTTTTTTTTTTTTTTTTTTTATCTTTCTTTTACCCGTGGCGTCGGTAGGCTTCATGGAGGCCATAGATGGTTGGTCTCCGCCCGTTAGTAGCGCGGGTTAGATTTTTTAAGTGACGTCTCGTTTCATATAGAGAGGCTCATACTGCCAGCGGAAGCTCCTCGCGCATATAGCATTGCAGTCCCGTCAAGGATAGTGTTATGGCAGCATGTGGGTGATCTTAGGCGACTCAGCAGTAGCAGCAAAGAAAAGTGGCCAGCACGTGCCGGGGCTCGAACGCGGGACCCTGAGCTGGTATGCCCGACCGCTAGCCACTAGGCCACCGCCTCAACATTTTCATCGCAAAATTTGCCGACGATATGAAAATTGGATATTTGGTAATCTCAAACAAGACAGGCAAAGCCTAAAGGAAGACTTGCGCACAAAAACTTAGCATGGTCTAACAGGTGGGAAATGCTTTTTAATGTCAATAAATTCCATATTCTTCAAATGGGAACAAGAAAGCAAAAATATGAATACGATGAGCGGAGTGAAACTTGAAAGTGTACAATGTGTCAAAGATCTTGGTGTTACGATTGTGTCAAATCTAAAGACACTGCTGGTAAAGCTAATATAATAATGAGCTGTATAAACAGAAATTTTTTGTTCAACAATAAAAATACAATTTTACCTCTATACATGAGTTTAGTCAGACTCCACTTTGAGTATGTAGTGCAATTGTTATCGCATTACCTTGCAAAGGGCATAGCAAATTAGAAACTGTTCAGTGTAGCAGTACAAAGATGATTAATCCTGTCTTTGTGTAATAAATCTTATGAAGAGAGGCTGGCACAACTAAACAGGTTCTCTCGAGAAACATCACCTCCAAGGACACCTAATGTGTTCTAAAATACTCTAAGTGTTAACGAATGTTGACGCAAATAAACTGTTTTTAATAACAATGAAGTTTTTATTGTCTTACTTTTTAATCTCTATTTACCACACCTGTTACAAACGAGGAGTAACAGATATGCACACAAATACAACTTGATGGCACTATATTTTTCTTTACCAATGATGTCATTAGAGTGGAATAAGCTCCGACCTTACTTGGTGCAGCGTACTACAATAAATTCCTTTAAACTAAAACTCAACTTTAATGTCCTCCAACAAGGTTTCTGATTGAGTCTATATGACCAGACATACTGGTGGCTGTTTGACATGTTGCTTTTGACTTTGTTAAATTGTGATCATGCTTGCATTAGGTAGTATTTACTCTAGGTTAGGGATAGACCATCTAGTTTGATATGATTAAAGGTACTAGCCTTATATGTATAATAATGAATTAAATGTTGCATCTTTCCTCTTGTGAAGTTTTCTGTTTTCTAACAGCTGGTGGAGACAGTGTACGAGGTAGGTGGTCCCTCCTTTCCTAGAGGTGTCACAGCCACTATAGTGAAGATGTGAGGTAAACAGCTTGACAATCCACTCACTGTCATCTGCAGGGGAAGGAAACTTGTGGTAAGGTTGGGACAAGTACATAAAAAAACAATCCATATAACTGTCATTTTTAGAATAGAAGAGCACCTCCCAAGAACCTACCTTGACCTCTGGTGGGTGACCTGATGGTGTGTAGTCCATGGTGCCACTGTCACCGGTGCTAGTCCAAGACACTTTGTACATGTCAACACACATGGGATTCAGCTGCAGATCAAGGCAGGACATTTTTACAAAAGGAACAATCCTGAGCTACTGTTTGTGTCTTCAGTACAAAACAACTTTTTTGGTATAGACGGATAAGTGACATTTACCTGAGGTGAGAACCAATGTAGCTGGACTTGGTCAACAGTTACTGCGATGTGAGTGAGGGCTCGAGGAGCAGAAGGAGTGTCCTCACTTGTTGTGAAAGTACTGTTCACCTTTTCACTTGCATGTCCAGAGGCAGTAACAGCAGAGACTCGCACCTCATAGTTATTGCAGGAATTCAAACCTGACATCATTTGCTGCAGAAACACACTGGCAGAGTGTATCTGTAAACAAAAATGTCCTCTTAGTATATACAACATGGCTGCTCCACAGCAAACACACAAACAAGCTTACAATTCACTGACCTTGGTGGATTTTAAACTTCCTGTTTCCTCCAACTCAATGTCATATTCTACGACACAAAGTGGATTTTCCAATGGTGGGCCATATGAGACCAGAGCAGAATGGCTATTAATGTCTGTCACTTTCAGACTGGTGGGGGGGCTGGTAGCTGTTGGGGTGAATTAAGGAGACAGTTGTAATAATTACTCTTCATACAAAACCATGATTAACATCCCATAGCCTTGGTATCTTCTAAATACTGTTAAATAAACTCACGGAGGTCCACGGTTCTGGCCAGGTCATAGGTGAAGCTGCCAAGGTTGCCTGAAGGTGAAACTGGAGTCACTGTGACCTCATAGTCCACACACGCCAACAAGCCCTGGGTGTGAACACATCGCCAACATGAAACTAAAACTACACTGCAGAATTATTGATGCATTATAAATGGCACACAAGATGGCATAATTATCACAGATTTTTGTAACTGCTCTTGACTCACTGTGAAGGTTTGGTGAGGGTCTGTGTTATTGTAGCATTCTTGTGTCAAGGTGGTGAGGTCAGTGATACAAACAAGGTAGTGGTGAACACATTCCTCCTTGATTGCAGGAACCCACACAACCATCACACTGCTGGCATTCACTGCTGTTGCCTCCACTGAGGTCACTGCTGTTGGCTCTGTAAAGTCCAGGTTTCACTTTAATGTCTCATTATACTCCGCAAAAGAAGGGAATCTACGTACACACATACAACAAATACCGTGTCAATAAGGTCGTAAGCAGAAAACACTTCTACTCCCACCTGTTTCCTGCATGAGAGTTTCAGTGGTCTTTGTGCTGCCCTGAGCCCCTTCTGGAGAAACTGCAGACACAAAGAAAGTGTATTTGGTGCAGGGATTGAGATCAGAGACTGTTGCATAATTGTCTGCCAGTACATTCACCTCCTGGTGTCTGGTTTTATCCTCAAGGTAGGAAATCATCCATCTGCATAAACATAAAGTCAGTCAACTTACATATGGTAACAAATTTATGTAGTGGCAACCATCAGCAGAGCAGAGGAAGGTGATCCATACAAAAAGAAATAAAGGGGATAACACTGCTAATCCAATGTGTCTACAAATTACAAGTGCAAACAATTCAAGCATGGTATTATGATTCCATGTAATAACTTCACATCAGTAACTAAAGCCATATCATTGATGCTCAGAGTTTGTTATTCTAGTCACTAATTGAAGTCAAGTGCTGAATATTTATTTTTCATAATCACTTTATGTCCATTTTCTTTACTTAAATCATACCATCTCTTCCTTAATCACACAAATTTGAACATATTTTTCATGGTTTGCCTCATTTTGAAACTTGTCTCTCCTTGGAACAATTTCTTAATCAACCAAGTGGCTGTGAAAAATGCTCTTGTGACGTACATTTAGTTGCCAGTGTAACTCGTTTGGACAAAAAGGTCACATACTCACCTGTCCACACAGCTGGCCCTTTCAAGTGGGTTATCCCAAGACAGTGACACCAAATATACTGTCTGATTGTTCACTTTCAGGTTCTGTGGCGCACCAGGTGCTGTAAAAACAATACCAGACCTTAATAACCAGAGCCCAATAGGGTATATTGGCTGTAGTTTGGTGTACACACAGGGAAAGAGACAATACCTGCATCATCAGTGTTGGTGTCAAATAGAAGGGAATCTCCACTAAGCTGGCCAGACCTGGAGACTGAAGTGATGTTTATGTGATAAAGGGTACATGGCAGCAGCCCCTCCAGAACTATGCTGTTATTACTACTACTCTCACACCAATTCTCTGTTGATCCAAACATCTTGAAACACACCTGCAAAAAAAGTTTGTGGATAATTTACTAATAATTCAGTAGAAAGAGGAGGAGAAAGAGAAGAAAGAAAGAAAGAAAAAAAAGAAAAAAAAAGATTATATATATATATATATATATATATATATATATATATATATATATATATATATATATATATATATAAACACACACACGTATACAGTTTATATATGAATATATAGTTGGTGTTGTTGAGGCAGCACTTACCTGGTAGTGGTGGAGGCAGGCAAGATTGGTTGGAGGTGTCCAGGAGAGGCTGGTTGTGGTGTTACTGACATAGTCAATGGATGGGTTGGTGGGTGCTTTAGGAGCTGTAAAAAAAAGATGTACTTCATTATTACATGCATAAAGCTTTGATTCAATTAAATCAAATTTCTACTTGTAGTTAAAATGCGCACTTTAATTCCTCTTATTCACTAAGGCTGAGACACTATTCAATCTAAAGGGAACATGGTTTACATTTGTGTTTTCATGGACGGCTGCCTCACCTGGGCCCAATGTGAAGGCATCTGCGTATCGCTCTGAACCCTGAGTCTCCACTCCATCAGTACTCTTGTAGTGAGGTGTGAGGGAGAAAGTGTGGAAAGTACATGGGTCCAGGTAAGTCACATTCTTGTAGCACACAAGGTCGTGACAGCGAGACTGAAAAATAAAAATTCTTTACTAATGAAATGTTATATGCTATACTCTTCCATGCTGTGACCAATAGTTCTACCTTCCTACACTTCCAATATGCAATTCCATGAGAATTACCCCACAGAGATGAACATAAAAAAAGTTTCAGCTATCTCTTTTAGGCAACTTACCTTGAACATCCTGTTTCCTATTGTTTTGCACATCAAAGAGGAATAATAATGTTTCAGGGTAGTTTCAAATTGAGTGTACCAATGTTTCAGTAGTATTGGTATCAGTATTGGGAACATCTCAGCCAATACTGGTAATACTTTTATATTTTTCATGATTTTTTCTTTTTTTCAATCCACATGATCAATAAATTCTTATGCTGAACTAATGATCCCTTTGCATGGAATTACTTTTCAATTTTAATTAACTCACTTACAGCAGAGATAACTTTATCATGAAGGTAATCTGTTCCAATAAGTTAGTCTTCAATCATACTAATACATAATAAATTTCGGTATTCAACATTAATGTTACGTATTTCATAATCTACCACATTAAAATTAAGTCTTCAAGCATTTATCACATTTAAGTTGAACAAGTCCACCAATGGAGTCATATACATACAGCGTCAGTGTAATCTTCATCAATCAGGATGGCATATCTGTTGAGGTCATCCCGAACCTCACTGATGCTCCACCTCAGGTACACCCAACTCTCTCCAACAGACTCTACCACAAACTCCAACACTGAACCTGCTCAATATGTCCAAGAAGAGAAGGATGCAATGATTTAGTACAATAGGAGGCATAAAGAAAAAAGAAACTGATGACAATATTCAAACTAGATAAAAACATATTTTAGATCAACACAGGTAAAAACAATGCAGTGCCTGCAATTTATCACCCCCTTTTAAATTGCAGGCACTGCAATTTAAAAGGGGGTGATAAATTGTGCAAGAAACTCCATTGTTCTGTTTCTACCAACAATTTGATTTATAAGTTGTACCTTTAAGGGGTCCAAGATCCCAGCGACAGTAGCCAATATTTCCTCTCACGTCAACACCAACAATGTTCATGGTTCGGAGGCAACAGCTGGCAGTAAAGGTGGCACTGACTGGTTTTGTAGTGGTTGTTGAAAAACCACTCAAACTCAAATCTCCATCAGGCTGGGAGTAAACTTGGAGTAGTCCTGAAAGAATTAATGAATGCATTACCAAATTGGCAGCAGTACACTTCAATTATCTCAGTGAAATGGGCCAGACATCCTTGCATAAACCACTCAAGCTTCATTTGACCAAAATAAAATGGAGTTTCTAAGTATATCATGTATAATGTTAAAAACTTACTCATTTACTATTAGATCAATAAATATAAGGTGATGAAGTGAACTTCAACATTGTATGAGCCCCCCCCCCTCTCTCTCTCTCTTTAGAAAAAAAGAAAAGAAAACGTGATTCCAGGCTATGAGTATACTAATTGGGTGACTCTCTTTGGCAAACCACACTTTCACAATTTAAGTAGAATGATGTAAATGAAACAATTACTGACCAGAATCCTTGTCTTGCAGTGTTGCCCCAACAACCCAAGATTTCCCTGAACACACATCATCTGAGTCATAACCAACACAATCAGGTACATCACTGCTCTCACAGGTTGGAGGCACAGAATCCTCATGCTGGATAAAAAATGGGATAAATTTCAGCTGAATTCTCAAGGAAATGCTTTTTTGATGTGCACAGGAATGACTTACAAAAACTAAGCTTATAAATTGATTGGCAAAAAACATATGTACTGCACATGTAATATCTTGATTCTACATCAATGCATACAAGCATGGAAGATGTACACTTATTGTACAAGCAGATAGAGTATTTACAGTAAATAGTTTTCTTTTCTAAGGCACTTTACATCACATTGTTCCGATTGGCTAAGTTTGCCACAGAGAAGGACTTTGGATACAATGTTTACTTTAATCATTTGTAAGAAAAAAAAAATAGCATTGGTAGTATTAGACAGTGGATCTAATGTGGAAAATTTATAATCCATTAGGCTTTGAAGAATTACTATTATGATGATGCTGAGCCCAATGCAATGTTCATTCACATGTTGGAAAATTCTAAGTAATTTCAAACCACAATCTTGTAAGAGTGTAGTGCTGGCCTTCAGATGAAATTCCCTACTGGCTTCTTTCTGATCACCCTCTGAACACCTGTGAACCTGCTACACCGCATAACAACATCTGCACTATCATCACATATAAAGTTTGATCTTATTAATCTTAACTCTCAACATCTGCTGTTCTCTACTATTATCCTTGGTTACTAATTATGCATGGAATTTTTCTTAAGGACAACTTGATCTATATATCTAGCTATCTTACTATCTATCTCTCTGTTCAGTCAATGCCAAGAAAGATCTGAAAGTATGACAAGAAGCAAGAGTCAGGTTATTACTATCAATAAGCATGTCAGACTTTTCACACTACAGTGGAGTTTCTCGTCTAACGCATTTGGATCTAAAGAATTCGCATCTAACGACCCTTTTGAAGCTCTACCCCACCTCCAATCTAACGATCCAAAATTCAGATCTAACGGCAATAATTCTGGGCACCCGGGATCGAATTTCAAACTTCCCGCTGATCGCTGAATTTTTGCCGCACCTCAGCGTCCCTCCCTCCCTCCCTCCTCATCACTTTTAGTGAGAGAGAGAGAGAGAGAGAGAGAGAGAGAGAGAGAGAGAGAGAGAGAGAGAGAGAGAGAGAGAGAGAGAGAGAGAGAGAGAGATTAGTATATATATATATATATAATTTTTTTTTTTTTCTATATCATTAACCGTTGGCACCAGTAGGCATATGGAGGCACAGATGGACTTGCCTCGCCTGTTATTTGGTGTAGGTTTTAGAATTTTTATAGTGACGCCTCGAATGATTAAGTTCTCTCTTGAATATGTTGAGAGCTTATTACTGCTACAGCCTCAGATGCATATTAACGTTGTAAGTCCCGTCTGAGGACAGTATGGCAGCAATTTGGGTAGTCTTTGGCCACTCGGCGGTGATATCAAATATTGAAAAGTGGTCAGCGGATATCGGGGATTCGAACCCGGAACCCTAGGCTCCCATGCCCGAATGCTGACCACTGCACCACCGCCTCCCCTAAATACAATGTTTATATAGTGTTTAATATTATAGTAATGATAAAATTGAGTCTATATTCGTGTTCTTTATCCTTGAAAACCTATATATATATATTTTCATGAGATTCTGAGGTGTCAAAATTTTCATGAAATTTACAAGGCGACACCCTTAGATTTTTTTTAACAAATCACGTTTTGTTAAATAACTCAAAAACTATGAGGTTTACGTAAAAGACTTATATAATACTTAATAAAGAGCAGGAGACGCCCGTTCTTTTGAGTTATAGTAGAATGAAATTGGTATATTAGTAACTGAGAAAATAATATATTAGTTTTTTTGACAAAATTTCAACAAGACTTAAATTTCCTACTAAACTATAAGGTATATTTTAAATCTGATTTCACCATTTGATAGACAACATCAAACTTAATATATTAACTTCTATACATTATTGCTGTATGACAAATATTTTCCGAGTAAAATGGCAAAAACACATTCGACCAAATTTACGCGGAAAATTTTTTGGCGACAAAATTAAAAATCTACAATTGTTACAGAAACCTGAAATATAACATAAATAATACACTCAAAACACACACACATCCAAACACACACCTAAACACACTCAAACACCTACTTTCTACCCCAAAACACATGCCCAAACATACCAAAAAACACACATACCCCCAAAAAACACACTTTCTACCCCAAACACACCTAAGCGCCCCCAAAATTGCACACATACAATGGAGTCTCATCTAATGCATTGGATCTAACGAATTCGCATCTAACGACCCTTTTGAAGCTCTACCCCACCTCCAATCTAACGATCCAAAATTCAGATCTAACGGCAATTATTCTGGGTGCCCAGGATCAAATTTCAAACTTCCCGCTGATCGCTGAATTTTTGCCGCACCCCGGCGTCCCTCCCTCCCTCCTCGTCACTTTTACTGTTGCCAGATTGGGCTACAAGTAGTGGATTGGATTGTACAAGTCTTCTAACCCTTCCTCCATCCCCAAAGACTGACCCAAGCCTCAGTACCTCATCAAGAACAATGTAGTATGTGATGAAGGTGTTGATGTTGCTCTCCATATCAAGAGAATTTGCTGTGAAGGTGATGGTGCTAGTGGTGCCTGGTGATGTTGTCGATGGCACCACAAAGTTTACTTTGACATCAACCCAACCCATGGAAGGAATAGTAGATCTGATGAGGCAAAGTAAACACTAAAATTACATATCCAATATGAGTTGTAAGGAAATCTTACAATACTAACCATTATGGGATTTCTTTTTGACATGGCCAAATGTGATTTATAAGGTTTATATTTATCTTGCATTATGAACTTACTTAGGAGGGGTCCAAGTACTTATGAATTCCTCTTCATCAATGGCAGTATACTGGAATTCAGCTTTAGGACCATAGTTGTGTACCCTGAAGGTGGCCTGTGAGGTCTCGCCTGGAGTGGAAGACAGCACAGAGTCTGCTATCACCAGCTCAATGAAGCATTCTACAGGCTGTGCCATGGTGGAATACAGGCGAATGAAAGGACTTCCTGAAAAAAAGAAGAACAAAAATTAGGAAATTAATTACCATATTCCCTGCAAATCATAAAAGACAACACAAAGGGATGGAAGAAAAGGGTTAGGATCCCCCTCTTCTGTATTCTCTCATACAAAAAGAGAAGGTGCAAAAGTTGTCTCCCTGAACCTTAATTCCTGGTCTTGGCTATCCCCTTTAAATAGGGATAAGAGCCAATTATATAGATATACACATTGCAAGTGAAAAAGATAAACAATAAATTAATAAATAAATAAAAAACTTCATAAAAAGTGAATACAAACAGATTTAAATAAGGTTTATAAACCCAAGAAGCCTCCAAAACCCAAACTAAGTGAACCCACCTGACTTGAGGAAGCCATCCACTTGAATGTAGAAAGCACCATCTGGGAGATCCTCAGACAGGATGAAGAAGTGCTCATCCACTATTCCATTATAGGGAACATTAGAAAGCACATTACCAGCCTATGGAAAAAGTAACATCTTTTCATTAAAACAAATCATATCACAAAGGAAACTTGCCTTGCACTTACATTCCAACAACTTAACTTCCATTATCAGGTCAATAAAACAAATTAAATAATTTAAATAAATGCAGTAAGTCATACTCTTATATATACGTATACTCAAACACTTCAGATCAAACTTTTAGCTTCTTTGTATTAAACATGATAGATACTCATTTCCTCTTTACTTAGCCAACATATATCTCAGAATGCTCAAAGATAAAACTTAATGTTATCTCACCGTATCCACAAACTTCATAGCTGTTACACTTTCAACATGACTTTCTAGATAGCCAATCAGGGTAATTTCCACATAATACTTCCTCTCTGAAACAACAACATTTTCACCATCCTTGCCAGCCACCGGGAGCTTCATAACTTACACATAAATTGCAATTGATAGTTCAGTAAAATGCTAAATGCAATGACACACAGCTATATACAGCACAAAATACACATGAACCAAAAATTCTGAAAAGTCACTGTAGTGTTTCAAACAGGCAGAAATAATTCATAAAGTTACTGACAAGAACATATATATGAGAGTGGAACAGAACAAATAACACATGAGTCTAACGCTCACTAGACTCGTACATGACTCACTTGATATGGGGTGACCACGGACCACTACATAGCCAGGTCGTGGTGGGATGAGATCTAACTCAGCAAACTCAGTCAAGAGGCCAAGGGTGGTGGATGTACTCACTGCTACATTGTATTCTGTTCCGTCCGCCTGTGGCATCATCGTAATGAATAAATGTCAATCAAAACTGATTTAGTTTCAAACATTATTACTTGCCAATTTCTAAGTGCTCATGCTGAAACTTAAATGATAGAGTATGGTGATTATGGAGTACAGACAAAGGAAATAAAGAGAATTGGAAGACCAAGGATACTAACTTCTAGGTATTAAGCATCGTCATCATCATTACCTTGAAAGTGAAGTTCCAGTTTACATGGGTTGGCCTTTGCCGACACCACCCCAAGAAAAACGTGGTGATATGCAGGAAAAGACCTACATTCGTACTGTCCAATTTCAATATCTACTATTATCCAACTTGGCTTTAAATTCTTAAATTCTGACAACCTTGCAAGTAACTTTGAAAACTAAAACAGATGAACACTACTTTTGAATACCAAAATAGCTTACTGCCGCCAATAGTTAAAAATGTTCATTTGAACCATTGTTGGTCTATCTATTTATCTATCTGTATACCTATTTATATATGCTTGTCTTGGCTATCCCTCTTTAGGGGGCTAGTCAAGACAAGGCACACATACATATAGACTCCTCTCATGGGGGCCTAGATGCTAAGTGAGAGGAGTGTATATGCATGCGTGCATGGGTGTGTGTATGTGTGCATTGTCTTGGCTATCCTACTTTAAGGGGATAACAACCTGGTATATAAATATAGATAAATAGACCAACAATGGTTTCAACTGAACATTTCTAAATGAAGCTCAGATATTCAATATTGGCTCTTTCATTAAATTTATTCAGTCCTATATTAGAATTACATCAATGGGGAAAATATAACATACACATCTAAACGTGCTAGTACATGGTAATGAATTAAAAACACTAGAAAGATTTCAAGAACAATTTCTCACCTCAAAGTAACATTCACCAATAATGGGTTTTGTGAACCTGATTGCCTTGAGTTTTGGTGTGTGGGAGATGATCTCCACACCTTCTGTGGCGTTCAAGGCGTCCTTATCCATAAGATCATAAAAGGTTCCTGCAATTAGATTTTAAAAGCAATCACTCATGAAACAGGAAGCATGTGTTATTTGATTTTCCTTGAATCAATAGTTCTCTTTCACAATTTAAGATTGTTAATATATTTTATTTATAACCTATATCTATAATTTCTGATGCCTCGTCCCCTCCAAAAATGTCCCCCAAGGGAATGACCACGGCAAAAGAGCCACCACCTTCCCATATCCAAACACTCCCTCCTTGCTTGTTCAATTCCTTTCCCTCTATTGCTCCATTACTTTCCTTTTCCTTTTCCCAATACTCAAGAGTTTTCTTTGCACAGCAGCAATTTTCGCACACCTCGGTTAAACCCAATTGATTATGATACTGCATCTGAGCATATATATATATATATATATATATATATATATATATATATATATATATATATATATATATATATACTCACAGGCAAATGATTGATTCATGAGCAACTGGTGGTCCAGTTCTTTGGTGGTGATGCTATATATATATATATATATATATATATATGTATGTCATATTCTTGCACATTCACTGCAACTGACATAACATAATAAAAATCCATCCTGATTCTTACCTAGAACATCAGTAACACTGGCTTTCGTGATGGTACCATGAATGAAGAAATCAAAATCTAACATGGACTCATCAACGGGAAAGGAGAATTCATGGTGATCCTTCACATTATTTCTTCTAACAATACTTGCCTGTCAAGGACAAATAAATATTAGATGGAAAAAGATTATTACGGTGGTTACAAAATTAATTTGATTACCTTCAGATTACCATCACTTTTACCATAGCAACTCAATTTTCATTAGTTTAACTTCATGGTTTACAATTTCCGGTGTATGAATGAAACGTGAGTTTACTATTGATGCATTTTACCATTCATACAATCAACTTCTGGAACTTATTTTTAAATCTTTCCCTAATCTCAGAGTGCTCAATGAAATGTTTTAGAAATTTATTCAGATGTCAACATACCTTACTGTCATCCACACCCTCCTGCATAATCCCATCAATGTCGCTGGCATCAAACGCGTCCAGCTCAATAAACAGACCACCAGAGATGGTGGCTAGGTACTTAAGTTCTTCCGTGCCTGAGATATCATAGCCAGGACAGCTATCATCTCTGTTGCTGTAACTGTAGATAATGTTCACCTGAAAGAAGGATAATATGAAGATGAAGCTTGGCTGGGCTTCACTGATAATTTCAAATCATGTTCAAGTACTTTATCTGCATGGCGTTTAATGGATAAAATTTGATCTACTTTATAGTATAGTTTTCCTTGCATCACTTTGAATCAAAAGAAAGTGTCACACGCACCTCTTACAGTTATCACCATGAAATGGCACCAGACATTGCTATTGAAGTTAGATTTTGATGCATCTGGATGAAAGGCTTTCATTTACTATATAGTTGCAAATATACATGGATATTTATAGTAGCTATTACACCTTCACATATGATCTTTCTTCTACTGTTGCTTCAACCTGTCTCAATCTCAATCCATTCCACTATAACCATGAAGTGAATATCACGTGCTCACATTTTCAGATTTATAAGAAAACTTTCTAATCTCTTTCTGTCATAACAAGGGCACATGTGATCTAAGGCTCACCTCACATGAGTGGTTTTTTTCCCGCGCGGGAAAACTGCCCGGTTTAGAAATCAATAAGTTTAATGAGACCATTCACACGGTGCTGGAGCGGCTAAATTCCCTGCGTGGCAGAGATTCATCTGCTGCATGCACTGCTAAGCTGCACGGCGATGAGTGTTCTAGAATACCGTTGAAGGCTATGGAGCACTTCAGACGGACGGTTATTTCCTGCGTGACACTTGTGGTTCATCTGTTGCAGAGGCAGGTTGATGTTCTCCCTGCTGCCATTTTTTTAATCGGGTTTGCATTTTTACGTATTTGTAATATGAAGTGTTTTTTTATTATTAAGAATGTTGTATGTGTGTAGTAGGTAATAACAGATGTACAGTCGCCCAAGGAGGAGATGCTGGTAATAGAAAATATTTGATATATCTTTAAATAATAATAATAGGCTATAATTGATATGTCATCTTTAAATAACGGTAATAGAAAATAATTTATACCTTCAAATAATATTAATAGGCTATAATTAATATATCGTGCGGGAAAAAACTTCTGTATCCTACTGCGTGGGGAAAAAACGCTGGTGTGAAGCCAGCCTAACTCACCTTGCAGTGCTTGGCTGTCACAAGGGCCAAAACACCTTCCATGAGCTCAGCATCATTGGCTCCAGCATCAGTGAAGCAGAAGATAGTAGAGTAGTCAGGAGTGTTAATAAGTGATAGCTGAAGACCATGCCAGAACTTCTCCTGTATACAGCAACATCCACCATTAACTTTGACAGCATCTAGTACCTTAAGGAACTCCTCTTCATCTGAAGTTTTTGTGACTGGACCATATCCTATGGAAGGAGGAGGAATTGTGATTACATGAAAGACAGACTACACGAGACTCCACGATATATATGAGTCTGAACAAGGCATACCGGTTAGTTATACAAGATGAATATATATATGGCAAGTACCAACAGTTCTGTGGCAAATGACAAAAATGATGCTACCAAACCTTGACACAATGCATCTACTGTATTTCCAATTGATCTAGACTGTTCTTCTTCATTGAACTATATCACAGTTTATGATTTAACTCGCTAAAGACTAATTATAGCCAAGTACATCTGAGATCCCTAACCCTAGTTCTATATCGTGTGATCAGCTTATTATTGCTTACCTGGATCACCATATGGTACAAAAACAAACAGTTCTGGATGTGAATTCATCACTATGAGTTTTGCTTCCTCCTTCACAGTATTTATTTCATCACTCATGGACGCTGTTGTGTCAATCACAATGGACAGTGCTGAGCCTTGGTAAAGGTTCAACAAATTGACGAAGTGGTCATTCCCAATGGCATCTCGCAGTACTCCAACGTAGTGCTCACTAGCCTTGGGAGGGAAAACATGGTAGTCCTCTTCATAACCAAGAAACCACATCAAATACAACCAAATGATACATGTACTACCTCTTTGTACTACAAATCCATTACTGTTATATAAAAGTATTGCACGAGTTAGCTGCAAAACAATGTCAATGACCAAATAAAGAAATATTAATCAGCTTGATCTCTGCCTCACTGTAAACACATGCAAGCATTGATTATAAAGGCTACAGATTAACTCACCGAGATGGCAAGGTCAACAGCCTGCTGGTGGAGGTGGTAATGGGGTGAAAAACAAGGGGAAGAGGACTCTTTGTTTATACCTCCTTTGGCTTCCTTTACTGCTGATGCATCTAGTGTGCTTCCATGACTGCATTTGCCTAACAAAGAGAGTGGAATTACAGGAATTTCCCATATGTTTATCATACTTGTGGCCTAAACTTTTTCATTCCCATGGATCTTTTTTTTTCTTTCTTCAGTTGTGCAATTCCTTTATATGTTGCAGCAATACATACTATTACAGTAGTGTTTCTTAGCTGTATGTTGATAGCATCTTTGAACATCATATTAAAATTTTTCAATGCAACTCTCATAACTTATAGATGAAATGTCAAATGTGAATCTGATAACTTCGTAATATAATCAACAAACAGCTGCAGATACTAACCAGTACCCTCAGGTTTGAGCACAACAAGGTCATCGGCTCCAGGAGCAGAGTATTCATAGTAACCACTGCTGAGCCGGCCCATTGGTATGACATTGCCAGTGCAGGCGCCCTTCATGACCAGAGGAGGCACAGAAGGAAAAGTTTATAACAAGGAAGGAGTCAAAGTTTCAAAATTAATACAACTTAACAATTACAGTAGTACCAGAAAATGCAAGCATAATAAACGTATGAAACTCAATGTAAATGAATGGTGAGTGAGAAAAGTCTTTCCTTAACTCAAATTTTGATTTGTGGGATGAAAAAAGGATCTTGAAATTGTGAATGGATGTAAAGTTAAAGTCAAATCACTAAACTAACTTTAAATTCACAAATGATGTAATCATGATGTAACTACATTAGTTAGATTCTAAAAATCCTAGATAATCACCAGGAAGTAATATAAATGAATCCCTATCACTAATCGAGGTACAGATTAATAAAGGATCTGTTATAATGGGTGCATTTCCTTCAAACTTGGACAACACTTGCTTGGGTAAGTCACATACAGTACAGTCATGATTGAGTACAAACTGTTTAAATTTTGTACTAAAAAGCATCCATGATTTGCTCCAACAAAATAATGCAATTTTCCTATATTATTGTAATGCCTTATGTTTTGAAACACTGAGAGGACTGTGGCCGGGGATCGAACCCCTGACAGTACCCTCAAAGTAGTAACGCTTTACCTATTAATTATAGCCTGGATTCATGCATCTTTTCTTGTCAAAGCAAACACATTGTTGCTGTACAGTCATCTTGGTTCTCCAATGAGTCAAAAACAAAAAATCTTAGTTTACTGCCTTTCTTTAACAATTCTTATGATGATTTTGGGTGTCTAACATCATATTCATAATTGTTATATAGTTCATTATAGCTGCAATTTTTTCAAACTTAACCTATTCTAACCTGACTGCCACATACAATCTCCCAACTGCCTCGTACAAACTAGGTTTTGAAAAAAGTCGGTAATGACATGTAACAATTAAATATATTTTGCTAGAAACCCAAAGCACCCATAGTAACTGATGTAATAAGGAAAGCCCAAGAATAAGACTGATATAATAGTCGTAGAAACATTCTTACTTACAAGTTACAACCCAAATCGGCTACCGTTTAAGGCCTTATTATTATATTAAATGTGATATCATTAACAGGCCTTATACTGTACATAATAGACAGCTTGGTACTGTTTGTCTCACCGTCGTGGAGTCACAGTTGGTGCACGTGGCGTCGCTGGGACCTGCAACCTCCCCAATGTCAGCTCCAGGTAGTCCCAGTCCTTCCAGCACCCAGTCTCGTCCCAGCTCTATCCACGTTGTCTGGGAATAGAAGTCCTGCGGAAGCAAAAGGTGAATATATCATATTATGTTACAACGTGCTGTCGGACACCTCATTGTAGAAGTTTATCAAAGTTCATTCGTGGCCCATAAGTAAACATTCAAGATTAGCTTGGTTTACTCGAGTTAGTTAATTTTTCCAAATTGCACAGAGAATGAATGAGCGCTGGTAGTGTTTGTTGGCATTTTCTCTTAGTTGTGCCTTGATATTGACCACAATATTATCCATAGCGACTTCAGGCTGTTTGTGACGAACTAGTTTTAACACTCCTACTGTATACACGCGGCCTGGAGTGTGGACTGTGGAGTCTCTTCAAAACACCAAAAATACTTCCTTCCTTGCCTGTTCCATAAACATGAAGATATTCTAAGATAGCCATTTGTCCTCCTTGCTGTGTAGTTGCGAAATCCATGGTTCGTCATAATTCACACATATTAACAATGCACACACTAGCTCGAGTTGTTGACGTTTGGGACAAATGTCTGGGAGGTCTGAATGAAGCGACCCGCGACGGAACAAATGAATAGCGATAGGTACAAATAGACTTTAATTGAACACAACTGTAATGGTCTATATATATTGCTTTGCAAGTACGCACTACAGTGGGCCATTAAAAAAAAACAATGAGCACAAAATGTGCATATCACATGGATGCACTATTATTTTGTTAACCACTCGCATATTGATGTGTGATTCGCTTCTCATACCAATCCCTAGCAGCCAACCACAATCAGTTGTGAAAAAAGCGTATTCATAATAACATAGAGCTACAAATTTATTTACAATGACATTACAACTACCGAGGAGGGCCGGAAGGATATGTGAATGAATTTCTAACATCCTTAGGATACGTCAGTGGTGAAGTGAGAGTCAGGTGCTGGTGATGCGACAACATTGACAGTCGGTTAGAAATACCTTCGTTGACTACCATTCCACGTTAATAAAGTAACCGGGTTTTAATTATTCAATGATACAAACAACCTAAATGAATACCAACAGTAATTAGAAAAACGGATTGAGATACTTTGATTTATATATTTTTTTCAAGCATTCACTATGAATTAAAACACTGAATTACTGACGTCATAACACTGGCTCACGCTTACATCACTTTACTTTAAACACTGACATAACAGTTGGTTAGATGGTTTTGAAAGAAGGCACTGAAGAATGGCTCAATAATCCTCGTGTATGTTAATGGTTGACCTCGGAGAAAAGCAGAGTACAACCAATCATATAACACAATCACCTTAATTTGTCATTCAATATTGTCTTGTAAGACGAATCAAGTAGGATATTTCTGCTCCAGTAATATTTCATTGCCTTGCACAACGAAACATCTAATGTGCTGTGCTTACATATGTAATTTTTCTACTTTATCAATTGCAATAACATATTGATGCAATGGCAATCACGTCCTTTCTCTATAAACATTATTGCCTTCATCTTCATTGTTTCATTCTGGAACACAATCTTGCTTTTTTTTCCCCATCTTTTAACAATAGAAAACATCCTCAGGAGGGGAATGTAAAACATTAGTATGACGGCCCACGCCTTTTGGTAACATTACCCACTTACTTGGATGCTATTTAGGGATTCGCCAAGTAGTTCCCTGGAGAAGTCGTAGGTTTTGTCCACTGTGATGGTCCTGATGAGCTGCTGGTAGCGACCTTGCAGCAGCGCATGACCCTCCAGCAGGCGCTCACCGTCCATGTGATGCGCCGCCTGGAACTTGGTGTAGCTCCCCGCCTCCGTCATGGCGTTGCTCCACGCAATGTCGTTCACAGCCTTCGTTGAGATCAAAATGATACAATATATCCACGGCCGACTTCATTCGGTTTCAAGACATACGTATACATAATAATAATATATTTAAAAGAATTATGGGTTGTATCCATTATCTTTCTTGCATATCTAATGTATTTCCTTTCTTATTAATAAACACCGATTTGAAAATTTGAATTAACCATTATGAAAGTCCTGCATACCATGACTAGTTTCTGCTTTCTGATTGGACTGTAATGCTACTGAACATGACTGGTGGCGTTCAGTAACTAGCTACATCTGTATTAATTCTCTGTGGTTGAGGCGAGTTACTGAAGGGCGGATAGAGACTCATTTTAATTTTGAAGAGCGCGAATCTCCACACCTCAATACCTTCATGAAGCGAGCAGGCGATGCGGAGGAACCGTAGACAGCATGGAACATCTCTGAGAGTGAGGCGTCTTCAGGTATTGTGAGTGAGGCGTTGGCAGGCGCCTCGTCCAGGAAGAAACGGCGAACCTCCCGCCGCAGAGCCTCTCGGGTGATGGCCTGTGGAAGACATTGTGGTGGTTACACGCACGCACGCACGCACACACACACACACACACACACACACACACACACACACACACACAGTCCGCTAGCGTAGTGGTTAGCGCACTCGGCTCACAACCGATGGGGCCAGGGTTCGATCCCCTGGGCGGATGGAGATTATTTGGGTGTGTCTCCTTTCACGTGTAGCCCCTGTTCACCTAGCAGTTAGTAGGTACGGGATGTAAGTCGAGGAGTTGTGACCTCGTTGACCCGGTGTGTTGTGTGTGAGTGGTCTCGGTCTAACCCAAAGATTGGTCAATATGAGCTCTGAGCTCTTTCCATAGGGGGACGGACGGCCGGCTGTCTCGAGAGAGACCAGCAGCAGACTGTACAGTGATTACACACACACACACACACACACACACACACACACACACACACACACATACACACATATGATGCAAACATCTATCTAAGCAGACACATGTTTACATCAATAGATATTCAAATGGGAACCTCACCTTTCTAAATCTCAGCTAACATCACAATAAAACTGATAATTTTAGTCAAAATTTTTCATTGTTCCCATATGAAAGAAGAAAAAAAGAAAAAAAAAGAAAAAGAAAAAGAAAAATATACTATATATATATATATATATATATATATATATATATATATATATATATATATATATATATATATATATATATATATATAACCCTCATTAAAGTAAGTAAATAAATCTATAGTTATAATATTACAAAACCTTTTCATGTGAAGCCCATTTCTATCATTCTCTGAGACTAGTGAGAGGCTTTGTACGTATATCAGACCTCTCTGTCATTAGTGTAAGCCCTTGGGGTGTTTTATTATTTTTCTTTTCTTTGGTCCCGCTGAGCCTTGGGCTGTGTGTAACGTTTCACCGCTGACGGGGACAAAAATTTTCCTTATGAATATTATGAAACAAAGAGACCAGTTCCTTTCTTCCGGCGTCGGACCGCTGGTAATATTACGGTTCTTAACTTTTCTTTTTAATTATATAGAAAAGTATGTACTTTCCCAGAATATTTTTTAACTTTCTGCTCCCTACTCAACAATAGCAGGTGCCTTGTCTACCTTGTGGTCTGTAGTATGTCCAACCATCTCATCAGGACAGAAGAGAGAGGCCAGGTCGGGGTCAGTGAAATTGAGGCTGGTAGGGAGGAAGGCAGAGCAGGACGGGATGATGGCCAGGCATCCCAACACGGCCCACGACAGAAACGACGGCGACATCCTTCAGGACTGCCGACGAAATGGATACAAGGTGGTCTTACTCCTTCTGCCCAACGTCAGAACTGAGTTCACGCAAAACTTTCTCGCTCTTCGTCCGCCACGTAAAGATACACACTTATATACCTCCCACAGTGCCGGGTGGTAGTGACGTGGGGTGTCTACTCATGACGCAAGACACAGGGGGGCGTCTTATCGGTAAGTTAGAATAAAACCCTTCAACACTTTACACGATGGCCCTGCAGCTCCCTGGGTTTGTAAGTACTGTTGCTAGGCCCAGAACTCCATGCCTATGATCTCTCAAATCTTACTCCGCCCCAATAACTTAATTTATTCATTTATTCATTTTCTGTATCGGAAAAACAAGACGCAGCACCTGTTCTCCCTCTTCTGCAAGACATAATACATGAACGAGCCTCGTTCCATACTTGTGTCTAGTCTGTGTACTGACGCAGTAAACACTCTAAATCATTGACAGTCACCTACAACTCAATCAATAGCGTTTGTGCACGGTTCGATCCCAACTACTACCTCCTCCTCCTCCTCCTCCTCCTTCCTGTATATCTATTGTTCATGTCTCAGACTAAATATATTTCTCAGCATTTCACAAATAGTCTTCCGTTAGATTTAAATTGGACTGGTTACTTGTCGACGCTTATTCATGAAACGCAACAGTTGCGTTATAAACATTCACACAAAACATGCACCACAACACACTGCTATTACTGTTATCATTTCCCCCAAACTGCAATACATCGGCACAAAATATCAAACTCAATATGAAGCAGATAGATAGATAAATAAAAATGTAAATGAAAAAGAACAAGGGAGATTCAAAACACACCAATATATACAAAATCAATGGCAACAAAACAATGAACGAAAAAATAAAAATATTATTATAAAAAAAGAAGAATTATATAGTCAGTTCAAGTAAAAATGAAGAGCCTTACTTAACATATCAGTTACATGTTTTTATTCCACCACTTACGTACCACAACCACACCCTCCACCACCACTTACGTACCACAACCACACCCTCCACCACCACTTACGTACCACAACCACACCCTCCACCACCACTTACGTACCACAACCACACCCTCCACCACCACTTACGTACCACAACCACACCATCCACCACCACTTACGTACCACAACCACACCATCCACCACCACTTACGTACCACAACCACACCCTCCACCACCACTTACGTACCACAACCACACCATCCACCACCACTTACGTACCACAACCACACCCTCCACCACCACTTACGTACCACAACCACACCCTCCACCACCACTTACGTACCACAACCACACCCTCCACCACCACTTACGTACCACAACCACACCCTCCACCACCACTTACGTACCACAACCACACCCTCCACCACCACTTACGTACCACAACCACACCATCCACCACCACTTACGTACCACAACCACACCCTCCACCACCACTTACGTACCACAACCACACCCTCCACCACCACTTACGTACCACAACCACACCATCCACCACCACTTACGTACCACAACCACACCCTCCACCACCACTTACGTACCACAACCACACCCTCCACCACCACTTACGTACCACAACCACACCATCCACCACCACTTACGTACCACAACCACACCCTCCACCACCACTTACGTACCACAACCACACCATCCACCACCACTTACGTACCACAACCACACCATCCACCACCACTTACGTACCACAACCACACCCTCCACCACCACTTACGTACCACAACCACACCATCCACCACCACTTACGTACCACAACCACACCCTCCACCACCACTTACGTACCACAACCACACCCTCCACCACCACTTACGTACCACAACCACACCCTCCACCACCACTTACGTACCACAACCACACCCTCCACCACCACTTACGTACCACAACCACACCCTTAAAAAAGACATTAACATACACACACGCACACGCACACGCGCACGCGCACACGCACACGCACACGCACACGCAGACAGACACAGACACAGACATAGACATAGACACAGACACAGACACAGACACAGACACAGACACACACACACACACACACACACACACACACACACACACACACACACACACACACACACACACACACACACACACACACACACACACACACACACACTATAATGATCATTAGAACAGCTACATTTACTTCTAATATGATACAGGCTTCCCGTCCCTACAAAACGTTCCCCCGGCTATGAAATAAGAAAATAAAAGTTTAATTTTGTAGGACAAAGAATTTTTGCAGCTTGCAAGTATGATAATAAAGAAGTAAAGGAAGAAGGAAAGAAGGTCCTATTTCGTAAGACAAAGATATGATAACTTTCATTTACGATGGATTAAACGGCTGCCCTTCATCCCTTTATCACTTCATCACAAGTTAGGTCCAGTAGGACTATGCTGTCTGTTCTCCCTTTGTATTCCTTTGCATACTACGTGAGGAGGATTCAGTTAGTGTAGTATATGCGTGTAAACATATGCAATATTGTGTAATGTCATATGTTGAAGTAGATAATATAGGGAAAATAATGGTTAAAAAGGCTGATATTAAGGATTCTTTTTCATCTAGCGTGAGAGAAGGGAATGTCAGGCGGGAACGTTATCAGCAGGCAACCACCTGGCCCTGCTCAGCCGCCTTGCTCTCACGGCCCACTCAAGGTCCTACCATGCATTTTATTCCTAAATACCACATAAAAGAAACAATGACACATATTTTAAACCGCGTCGCAATGGACATAGATACGTGATACCATAACAAATAGTTTAGTGTAACATTCACTAGCGTCTCTGGGAGGTATATTATATCTGGAGTAATATTGACAGATGTTTGAAAACGTGACCTAGACTTTCTTGTTGCATGGCAATCACACACTCAGCAACTACGTAGAAGGGACGAGGAGGATGGTGTGCAGGATAAGGAGGAAGAGATGATTTAAAGTTTTGTTCTGAGACAACGCATTACATAATATTTTTGGCCATTTGCTTTCAAAATTAATTCATATCGCATGTTTCGGCACCTTGAGAGAGAGAGAGAGAGAGAGAGAGAGAGAGAGAGAGAGAGAGAGAGAGAGAGAGAGAGAGAGAGAGAGAGAGAGAGAGAGAGAGAGAGAGAGAGAGAGAGAGAGAGAGAGAGAGAGAGAGAGAGAGAGAGAGAGAGAGAGAGAGGAGAGAGAGAGAGAGAGAGAGAGAGAGAGAGAGAGAGAGAGAGAGAGAGAGAGAGAGAGAGAGAGAGAGAGAGAGAGAGAGAGAGAGAGAGAGACTAAAAAACATGTCATGATCATAAGGAAAAACGAAAATATGATAACCACTATATATTTTCTGAAAAAATCCCTCACAAAACTAAACCTACAGGAAGCAAAATATTATAAACTGAAGACACTCGCCCAACAAGGAAAGTCTTTATCTAATGACACCCACCCCTTCCCTCCCCCCCATCCTTTTCCCCACCCACACGCAACACCTGAGTGGCGGGGAACAAGGTGAGGGAGAGGGAAGGCGGGGGTGTGGCGGAGCGAAACCTGGGTAGAGGGTCAGACTGAGGCAGGTAACAACAGGTAGGTACTCTAGTTAATGAATCTCCCAGTGTAGGTAAGGCTTCATTATCAAACCTTATTTATTTTATATTTTTTACATCAAGAGGTTAAACGGGATAAGACAAGGCTGGGTAAGATGTATGATAATAATGATAATAATGATAATAATAATGAAAACTTAACAAGACAGTAAAGAGTGAGGGGAAATATATTATATAGTTTTTTTTTTTTGTAAGCTTCATCCTCTCCTTCCTCCTTACTCTTCCTTACACGACATT
>JAPQNM010000040.1:6399924-6422424 GCA_029783475.1 Metacarcinus magister
AGTAACACCGTTGAGCTGAAGTGTTGACATCATTAATCATCATCATCATCATCAAGGCTCCAGGCAACGGTTTGCTCAGAATGAAACCTTTAGGAACACCAACTTCCAGAACGACAATTACGAGGACAATGCCGACGGGACAACGACAAGACAAACAGCAACAAGATAAACAGCAACAAGACAAACAATAACAAGATAAACAGCAACAGCACACACACACACACCACACACACACACACACACACACACACACACACACACACAACACACACAGGTCTAAAAAAGAAAAAAGACAAAAAAAAAAAGACAAGAAAATGGACACCTCCTTCATCCTTTTGAGGCAAACTTTCAAAAAACAGCATCACCTTTAAAAAATGTCACCTTCCTAAGACAACACGACCTTATCAACACGGCGCCTCCATTAAGAGCTGCATTAATGTGATGGATAAAAAAAAAAAATTAGGTCATTAGGCAAATTAAGTAGTGACAAGCTCCTCGAAGGACCCATTATTACCATCAACCACTCCACATTTTTCTAACCGGGCATAAAAGACCATTGAAATTCAGCCCAAAAAAAGTGAAAAAAAATTGTTAAGTGTTTACCATCCACTTCATGGTTGTAAGTAACATTCTAAGTAACATAAGTAAACTTTTTAACTATGATCTACTCTTGCTACTCTTTTCCTCTTGTTCACAACGTCACTCGTCACACATCCAGGATATAAGAGGTAGATTACATGACTTTTGTGACTCGAAAAACAGGACTTGAGGACGTGTTTATGCATTAAGGCTCCTTCGCATCATCTGTACACGTCGTTTTTTTTTGGGGGGTGGGTGGGTGGGGGGGGGAGTCCTGCACCGCCCTCATACTCGTCCCTCATACAACTGTCACGATTAAAGTCTTTCCAAATTTCCGGCACACAACGGCTTTCTCACCGACCTCGCTCTCAGCCCGCTTACATAACGAAGTGAATTCAAGTGTTCGTGAGTGAAGTGAGAGTGAGAGTGAGAGGGAGGGAGATAGACAGGTGCCACGGGACTTTTCATACCTGTCATTTATGGGAAAAAAGTAGTGTGATTTTTTCCTCACCTGTTTCGAGAAGTTATATGTTTGTGAAGGAGGTAGTAAAGGGGGAGGTGCTAGGCTGTGGATAACTGAACAAAAGGATATTGAAAAACGGGGAATAGTTAACGAAAGGGTGTTACGTGTATGGAGGGCACGGAGAGGCTGGAAGGGAAGGAAGGAGGAAGAAAGGAATGAGAGAAAATGTAAAGAGAAAGTAAAGACGTAGGATGAAGAGGAGAACAGGTGTTAGTTTAATCAAGGCGTTCGTTAAGTTGTGACGCTTTGTGAGGTAATGCATGATAGTTGGAATCAGGGCATGCAACACGTGGAAGGATCATAGCGTGTTTAGTCTACAATGTGATGCAATGTTCTGCCGAGTCATCCTGAGTCGTCCTTCCCTCCACAGTCATCCCCCGCGTGGTTTCCTAGACTTGTTGTTTGAGTGTGTTGCAGTTCAAACTATGTTATGTTACTAATCATGAATGGTAGTTTTAGGTGAGTGTTTTGCCTCGGTCGTGTGCTATTCCCTGACAGGGCTGCCGAACGAATTCTAGTTATTATGGCCCATCCGATCCAAACCGATTAGATTAAGTCTATAAATATCCAATCAAATAAAAATCTGATATAGAGATGAAAAAATAAGACCACACCATTTATGAATTTTTTTCAGTAAAACATACATTACAAACTCCGTTTATTCTGTTTGTGTGAATGTTACATTTGTTCGATATAACACTTCAGTTATAACAAGTTTGAAGCAAAATTAAATAAAAACACAATATGGCGCTTTTACAGGATGAAAAAGTGAGCTGTTACGAAACGAAGCTGTGTTGCAAAGTGACGGGAGAATGCATCACGTGACACACTGAGAAGGTCTCTCCAGGTGTGCATAGACGTACAGACACCATGAGTATATATATATATATATATATATATATATATATATATATATATATATATATTATATATATATATATATATATATATATATTATATATATATATATATATATATATATATATATATATATATATATATATATATACACACACACTGAACATAAAAATCTTACTCGTTCCTATACTTTCCAGTGTGTTGCCTGGTGATAGGGTCACGAGTGTGTGACTTATGTTATTCACTTTTCCTTTTTCTCCAGTCTCTTTTTATATTTCCATCCCTGGTTTTTTTTTATTATCACCTTTTCTCCCTCCTTCCCTCCCTCTTTTTTTCCCTATATGACTTCCTACCTTCTACTCCTTCTTTCCTCCCTCTTATCTAATTTCTTTTATTTCCTTTCTTTTCCTTTACTTTCCAATCTCTCTCTCTCTCTCTCTCTCTCTCTCTCTCTCTCTCTCTCTCTCTCTCTCTCTCTCTCTCTCTCTCTCTCTCTCTCTCTCTCTCTCTCTCTTCCACTTCACCGTTCTTCTCCCCTCCCCTCCCTCTCTCCCTCCATTCCATCTACTTTAACCTGAGCACATTAACACACACATCGTAATTCTTCGCTAACAACTCGTGCTCACATCCGGAACAATGCGACGCTAGCTGCTGCTCTTACTACAAAGCTCATCTAAAGCTATGTATGACTCTACTCCCAATTTTTTTTCCCTTCTCCCTCCGTAGACTAAGTATTTTCTACGTGAACCAAGGAGTTTATTGTCTTACTATTTAGTTTCCAGGTTCCAGGAGCAACAAAGACTGTGCACCTCACTTTACCCCGCCGCGACTTCATTACTTTAGGAAGAAAAGGTGTCCCCGTGGGCGGAGTGGCGCGGGGTGACGTAAAAGGATTCCTGGAAACAGCCTATAAACAAACAATTTAGTGCGACGGGCTGCCGACGGCGGGAAGCACTCGGGAGGCGGGGAGAACATTGCAAGGGAAGACACAACCAACAGACGCAGCAACACTAACACTAATCCACTAAACTCACTCACTTCATTGACCCTAAACTACGATTTTTTTCTTCCCTAAGCTCCCTTTTTCTCTTTCCTCCAAAAGTGGCCAGCCTCACAAAGCGTCAAGTGATGGACGTGGTAGGAGAGTGCAGGGATGAGGAAAAGGAGAAGAGATCAGTAAGAGGACGGGGAAAGGACTTGATAGAGAGGAGCAGAAGGACTGGGTGTACTGATTGCATGGTGTTCCTGTTAATAGTTAATATACTTATCTGCATACAACGTGCCCTCTTCTTCCCCTTCCCAGTCCCATGTCTTTGTTTTCCCTTCTCTTCCGGCCCCTTCCATTATGCTTTCATCCTTCCCTTAGTCGCTCATTGCAGTCCTCGTTTTTTCTCTCTAGTTTAACACACACACACACGCACACGCACACGCACGCACATACGCACACACACACACACACACACACACACACACACACACACACACACACATCTGTCTAGTTTTGCAGAACCATTGAGTGGATTTCGGGTTCACTTCCAAGGCTCTGTGACCTTGTTTGAGGAAAAGGTGTAAATTTTCACTTTCACGTGTGTGTGTGTGTGTGTGTGTGTGTGTGTGTGTGTGTGTGTGTGTGTGTGTGTGCGTGTGCGTGTGCGTGTGTGTGTGTGTGTGTGTGTAGTTAATATAAATCAACATTTCGTCTGTGAGTTGAATTAATGTAAAATCAGTGATGGTGCCACTATCTCTCGACCTGTGAAATGTGTCGCCTCTCTAAACTACTACATAATTCCACCTTTACAGCTGCAAGTGGATGTCGCTTCTCCACGTCCTGCGATGCGGAACTTGTGTCGCTCCTGTATAGCCTCCTCCACCTCGTCTCCAACCCTTAGTCCGTGCGTCTCCAGAGGCTTTTCTTTAAGACTGAAAAGGTAGTGCACGGAGGGAAGGGACACGTGGGGCTCTGGGGCGGAAACTCTAAGGCTTCCAAAACAAAACGCTCAACTTACTAGTGTTCTACCTCCAGGGAACTACAGCTTCTAAGTGCCTGAAGGGAGCGTTTTAGGCAAGTAGCTTCTGGCAGATGGGGGAGACTGTGTGTGTGTGTGTGTGTGTGTGTGTGTGTGTGTGTGTGTGTGTGTGTGTGTGTGTGTGTGTGTGTGTGTGTGTGTGTGTGTGTTAGGAGTATATCACATAGAATCAGCCTCCACCATTCCAGCCTTCAATGACCCTTGCCGAGGAACCAACCATCCACATCAGGTCCAGGGCTCACGCGGGTCAGTGGCTGCAGGTCCTGAATCAACCGTTTGGCCAGCACAGAACATCCCGGAGAAGCACCACCAGCTACACACAAGCCTCTGTATCGGAGACGCCAGGCACCAACTCCTTCATTACGACTTGGTGAATAACAATGACCTCAGGGACTACAATTATGGTGATCAGCGACGACTCATTATCTTACTCATTTGGATAATATATATAATCACCCGCGTTGACTTCACTGATACCAGATGGATGTCAGAAACGATGTATATAAATAAAGAAAATATAGATGTGAAAAAGGTGACGTTTTGAGTTTATTCGTTTCTTCTTCATACCCAGAGAGAAAGAGAAAGAGAAAGAGAGAGAAAGAGAAAGAGAAAGAGAAAGAGAAAGAGAGAGAGAATCACACACACACACACACAAAAAAAAAAAAAAAAAACACAGATGCAAACAAATATATATGCAGATGTATCAAAAGACCGATAGCTTCAGTAAAATGGGTTTGAGAACAGCCACGGTAGACACGCGAACTCAAATGCAAAGTGAAAAATGCAAACACCAAAAAAGGTTCTGAACAGCAAAGTTGTTGAGCACAATTCCTAAACAAAAAAGTGCAATAAAACGACAAGCATATTTACTGACGTGGGAGACGCAAAGGAAGGGACTGAGAGGAATCGCTCACTCACTGTCGGTTTTAAAAATATCTTTCCAAACAACCTCCCACGAGCTTTTACCTTCTTAACTCTCCTCCGCCTACCTACCTACCTACCTATCTACCTACCTATACCCCCTCCTTCACGACCCTCCTCATATATCCATTCTCCTCCCTCCACACACTACCCTCTCCCCCTTCTAACCACTCTCTTCTCTTCCCACGTTCCTCCTCCTTCACTGTTCCTTCTCAACTCTCTCTCCTCAACTCTTTCTCTATCCCATTTTCCTGATTTTACTCGTCCCTTACCCATTCCCTCTCTTCTCCTTCTCCTTCATCCACATCTACACACACACACACATACACACACACTTTCTCTCTCTCTCTCTCTCTCTCTCTCTCTCTCTCTCTCTCTCTCTCTCTCTCTCTCTCTCTCTCTCTTTCTCTCTCTCTCTTCTCCACATACACCCACTCGCCATCCTCCTTCTCAGATGCACGTTGGCGTCCTTCCTATCTCCTCCTCCTCCTCCTCCTCCTCCTCCTCCTCCTCCTCCTCCTCCTCCTCCTCCTCCTCCAGCTATCAGACACGAGGAAAGCATCAGCGATTCAGGAGGGTTGATCGGGGTTTTTAAGAGGAAGAGGAAGGGGAAGGGGAAGAGGAAGAGGACGAGGAGCAGGAGTAGGAGAAAGAGAAGGAGGAGGAGCAGCAGGAAGGAGACGAAATGAAAAAGGCAACAATAAGACAGAGAACAAAGACGAGGACGATGAACTATAAGAAAGAAAGAGAGATAGAGAGAGAGAGAGAGAGAGAGAGAGAGAGAGAGAGAGAGAGAGAGAGAGAGAGAGAGAGAGAGAGAGAGAGAGAGAGAGAGAGAGAATAATAAGGTCAAAGGTTACGTTAGCCAGACAGAAGCCGCCCCAACAAGCAGCAGACAGGCAGACAGACAGGCAGACAGACAGACAGACAGACAGACAGACAGACAGACAGACAGACAGACAGACATACATAGAGGCAGACAGACAGGCAGACAGACACAGACATCGACACAGACAGATAGACAGACAGATAGAAAGAATGATAGACAGACAGAGAGACAGACAGACAGACAAACAGGCAATACCAGGTCTAAATATACGTTCATGTGCTGACCCAGTTTTACCTCCTCCTCCTCCTCCTCCTCCTCCTCTTATTTCTCCTCCTCCTCTTCTTCTTCTTCTTCTTCCTCTTTTCTTCCTTCCTTCCTTCCTTCCGATCTATTATCAAACATTGTGAGTTTTCCTGTTTCAGTTTCCTTAGTTTTCTTTTCTTTTTCGCAGTTTTATTTCTTCAAAACAAAATCTTTCGGATGTTCCTGACTCACTCTCTCTCTCTCTCTCTCTCTCTCTCTCTCTCTCTCTCTCTCTCTCTCTCTCTCTCTCTCTCTCTCTCTCTCTCTCTCTCTCTCTCTCTCTCTCTCTCTCTCTCCACGGTTCGTCTCATAAATTCAATCCAATAACATTAATTGCTTTTCAGTAGAAGTAGTAGAAATACCAATATTAGTAGTAATTGTAGTAGTAGTAGTAGTAGTAGTAATAGTAGTAGTAGTAGTAGTAGTAGTAAAAGTAGTAGTAGTAGTAGTAGTAGTAGTAGTAGTAGTAGAAGTAGTAGTAGAAGTAGTAGTAGTAGTAGTAGTAGTAGTAGTAGTAGTAGTAGTAGTAGTAGTAGTAGTAGTAGTAGTAGAAGTAGTAGTAGAAGTAGTAGTAGTAGTAGTAGTAGTAGTAGTAGTAGTAGTAGTAGTAGTAGTAGTAGTAGTAGTAGTAGTAGTAGTAGAAGTAGTAGTAGAAGTAGTAGTAGTAGTAGTAGTAGTAGTAGTAGTAGTAGTAGTAGTAGTAGTAGTAGTAGTAGTAGTAGTAGTAGTAGAAGTAGTAGTAGAAGTAGTAGTAGTAGTAGTAGTAGTAGTAGTAGTAGAAGTAGTAGTAGAAGTAGTAGTAGTAGTAGTAGTAGTAGTAGTAGTAGTAGTAGTAGTAGTAGTAGTAGTAGTAGTAGTAGTAGTAGTAGAAGTAGTAGTAGAAGTAGTAGTAGAGTAGTAGTAGTAGTAGTAGTAGTAGTAGTAGTAGTAGTAGTAGTAGTAGTAGTAGTAGTAGTAGTAGAAGTAGTAGTAGAAGTAGTAGTAGTAGTAGTAGTAGTAGTAGTAGTAGTAGTAGTAGTAGTAGTAGTAGTAGTAGTAGTAGTAGTAGTAGTAGTAGTAGTAGTAGTAGTAGTAGTAGTAGTTGCAATAGTTCGTAGGAGTAGAATCAATGGGTTTAAAAAGCGAAAAAGAAAGATGATTGTAAAATGTTACGCAATTGGGAGGGAGGGAGAGAGGGAGGGAGGGAGGGAGGGAGGGAGAGAGGGACTGAGGAAGGGAGGGAGAGACATTATTGTGCTCGGGAGGGAGGAAGGAGAGAAGACACAAAAAAATGAAAGATATATGGAGAAAAAAGGGAAAAGAAAAAGAGATAAATGAAGGGAGGGTGTAAGGAAGAAGGAGGAGGAAGGGGGGGAGGAGGAGGGGGAAGGGGGGGTAGGAAGGCAACGGAGGAAACAAAAAGACAAAGAAAAAAAAGACAAAGAAGGGAATGGGAGAGAAAAGATGATAACATGGATAGAAGGAAACATAAACACGAATTAGGAGGAACTGAGAAGGGAGGAGAAGGAAATTAAAGGGATGGAGGAAGGGGGGGGAGGGGGGAGGGAGGGAAACACAGGGAGAGCAAATACGTTGGTTCTATGAAGGGAGGAAGAGGAAAGGGAGTGATACATGGTAGGAGGAGGGAAGTTAGAATGTCAAAGGAGGAGAGTGGGAGGAAAGTATGAGGTGATTGGGGGTGGGGGGGGGGAGAGGGGAAAAGGGAGAGGGGAGCGAATGAAAACGGGGCCTGGTGTTGAGGTAGAGGGCGTTGAAGCGGAAGTAGCAGTGGCGATTTCCTCTTTAACGCTCCAACACCCGGAAGCCCAAGCGAGACACCGCCTACACACACCCCGACACTCCGCTGAAACGACCCACATTTCCACGTCTTCCCCAGTATAGGAAACACACGCCTCTGTCCCTCTCAGCTCTCTTACTAAAACCCAGAACATGTTGCTGCGTGTCAGGACTTATCAGGACTTAGTGTGTATTGTTGACGTGGCTTTACAATGCAGTTTTAACACAGCTATTCGAGTTAAGCCCAAAACCAATTCTTTATCCTCACAGCTAGAGAAAAAGCAAGTGGAAAGTCGTGATGCCAAGGACACATCCATCCGTTTAGGTGATACTCGTAGTAAATATTCATCCGTGTCACTACTGGTCATTCAGGAAATAATAAATACTCGAATCCTTTATGGTCACAAAGGATTCTCTTTTACTAAATCAACCAGAAGGTCAAACTAATGAGCGGGAAAAAGGTCTATATACCGGGATTAAAAAAAAAAATGTCAGCTGCTGCATCTATAATTAATATGTAGTTGAATATTTCTGTAATATTTGTATCAGAATTAATTATTTTCCCCATTACTGACATGGATTTGTAATGATCTGAACGTGAGTGTCTGGCACGCCTCTGCACACTGGTGGCTGCCTAGTGCGGCACAGCAGGGCATCAGGAGGGTCTGTTCGACAACGCCTGCGTTCGATCCTTGCTTCTGGCCCAGTGATTTGTTATTATTTACGTGCTGTCCATGCGCTGCGCCCTTGTCATTATGTGGCTTGGAGTCAAAGGAATCCCATCAGACGTACTACATTACATTTCTAAGAACATGATGAACCGATATCAACTCAATGAAGATAAATTAATGGATTTCATAACTGCCACACTAACGTAACCATAACATTAGCTTTCTCGCAATGACACCTTGAGGCAACACTTGAACTTAATGAACATCTGGCTGGACGTTCTCTTCCTTCAGTCTTATGGTAATGTAACGCCGAAGAAAACAGTAAAACAACACCTGCCGCTCCATCCACCACCACCATCCACCCAACACCACCGTTACCACTTGGCCACCTTTACGGGCACTCAAACCTGCTTAGTGGGAGGCGTGACCCTTCATTACCTGTGTGATGTTTGGAGGTGAGCTACTACCTGCTGCTGGCTGGGGACGACAGCAGGTCTTCGTGACGCCTCATCAGAATAATCAATACCTAATAGGGGAACATGGGTGGAACAAGGTCTTTCATGCCTCGTAGGTGAATCATGAACAATTAAGACTTCTACTAATACTACCATTACCACCACTACCACTACCACTACCACTACCACTACGACTACTACTACTACTACTACTACTACTACTACTACTACTATAACTTTTACTACTACTTCTACTTCTGGTACAAGTACTAATAATACCTCCTCCTCCTTCTCCTCCATCACTTCTTTACCGGCCAGCTTCGTCTAGAGGAATGGGTTAGGTGGGGAGGAACGCTCTACTGTTCTATCCTCTCTCTAATGATAACAGTTAAGGTAGTTTAGTGATGACAAACAAGCAAGTAGGTACCTATAGGTCTGTTTCTGTTTGTATTCCTTTGTAATCCTTTGTAATCCTCTTCCTCCTCCTGGCTGGGTTCTTATTTTATCATACTTTTTTTTCTAGTGTGTGTGTGTGTGTGTGTGTGTGTGTGTGTGTGTGTGTGTGTGTGTGTGTGTGTGTGTGTGTGTGTGTGTGTGTGTGTGTGTGTGTGTGTGTGTGTGTGTATGTTTTGAACGATATATTATGCAGAGTGATACTAAGAGTTTGTGAGTTATGTGATAAAAATGTCAACAACGACCTACTCTCTGCGTGTGCGTGTGCGTGTGCGTGTGTGTGTGTGTGTGTGTGTGTGTGTGTGTGTGTGTGTGTGTGTGTGTGTGTGTGCTGTGCTACTCTCTTCCACGTATTGTTGCTTCCCCTTTATTACTTTCCTAAATTCTTTCTTTCTTTCTTTCTTTCATTTTTTTTGTTATATCTTCCTCCCCCCTACCTTCCTCAAGCTCCTCCACTTTATTACACGCGACATTAGACTGCCATTCCACTCCTTATGAAGTTGTAAAGCCACGTAGAATCTCTATTAGAAGTGAAAAAAACACCCACACCCACACCCACACCCACACCCACACCCACACCCACACCCACACCCACACCCACACACACACACACCCACACCCACACCCACACCCACACACACACACACACACATAGCCTTATTGATAAACCATTATTATTATTATCATTATCATCATTATTACACACACTAAATACTAGATCTATAATGTCAAGTACAGCGGTGTAATCTCTCATTCATTTAGTTATCAACAAGTGTATAATATGTAACACAATATTAAGGGCATATATGTGTTTGCAAATAGGGGAGGCTGACTATGGTCTAAGAAAGTAATAAAAAGAACCTGGCTCACATAGCTGTTCCTTAAAAGTATTTAGAGAATGAGCCCCAAAGGGTTGTCCGATATATTTTAGAGGTGCCTTGATTCTCCTTCCTTAAAGTATTCAAGTTGTAGGAAGGTGAAAAAAAGTAAGCAGAGAGTTCCAGATTTTGTCAGTGAACGGGATGAAATATTGAAGGTACTGCTTGACTCTTGCATTAGTGAAGGCAACAGAAAAGGGATGAAAAGAATGGTAGAGTACAATAAGAGGTTCATTATTATATATACAGCGGAGTGTGAGAGATTAAAGACAGTCAGTTAAAGGGGGGACTTGTAACGTAAAGCTTGAGAATCCACCTTGTTTAATAAAGCTGTGTGAGTGGAAGTCCCTCAATATATGGGAGGCGTACTCCATACAAGGCTGCATAAGGAGTAAGGAGGAAGACATTGGTGACAAAAATATAGCAAGTAACTACATTAAAAGGGTTTTAGTTCAAGATAAAATGTGAAACTTTCAACTGAGATTTTAAGTAAAGGGAAGCCCAATGTAGAGAAAGACAGTTGAATATCACTGATGAAAAGAACATTGTTGTCTGGAAGGTTAAGTCGAGTAGATAAATAGGTGGAGGAATTCAGTTTTTGAGGCATTGAACAAAACATGTCTTCCCTTCCCAATTCAGACACTAAAGAAGATTAAAAAATTAGACGCTCTGTGGCGTCGACCATCAGATGACGATTGTGATCAGATAGATGTTTGAGAATCTTCCTGTTGAGGACAGACTCGTAACTTTAGAAAGGTTGTAAATCAAAGGTATAGGTCAATATGAGTAGTTTATAAGATTGCAACGGTTACCCTGCTTAAGAAGCTGAATATAGATAAGCTTCCAGCGGGAAGGGAAGGTGGATGTCGATGGACAGGGACGGAAAAGTTTGATGAAGCAGAGTGCGAACCTAACATTACAGTTACTGGAACAATAGGAGGAACACTATCAGGACCACGAGTCTTCTCACGGTCAAGGCCAGCGAGGGTATACACACAATCAATGCTTAAAATTATAATATAATTATATATATATATATATATATATATATATATATATATATATATATATATATATATAGAGAGAGAGAGAGAGAGAGAGAGAGAAAGAGACAAAAAAGAAGCCTACACATAACGACAATAAGAAACAATGTTTGTAATCCTATTGGGAATTTAAATTTTAATTTTGTAATTTGGAAAAGTGCTCTTGAACATAATAGAAATAGCAGGTGATTGTTTCCTCGTCCCGTCCTCCTAGTGTATGGTTCTGATAGTGGTGGTGAGGTTAATGGAGGATGGAGGGGAGACAATGGGTAGTGGTGGTAGTATAAGTAGTATAGTAGTATAGTAGTATAGTAGTATAGTGGTGGTGGTGGTGGTGGTGGTGGTAACAGATCTATTGACACAATGTAGTGTTGACTGCGGTGAGGATGGTGTGTCTTGAGGAATGGTGGTGATGGCGGTGACGGACATCATGTGACAGCCGGAGGGAAGGGAGGGAAGGGAGGGAAGGAAGGGAGGGAAGAGAGGGAGGGAAGGAAGGAAGGGAGGGAAGGGAGGGAAGGGAGGGAGGAAGGGAGGGAAGGGAGGGAGGAAGGGAGGGAGGGGAGGGAGCGTAGGTCGTGACAACATGGTGGAGATGGGGGGGGGAGAGGCGGGACTGAGTGGAGGAGGCGGCAGGACGAGTCACTTCTAAAGGCTGGAGCCACACACGGGGGCGGTGGGCAGGCCATCGCCGCGGGGCCCCACATGAGTCATAAGCAAGAGAGGGGAAGGCTGGGGGGTTTAGTGTATCGTGGAAGAAGAGGAGGCGGGGGTAGGGGGAGGCGGCGGGGGAGGAGGCGGGGGAAGGGAGAGGGTGAGCGGCACGAGGAGAAGCGGGCCGCGGCCTCAGTAGTCTGCGACAACAAGCTGGCTAGGGCGAGCACCCGCCGCTCTCGCTCTGACCCTGCCCTGTCCCTCTGCTGCCCCTCCCCCGCACCTGCCCCGTGCTAGTAGGTGTCGTGGGCCACCGCGTCGCCCCTCCTGACTCGCGCCGGTGAGTACCCGCTATTCAAGAGGCCCTCAGCGGCGGCCTCTCCTGAAGAAGTAATTCCGCGCCGAAAGTCCGCTGCAGCCCGTGTGTGTACTGGCCAATGGAGGTAATGACCGGCTGACACTTCACTTTGTCCTGGGAGGGATGCGTGACGGCTGCATGATGGGAGGGGAGGTAGGGGAGAGGAAGGAAGGAGGCCGACGTGCGACACTCACCTCGTTGTTCCCCTCACCGTATATCACTGTCTCCCCTCCCCATCCATCGCCTTCCCCTTCCCTTGCAGTCACGCGCCAACCTCGACGGAAGACACGGTGAAGAGAAACCGAAAGCCTTGTTGACGCTCCAGGAAGGGAGGAAAAGAGAGGGAGGGAGAGAGAGGAGAAGACACGTTATCTCTACCTTCTCTGTGACGGATAGTGAAGGTGTGACATCGTGAAGTCAGTTTGCCGCTCACTCCGGGACAACAGGGTAACAGGAAGAAGGGAAGGAGGAGGGGGGGAGGGCACCGCACGCCGCTATCACACGTAATAATTCTGTGAAATATTTAATTACAGCCACAGTGCCAGCAGGAAAGGAGAGTACCTGTGTTAGTGTGTGTGTGTGTGTTAGTGTGTGTTAGTGTGTGTGTGTGTGTGTGTGTGTGTGTGTGTGTGTGATTAATTAATGTGTTATTGATTGTCTTCTTTCACGTTCTCCTTTTGTCATTATCCTTTTCCTTTGTTACTTCCTCCTTTCTCTTTGATAATAATAATTCACCTGTTCATTCTTTATTCATCATTTTTTTTTTTTACCTGCCTCTCCCCCTTCCTTCTTTTCCTTCTCTCTTTCTTTCTTTCTTTCTTGTGCGTCTTAGCTTTTCTCGTTTACTTTATCTAATTTATTTATCCATCTCCTTCTGGTCACACAATTTCAACTAACTTTTATCACTTTACTGCTATTCGTCCTGGCAGTCAGTACTCTCTCTCTCTCTCTCTCTCTCTCTCTCTCTCTCTCTCTCTCTCTCTCTCTCTCTCTCTCTCTCTCTCTCTCTCTCTCTCTCTCTCTCTCTCTCTCTCTCCGCTTCCTCATCCTTTATTTCCACGTCCTCTTTCCATAGTCCTCGTCCTCCTCCTCCTCCTCCTCCTCCTCCTCCTCCTCCTCCTCCTCCTCCTCCTCCTCCTCCTCCTCCTCCTCCTCCTTGTCTTCCTTTCCTCCAACTTTCTTTCTACCTCCCATATTTCATCCAACACAACCTCAGCTTCCTTCCTCCATCCCTCCACTACTTCCTTATCTCTCTCTCCATCCTCTTTGTCTTTGCCACCCCTCCCTCCCTCCCCGTCAAACCTTCCTCCTCTTCCCTGTTCCTTTTTCAATCCGATCATTCTTCCATTTTCTTCGACTTCCTCCTCCTCCTCCTCCTCCTCCTCCTCCGTAAGTCAAGTGAGGACCTGTTGATTGTGCTGGAAGGAGAATGAGGGTTGTTGGCACACACTTATAGACAGGTGATTAGCTAATTATCTCTCTCTCTCTCTCTCTCTCTCTCTCTCTCTCTCTCTCTCTCTCTCTCTCTCGGTGTGTGTGTGTGTGTGTGTGTGTGTGTGTGTGTGTGTGTGTGTGTGTGTGTGTGTGTGTGTGTGTGTGTGTGTGTGTGTGTGTGTTTTAAGCTTCAGGAAAACGAGAAAACGGTGCAATTAAGCAAAGGCAATTTGTTAAAACACATTCACTCACACACACACACACACACACACACACACACACACACACACACACACACACACACGCACACGTGCACAACCACGCCCACAGAGAACAATTACAAAGTTGAAATTCAATTAATTCATCACATGCAACGACGGAAGAACCAAAAGGACTTGGAACTCCTCTTCGGAAAACTTGTAAATTCCTTGAAAAAACAATGAAATAAGATTACCTTTATTTTTTCATCATTTTCTTTCCGTTTTTTCACTCTCTTCTATCACTACATTCTTCACTGACTGCACACTTTACCCTCCACCACTGTGTTCCCGTTGCAAGGAACTATTCATCCTCGATCTTATTAAGTCTATTTTACTAATACAGGAGTTGATTAGTAAAGTACTTAGCTTCACTTTCATCTCCTTCACTGGTATTCACTTACATTATTTTAAGAGAGATCAAGGCACCTCGAAAAGTAAAGTGATCTTGCGCTTTTGGGAGTTATCTTGCTTTGTTTTGGGGCAGCATCTAGCATTTGTTTCATAGCCCTTATCCGGCCTCCTCTAGGGAACACACGGGCTATCTAGAGCCCGTCAATGTTGTGCATTGGTAATTTCAGTTAACGTGGCGGCGGGTACATTGTACACACTTCTATTAGTGCAGACAGTGTGGTTGCAGCGACAACACGGGCCGCCTGATCAGACTCAGTCCCTTGAGTCCACGCCACACGGGGGCGGAGGAAAAAGGAATGAGTTACATTTTCAAACTTTCATTGCACTTCCATAGAAAACGAGACACAACTCATGTTTCCAAAGCTTCTCAGTCATTACGGTGCCTCGAACTAACTAACGAAACAAAGAAGAAGAAAAAGAACTGCACGAGGAATGCAGATTAGTCAAACAATGAGTTTAATTAAGAGATGTTATTTGAACACTCGTGCCTGGCGATGAAATACAAGATTATTATCATACCCAAAACAAACACTGTCCTGATTGCATCAAAACAAATATGTACACTATGTTTAATTGAACATCTGATTTGATCACCAGGACATATTTTCTGTTCTGTCATTTTTTACTACTACTACTACTACTACTACTACCACTACCACTACCATATACTACCACTACCACTACTACTACTACTACTACTACTATTATATACTACCACTACCACTACCACTACTACTACTACTACTACTACTACTACTACTATTATATACTACCACTACCACTACTACTACTACTACTACTACTATTATTACTATTACTACTACTGCTACTACTACTATTACTACTTCTACAACAACAATAATAATAATAAAAAAAAATAGTAATAATAACAATAACAACACAAAATAAAAGTAACAATGCCAACTTTCACAGTTTACGAGCAAAAGTAACAGGCCATAAAAACAACATGCATATTCACGAACTATTACAACATTTCATAAGTACAGGATAGCAACGCGTCACTTTGCTTTGTTCATAAATACACGTTGAAGGGAGCACACCAAAGCTTCAAGAGTACAGTGTTGCATGAATAGCGAGAGAGAGAGAGAGAGAGAGAGAGAGAGAGAGAGAGAGAGAGAGAGAGAGAGAGAGAGAGAGAGAGCTTGGAAATTATAAGATATTCTCTCTCTCTCTCTCTCTCTCTCTCTCTCTCTCTCTCTCTCTCTCTCTCTCTCTCTCTCTCTCTCTCTCTCTCTCTCTCAGTTAGTGCCGCTACATAAGTTCACAACGCCAGCTATCTCCAAAAAGAAAAAACTGCCTTGATTCACTAAAGTTAGACCCGCGCGCAATGCCTCCTAACATTATTCCTATACTTCCATTGGTGGTCCTCGTCCTGCCCGCGCTGAGAATGTTCCCTGTGCACCCTCACTTACCCTTGTCCTGAACGCTATAAAAGAAGGTCCATTACTGATGTTTGGTGGCTTGCCAGAATTGGGGTGCAGTACATGAGAAGACTTTGAGGGATGTATATAAAGTTTTGGTGGAATATAATGCAAGTGGAGATTTTGTGGTTGGGTTTACGTACGTACAGTGTTGTTAAGTTTTTATAGTTATATCTCCTGGTTGAGTTACGTTAGGCAGTATACTCTTACGATGTTTAGTTTGTTTAGTATGAATGCACTGCTGAGAACATGGACATTTCTCTCTCTCTCTCTCTCTCTCTCTCTCTCTCTCTCTCTCTCTCTCTCTCTCTCTCTCTCTCTCTCTCTCTCTCTCTCTCTCTCTCTCTCTCTCTCTATTGGATACTGATTTCATTCGTTCGATATCGCAATAAAGGTAACACTATCTCTCTTTTTTTATTTATTTTTTATTTAAACTCATATAGACCATTTTGCCCAAAGAAAGAGAGAGAGAGAGAGAGAGAGAGAGAGAGAGAGAGAGAGAGAGAGAGAGAGAGAGAGAGAGAGAGAGAGAGAGAGAGAGAGAGAGAGAGAGTATTTATATGTAATTATATATATTTATATGTAATTGTATATATTTATATGTAATTGTATATATTTATATGTAATTGTATATATTTATATGTAATTGTATATATTTATATGTAATTGTATATATTTATATGTAATTGTATATATTTATATGTAATCTTGTATATAATATGTTTAATGTTTTAATGATTGCCTATCTTAAGGGCAATCATTAATACATCAAACATATTAAATATATACAATTACATAAAAACACTCTCTCTCTCTCTCTCTCTCTCTCTCTCTCTCTCTCTCTCTCTCTCTCTCTCTCTCTCTCTCTCTCTCTCTCTCTCTCTCTCTCTTTCTCAATACACCATCAGCAGAGAGAAAGAGACGGAGCCTTGCGTTTCCCATCCAGTGACTATAGATTTTCGCTCAAGTCACCATATCAGTTGTGGACGAGCTTCTCCTCACACAAGGTCTTGCTGAAAGACTCCTCAGCACTCTGCCCCATTCTCCTCTCTCTCTCTCTCTCTCTCTCTCTCTCTCTCTCTCTCTCTCTCTCTCTCTCTCTCTCTCTCTCTCTCTCTCTCTCCAAACCTCTCACACTCCCTCCATATCTCTCTTCCCAGCTCTCACTCCTCCATATCCTACTCCCAGCCCTCTCACACTCCTCCTTCACCCTCTCCTTCTAGACATATTACACTCCTCCTCCTCCTCCTCCTCTTTCCACTCCTTCAAGTTCTCCTTTCTTATTCCTCCTCCCTCATGCTATTCCTGGTTCTCCTTTTAAACTACCTCTAACATTTCTCCTCATTCCTTACTAACCAAAGTTTCTCCTCTTTCTCCACTTCCTCCTCCTCCTCCTCCTCCTCCTATCAAATCCTTCTCACTCCTTCACTATACGGAACTTAATCGCTTTCATGGCCTGAGGGACAAGTGTTATCTACCCCAGTACACGCCCCGCCCCGTCTAGCAGTAGGAACGTTCATGTATATAAAGATGACGTGGAAGGTTACGTTGGCAGAGTCACATCGGAGTATTTCTTGCCGATTTCTGTGAGGGAATAATTGATAAGCACAGAGGTTCGTAAAGGTTAAGGAAAGCGACTGAGATGATACAATGCGAAAAATAGAAAATGAGAAACTTAGTCATCCCTGGACACCTTAAGGACCCTAGAGAACAAAGGCGTCAGGCTGTCGAGGTTAAACGAGGCTTAGGTATATAGTTTACGAGGCATGATAATTGGACGTAGTGAAGGTGTTAAGTGGAGCGAAACAAAAGCAAACTACGCAATTCAAGTCATGGTATTGTTTCATTCCTTTACAACGGGAGGGAAGACCACCTGGTGACTGATTACCTTGCCACACCTGCGTCCGTTCACCCCCCACAACAACACGGTGACAAATGCAACACACGAACACTTGTCACACCTGTCGCACGCTCATAATTAGAGGAGTGTCTTTGTACACGTGAAGCGGTGTTGATTAGGTGTTGCTTCCCTCACCTGGGGCACCTACGACGCGGTGATGGCTGCTGCTGTTGTCGTTGTGTCGTTGTTGTTGTAAATCGAGGATCACAAAATACCAACCTCTTCAACTAGGCGCTCCTCTAAGACTCTTTGTAGCAGTTACGTCCTTGTTCAGTGGTCTTTGTGATGAGCAGGTGTGAGCGGTATGGTGTTGACAGATTCAGGTGTATAGCGAGATGTACTGATGAGTCTACAGGGAGTGGTGATTCCTCGCTGGGGCGTTGCTGGGAGTCTCGTATTGAATGTTGTTTGCTGGAGGGCTTCTCAGGATGTGGTGGTGATGTTGTAGATGTGATGAGCTTGTTGGTGATGAGCTAGTGATTAAGTTGCTGGGAGGCTTCAGTGTTATTATAGCTGGTGTAATGTGTGGGTCATGAGTGTTCTTTGAGGGGAAGGTTGTGTAAATGCTTGGCCAGTGTGAGGCGATGAGTGAACAAGTGACGTGAGGGAGGAGAGAGTGTGAGGTTCATGTGTGTGAGGGAGTGTAATGGCGGCCTTGGAGGATGATACAGACATAACGTTTAAAGTGAAGGTCTACCCGAGGCGTGTCTCCATGATCACGTGCTTTGTTATGCTGTGATGACAATGAAACTTTATCTTCGTGTGACATAGAGGAGAGAGAGAGTAAGGAGAGAGGGTAGACCACGTAACGGTTACCTAGAAACGCGAGGTGTAGGGAAAACAACAGGTGTGTAGTGCCTGCAGCGTCACCGTCAGCTACGGAAGGAACACCTTGAGAGTTTGTGCGGAGTGGAGTGATAAGGCGAGGTGTGGGTAGGCGCCACGACCCACGCTTTGATGATAGGAAGAATAGGAGGAGGAGGAAGAGGAGGAGGAGGAGGAGGAGGAGGAGGAGGAGGAGATAAAGGTCAACCAGAAAATAGGGGGAATGTTGACGTCTGAAGATGTTATTTGCTGTGCCAACACTACGGGAAACATGAATCTCATCTACAAGTGAACGGAGAGGCCACGAGGGGCGGAAGTCTGGTCTCTACCCGCCTTCCCCTCGCCATATGTGATAACAGGAGAGTAAAAAAACAATTGAAAACTATCGAGGCTGGTGAAAGGCGGACGAACGTATAAATTATGGAGTATACAAGAGCAACAACACACATCTTTATAATATTCAAGATAGAAAAAAGAAAAAATAAACTCGAAAAAGTATAAAGTCTAATGGGAAATAAAAGACCGACTGGTATTAGAATTTTATGATACTGCAAAATAAACAAAAAATTATTCATGAAGAAATAGAATTACGCACTCACAAGGAAGGAACGGCACCCAAATTGCAAACTAAAAAAAAAAAAAATACATATATATATATATATATATATATATATATATATATATATATATATATATATATACTTTTGTTTTACCGTGGATTCCCGTCACATAAATATTCACATGTAATCGAGAGAAAAAGTAAGAGGTGAAATGTGACCGTGACTTAGTTTTCTTGACGCTCTCTTTGCTCATTTACTTATTCATTATTTACCGAAAGCTCGCGTTAGGTAGAGCTCCCAGCAAGGCTTTTCACGTCACTGGGCTGGCTGTTTGCTTGCTGTCGAGTCTCCTTGACGTGATAATGCATTTGGCAGGCTTGACATTTTCGAATTTGTGACGGATTTTTATTATTGTGTAACGCTGATGCTTCTGTAATGTTTATTTGTTTATTTATCTGCTTAGTCGAAAGAGAGAGAGAGAGAGAGAGAGAGAGAGAGAGAGAGAGAGAGAGAGAGAGAGAGAGAGAGAGAGAGAGAGAGAGAGAGAGAGAGAGAGAGAGAGAGAGAGAGAGAGAGAGAGAGAGAATAAGCAGGAACTGAGGAGGAGGAGGAGGAAGAAGAAGAAAACAACGATGCTAGAAGGGGTAGCAGGTGACACGTCACAGGGCGATGCTTCATTAACACATCGTTAATATTTACCTGTAGCGTATGAACACTCCCCAAAGTGGAGGAGGAGGAGGAGGAGGAGGAGGAGGAGGAGGAGGAGAGGGATGAAGAGGGTGTTCAGGTGCAGAGGAAGAAAGCACATGTGTGACTACACCTGAAACCTGCTGCCACCACCTGGTTTTACACAGTCATGCTCGAGTGACGAAAGCACTACATGGTTATTATTTGACGAGGACTGTCATTAGTTCAGCCACTGCTTGGTGCTGTTCTATTCTTGATATAATTATGTTAATGACCAACCATGGACGCATTTGCAAAATATGAAAATTTGCCAATGTCATGAAAATTGCTAGTAAAGTAACTACTACATGTGACAGAGAAACTTTGCAGTCACACCTAGATTGATCACTTGTGGATTAATGAATGGCAAGTGAAGATTAACGTCGACAAAAACAAAGTGTTATACATCGGAATTATCAACGATGGTGTTCACTATTTAATGAATGGCCAACAACTTTCTGCAGTAAATAAGGGAAATGATTTTGAAGTCAATTTACAAACATGTCTGCTGCTGTTTGTCCTTCCTTTGTGTTCTTCTAACCTCACTCTCTTACTCATCCTCCTCCTCCTCGCTTAACTACTCTTGACGGTTCAAACCAACTAAGAATTTCACTTATAAGCCTACATTATATCCTCCATCTTCATGTATATACAGTTGCACTAAGAGAGACATGTATCTCTGCCGAGCCCTCGCATCACAGCATCAGTCATGTGTCACAGCGCCGCCACAGCCTGACGGGGAGTGGAGGAAGCACCACATTCATCCTGGCCACGCAGAGGAGTATAGGATATCAATGGAGACTCTATGATCCACGTCGCTGGCTGCGCTTCCATGCACGTCACTACACCATAAAGGGACGCATCTATCACGCCTCACTTTATTGCGTCTCTATTTTTATTTTTATATTTTCTCATTTTTCATTTATTTATTTTCTTAACGAGAGTCCGAACCGGAGGGTGAAGAGGACATCACTTTATTTCCAAGGATTCCAAACATTTTTTTCTTCCGCGTACATGGTTTATGGACCCATTATTCTTTCTTATGTCTCTCTCTCTCTCTCTCTCTCTCTCTCTCTCTCTCTCTCTCTCTCTCTCTCTCTCTCTCTCTCTCTCTCTCTCTCTCTCTCTCTCTCTCATATGCACACAGACAGACACAGACACACACAGGCACATTTCAACGCCTCTATTTACGCTTTATTTACCTGCAATCTTTTTTCTTTTATCATTCTACTCTTGCCTTTAGACCCCCCGAGAGTGAGGGAGGCGGAAAGAGCAGACGGACAGGGGAAAGGTTAAAGCAAACAGAGAGTTGTCCTGACGCCTCGCATCCCAGAGTGAGGCAGGAAAGGCTCGAGACGGAACAGTGTAAAGTATTGTAGAAAAGTGTGTCATAGTGGTGGTTGTGATAGTGGTGGTGATGGTAGTAGTAGTAGGAAGAAGAGGAGGAGGACAATGGGCACACACACACACACACACACCCACACACACACACACACACACACTGCCCTTTTCCACTCTGACAACCACCAATTCGCTTCATAGAATATTGAAAGCTGAAGTCTGACAGTGAAATACAAAAAATATTACTTTGCCTCACTCTTGATGCACTGAAGCAGAAAAGTGGGAGAGAGAGAGAGAGAGAGAGAGAGAGAGAGAGAGAGAGAGAGAGAGAGAGAGAGAGAGAGAGAGAGAGTAAATATGAATAACAATTAAATAAGTTTGATATATTTTTTGTATTTTTCTTTTAATCAAATGTCTGTCTCTTACTTCCTCTTCCTCTTCCTTCTTTTTTTTTTTCTTCTCTTCCAAGTCTATTGTTCCTTTGTTCTTTTATTGACTTCCACACTTCCTAAATTTATCCACTTCTCTTAACCTCATTTCAAAGTTAGTCGACCTTTCCCCTCTTCTACCTCTTCCATTTGTCCTTCCTCTTACTCCAACTTTCTCTTCTTCTTCTTCTTCTTCCTCATTCTTTACTCTCCTCTTCACGTTCATTCCAGATTCATCATAATTTTCTCCCTTTTCCCTTTCTTTCAATTTTCGTTTACTCTCGTCTTCATTGGCTTCGTAACTATCCAAGTCTCCATCCATTCTCTCTCTCTCTCTCTCTCTCTCTCTCTCTCTCTCTCTCTCTCTCTCTCTCTCTCTCTCTCTCTCTCTCTCTCTCTCTCTCTCTCTCTCTCTCTCTCTCTCTCTCTCTCTCTCTCTCTCTCTCTCTCTCATTTTCCTTCCTTCATTTCAGTTCGTCACCAAAACATGAAACTGTCCAAACTGTCCAGGATTTTCATTATGTATATTTTCCTAACAAGACCGCAGTGTCCCGGTTTTCTGCTCAAAGTTGTTTCAGTTGATGGTTTGCATTGTGTTCCTGATCAATGTCAGTTACAATCAAGTTCTTTTTTTATAACCGTTGCAAACATGAAGAAAACATTTGGCATTTCTAAGGAAACAATTATATATATTTTTTAAACCTTAACCTTCATTTACCTGAGAAATAAATAACGACCTTTGAAAATTAAGACACCTAAGCATTACATATTTAGGGCATCAGCTCGTATCTACTTCTACGTTCTACTTATGATTATTTACTTGTACATCTATTTCTATGGTTTTC
>JAPQNM010000040.1:6424924-6427424 GCA_029783475.1 Metacarcinus magister
CTCATTAAAAAAAAAACCACATTACCTCTCCTTCAACTAGACTATATCATGGTTTCATCCCCTCCCTCTTACTATATTAACTTTCTCCTCTCCTTTCTCTCTTCCTCTTTCCTTATTCTTCCTCCTCCTCTTCCGTCCACTTCTCTCCCATCGCCATGAGCACTACGCGTTGTCCCTCTTCAGGCTAACACGGTACCATAGTTTCAAAGTTCTTAAAAGGTAAAAAGAATTCGCTAACAAGAAAACTTTGAACAATTGCAAGTAATCAATATCGGAGAGAGAGAGAGAGAGAGAGAGAGAGAGAGAGAGAGAGAGAGAGAGAGAGAGAGAGAGAGAGAGAGAGAGAGAGAGAGAGAGAGAGAGAGAGAGAGAGAGAGAGAGAGAGAGAACAACCCAGCGTGTTGACGAAGCACAAACAAAACAAGGAAGACGAAATGAACGAGGGAAAGAAAAAGTGTGAGCGAAAAACGGGAGTGTGAAGTGAGAGTGAGTGAGTGAGTAAGTGAGTGCAACGGTTAAAGGAGGGAAAAAAAGACTGGAAAAAAGCAAATATTTGAATGCAAGAAAAACAAAAACAGACGAAGAAAGAAGAAAATAAATAAGAGAATAAATAACACACACAAAATAACGTCTCTAACGATCCAACACTGAACAAGAAAGTGCAAGTTTGCCACACCAGCCACTAGAGGACTCTGCTGCTTCTCTACACGATGCTCTTTTGTTCCCATCTGGCGGCCGATACCTTGCGTTAAGTCAATGTTTCTTGCCCACATTTTCTTCTACGTCTCAGAGTTGCTTTTCACTCCAGTTTCATATAATTTCAACGCCATATTAATCAAGGACAGACTCTAAAAATAATACGACACAGAATATTGAAAAAAAAACTTGCTTATGCAGACGTAACATTAGTATTTCAGGTAATGTCACGTCAAAACAGGTTACGCTTCTCCTTCTTTAATAAGCTTGGTTTTTTAATAATCAGGAGACATATTTTTACGTTTATTATGTCAGGGCTTGAAAAATATGCTCTAATAACGTTCTCCTTACAATTTTCCTGAGAGAGAGAGAGAGAGAGAGAGAGAGAGAGAGAGAGAGAGAGAGAGAGAGAGAGAGAGAGAGAGAGAGAGAGAGAGAGAGAGAGAGAGAGAGAGAGAGAGAGAGAGTACTGGCTTGGTTCATTAAGGGAACATTATTAGTACGGCGTGGTAGTGGTGGTGGTGGTAGCAGTGGTGAAGTATTATATTTTTACCACCGCTAACAAACCCTCCCATCCTCACCACCACCACCACCATCACTACCATCACCATCACCACCATCATCATCACCATCAATAGTTCGTCTTAATCCAATTTCTGTAATACTAATTCAAATGATAAAAAGAGAAGTACACCAAGTGAATTTGAGTACGAAAGCTTAAGTGTAAAATATATGATTGATAATTTTGATGATGACTTATAATATACGTGACTATTGACGTTTTTCATGGTTTCACGTCATTATCATACATTGCAACGGTACATACATAGTCGTGCGTTCCTCGACGATATGTGGAGTAGAGAAAAACATCCACACAATGACCTTCCTTCCACTGCCTTCCTTACGAGTATCCACCTTTGTCTCCATACCCAACCTTCTCTATCCTGCTGGCCTGTCACAACACATCGGTAAAATACACACGGCGTCCTTAAAACCGATATATTGAAAGAGGCACGGAACGGCTTCTCAGATGATTAAAGATACGTAACATTAGAAGTATTTGATTAATGTGTTTTTGTTTATTTCCAATCATTATGGTGGAGTTCATGTCTCCTTATTTCATCGGTAAACTCTCTCACGTGCCATTCATTCATCATTCAGTGTAATCAATCACTAAAGGTTTAATTTTCCACGTATCAGCCCCGTGTGTGTGTGTGTGTGTGGAGGGAAGGAGGAAAGCAGTGCGTGTGTTGAGTGTGGTGTGTGTGTGCAGTGAATTCCTCTATTACTCCCTGATCGGCTAACAAACTTAATTTTTCTGATAATTCAATAAGGAAAATGCAAAGGTTTCACATCGGGTTTAGTTCTGAACGAGTCGTGTATTATCAACAACTTGCTAGTATTGTAATGCACGTACCGCCCCCCCCACCTCTCTCTCTCTCTCTCTCTCTCTCTCTCTCTCTCTCTCTCTCTCTCTCTCTCTCTCTCTCTCTCTCTCTCTCTCTCTCTCTCTCTCTCTCTTGTGATCTCCTCCAGGGCAAGTAATAGCCTGCCTGGGGAGTAGCGTGGCGGGGATCAATGGAAGCTGCACCGATGACTTTAAGTACAGTTTGCTTGGTGCTTTCATCGGCCTGAGGGCATTGGGCTCGGTGGAAGGGTGAACGGTGCTAGGCTAGGGAGGCTGGCGCTAGGACGAGGACGGGACGCGGCTAGCCACAACAGAACAACGCAAGGGACTATAATCTACTGCTTTCTCTGAGGTGGAGGTGTAGGAGGGGTTTGACTTACTGACGAGGCAGAAATG
>JAPQNM010000040.1:6432424-6442424 GCA_029783475.1 Metacarcinus magister
ACATCTTATTTTTCATTGATTTCTACGCAAGGTGAAATCCGAGAGCAGCAAGGGAGAGAGAGAGAGAGAGAGAGAGAGAGAGAGAGAGAGAGAGAGAGAGAGAGAGAGAGAGAGAGAGAGAGAGAGAGAGAGAGAGAGAGAGAGAGAGAAAAAAAAAATTCCATCCCATTTCTTTCCCTTCCATCTCTCTCACTCCCTTCTTGATGCAGCTATGTATTCTATCTTTGCATTAACAGCCTCCGTCACCATGGCAACAGAGCACAAAAGCAGCCTTGAACACTACCAGATACGATGAAAGGAGAAAAAAGAGAGAGAGAAAAAAGAGAGAGAAAAAAGGACATGATGCCAATATACACAACAATAGAAAGAGAGATAGCAACGTGAGAGATAAAGACAAGATATAAAATGGAAAGATAGATAGAAGAAAGTGAGAGTAAAATAAAAAAAAAGTTGTTCTGCTAATTATCACCTATGTAAATATTTAAAAAAGGAAGGGAAGGCCTACGTATAATAGGCTTAGTTTGTTTTTTTCCCTTGTGGTCTCGTATAGCGATGGAAAATTTCACGGCAGCATGTAGTTAATTGAAAAGGTGGTGAAGGAAAAAAAAAGGAAAAAAGAGGCAGGGAAAAAAGAAGGAAAAAGAAGACAGGGGATAAAAAGAAGACTGGAAAAAGTGTAGACGAAGTATTGACAAAAAAAAGAGGAGGAAGTGATGAACGTGGAAAGAGGAGGATGCAGAGGCGACTTTTCCTTACTTTTTTCCTACGAGAGAGAGAGAGAGAGAGAGAGAGAGAGAGAGAGAGAGAGAGAGAGAGAGAGAGAGAGAGAGAGAGAGAGAGAGAGAGAGAGAGAGAGAGAGAGAAGAATAGAAGGAGATGTAAAGCTCCTTCATCCCACCATTGTGAGCGTTACGGACAGAACACGTTTTCTGAGTAACACCCTTTCACGGACGAAGGGAAAAAAGAAAACGGGGTGTTGAGGGGATTACAGGAGACGTTCATTGTGGGGTCACATATTACATTGAGGATGAGTGAGTTCGTGGGGACGGAAAAGGAAAAAAAATAGATATATAGTTTAAGCTTTTCCTCTCTCTCTCTCTCTCTCTCTCTCTCTCTCTCTCTCTCTCTCTCTCTCTCTCTCTCTCTCTCTCTCTCTCTCTCTCTCTCTCTCTCTCGTAACAAGTAAATCCAAGGAGGCAGGTGGAGGCAAGGTAGTGTTTCTTCTTCCATCACGTAGACGTAATTAGGAGGGAAGGAGAGAAGGAGGGAAGGGAGGGAAGGAGGGAAGGAGGGAAGGAGGGAAGGAGATCAGATGAGACGGGAGAGGGAAGAGATGATACGAGAAGAGAAAATTAAATTGGTATAGTGAAAATAATACAAATCAATGGACTGAAAACTCAATTATTATCATTATTAGTATTATCATTATTATTATCATTATTATAATTAAGCTCATCATTATCGTCAGTAATAGTACTACCAACAACAGGAAATAAAAACTTAGAAAAGAGAGGAGGAGGAGGAGGAGGAGGAGGAGGAGGAGGAGGAGCCAATGATGTAGATGGAAAGTATGATAAAGAAGACGCGAGAGGCAGCCAGGAGAGAGGTAAGCAGGAAGGGAAGGGAAGGAAAAAGGGTGAGGGAGGGAGAGAGAGAGAGAGAGGAGAGAGGAGGAGAGAGAGAGAGAGAGAGAGAGGAGAGAGAGAGAGGGAGGGAGGGAGAGAGAAAGAGAGAGAGAGGGAGGGAGAGAGGGAGGTACGGGAAGTGAGGGGGTGAGACAGCCTACAGGTGGCCGATAAATGAGGGAGGGAGGGAGGGAGAGAGGGTGGAAGGGAGAGAGGATGGGAAGGATCAAAGGGGGGCGGTGGGGGGGGAGGAAGCCGCACAGGTGACTAGGGAGAAGAGGAGCAACAGGTGAGACGTGGCTTGGTAGCTCTCTCTCTCTCTCTCTCTCTCTCTCTCTCTCTCTCTCTCTCTCTCTCTCTCTCTCTCTCTCTCTCTCTCTCTCTCTCTCTCTCTCTCTCTCTCCACTTCACCTGTGTAATACGAGCGCCCATTACCTGAGCGTACGATAACAAATGACTATCGTTCACAACAAAATGAAGGCGTCACTTCTGGCTGTCTATTAAAAAAAAATGAGTGATGAGGTGAGGAGTCTGTGGGAGGAGTGGGCGCTGCTGTGGGATATTAATACTGAAGGAGTGGGTGAAGGAGTAGGTGAAGGAGTGGGTGAAGGGGTGGGTGAAGGAGTGGGTGAAGGGGTGGGTGAAGGGGTGGGTGAAGGGGTGGGTGAAGAGGTGGGTGGGTGAAGGAAGGAAGGAAGGAAAGGGATGGGTTTCAATAACATCATCACCCTTAATGCTGTGTTATACGTCATTACGCTTCTTTATCGAACTTCTGTAAGTGTTCTTGGTTAGGCTTATGTTATGTTATGTTATGTTATGTTATGTTGTGTTGTGTTATGTTGTGTTATGTTATGTTGTGTTGGTTATGTTTCACTCCTTTGCTCATCCTATTTTTTTCTTTTGCTTTCTATATTTTACTTGTTCATTAATATTTCTTTGTTTCGCCATTTTTCTCTTTTTTCACTTTTATGTTATGCTTCTATTTCATCTTTTTTTATATTCTTGTTTGTATAGACATTTTTCCATCCATTCCTTTTTTTATCTCTATTCTCTATTCTAAAATGTATTACTTTTACACATTATTCACCTATTTCCTTTCCCTCTTCCTTTTGTGATTAATGGAATCAACACGGTACTTTTCCCTCACTTTTTACTTCTTAAACATTAAACTTTTCTTCCTCATCCTCTAGAGTGTGTATATTTATTTCCCACTTTTTCGCTCTCCACTTCTCTTTATTTTCCTGTACACCCTTTCCCTATCCCCGGTATACAGAGGCACTACCAGGTACACCAGCAACACCATGTTCTTCTCTTGATACAAAGCAAAGCCCTAAAGTCTGGGGGATGGCGAGTAACACCAGGCTTGCTATAGTACTTCAAAATTGTCCTGTGGAATGTGCAGAGTTACTTTTCTGTACTGCTATGTTAAAGGAGAGATAGACTAGGCAGTATCAACGCTTCTTCTTGTTCTTGTAACTATAACTCTTATCTATTCATTTCCTTATCTAGTTTTATTTATTATGGGTGGTAAGTTAAAGAGCCGTTGCTTTGGCTATCTGTGCTTACTTACCTGAACGTTAAAACTAATCAACATTCAGGTGGGCTGTGTGGATTACGCATGGAAGGAATATTAGTTGGATTTGTTAATAGATTTGGTTTTATTTGTAATTCTCGTTCAGCTATATTAGTATTATTATTATTATTATTAGTAGTAGTAGTAGTTGTAGTAGTAGTAGTAGTAGTAGTAATGCAAGAAGAACGACATTAAACACAAAAAAACCCACTGAAACAACAACCACTAAAACAACAACACCAAATCCTTCAATCTGTTAGAAGAAGTACGGAAAACCTTGCAGCAGGAGACGACCACGTTATCTCAACACCAAGGGCTGGGCACATAAAACTTAACGAATGAGGGGCGGCGTGCGGGTGAGAACTGAGGCGAAGATCTCTAGAAGTTGTAAGTTATTGGTATCAGATTTTGAGAGAAAGGAAAAACACACAGAGAAAGTTTTGAACTGCGCTAGGATTTGGAATGCTCGAAATGAAGACAGAGAGAAAAAGAGAGAGAGAGAGAAAAAAAGAAAAAAAAAGTTGGAGTATAAAATTATCTATATATAAGGTGTAAATATTTTATGATACAATGATGTGCTGTGTGCCTAGTGTGGGTGAAGACACAGTGTGGATGTCTAAGGGCGGTACGAGATTCCAAGCAGAAGAGCAAAGATTAGGAAGAAAAGGGAAAAGCATATGAACAGAAGATTAGGACAAAAACAGATCACGAAGAGGAGGAGGAGGAGAAGGAAGAGGATGAGGAAGAGGAGGAGGAGGAGGAGAAGGAGGAGGAGGAAGAGTAAAAAGAGAGATTTCCACATCAAAATAAACAACATTTCATCACTCATATCACCACCACCACCACCACCACCACCACCACCACCACCACCACCACCACCACCACCACCACCACCACCACCACCACCACCACCACCACCACCACCACCACCACCACCACCACCACCAAGATCCAGAATTCACCGCACTCCTTGATGGTATCCACTCCAGGGATCGATAGGAAATAAACTTATCCCGGAGGAGAAAGGAAAAATGAGAGGAGGAAGGACGGAGGAGGGACGAAAGGAGGGAGGGAGGGAGGGAGGGAGAGGTAAATGCGAATGAAGAGGAAAGATGAAGGCAGAAAAAAATGCTTAATACGCCGGTTTGTGTGGTAAAAATATAGAAAGAGAGAGAGAGAGAGAGAGAGAGAGAGAGAGAGAGAGAGAGAGAGAGAGAGAGAGAGAGAGAGAGAGAGAGAGAGAGAGAGAGAGAGAGAGAGAGAGAGAGAGAGAGAGAGAGAATCAACGTAAACACACACACACCCACACACACACACACACACACACACACACACACACACACACACACACACACACACACACACACACACACACACACACACCCACACACACACACACACGCTCAAGTGCTTCAATACAACGCTGACTAAACGTAAAAATGTAAGAAATAGTAATACTACCTGAGTATTAGACTTAAGACCTCCACCACGCCAAGGACGAGAGGGGAAAGGAGGAGGAGGAGGAGGAGGAGGAGGAGGAGGAGGAGGAGGAGGAGGAGGAGGAGGAGGAGGAGGAGGAGGAGGAGCCAGATGGAGATTTTAGTGCAGATCGCCAATAAAAAAGTGTGAGAAGAAAAACGGCGGATCATTTACATAACGTTCATCACCATTTCTTTACATTTTATATCACTTACGAGTGATTTTCTTAATATACTGAAAATCCAGCAATATTTTACCTCTCTCACTTACATACTTTTTCACTCCTTCCATCCATCTCATTCTAACCCTGCCTTCCCTCTCCTCCTTTCACCCGCCACTGCACTGCACTCCACTTCACTTCACTTCACTTCACTTCACATTCCACATAGAAAATAATGTATAACAAAAAGTAAAACTGTATAATTCAACGTTTAAACTTTCACTAACTCCACTTCACTCTTAATATACAAAAATAATAAAGTAAAAAGTATAGCTACCATCACCGTTTTACTTATGAGGTCATCTACCTTTACGATTCCAAGTTTTTATCAATACCAATACCAATACATAAGTAATACAAAATGTATCATCTACGTTTTTATCTACACATGTGGTGGCTGATGGTATGGGAGACAGCTGCGAGTGAGGCGAAGGGACGGGCTGTAGAAGCTTGCATCACAGAACCAAAACGAAGGTTAAGAATGTTATGGTGTTTGTAGTAGTAAGTTAGGTTAGGTTAGGTTAGGTTAGGTTAGGTTAGGTTAGGTTAGGTATTTTTATCTTTACTTTATGTATTAGTGGCACTTCGTATTTTGTCCCTTGAGGTGGAAAGCAAATTATGTGCTTTTAAATATATAAAAAGGAGGAACGACAAGGAATACTCCCTCATATAATAAATCAAAACATCGATTGTAGGTTCAGTTATTGGCATTAAGTAAAAAATATCATGTCTCTCGTCCAAATCTCCTTCAAATGATCTTATAAACACAACAGGTTTCCGTGTTACCACAAGCTGTGTCTCGAGGGTGAAGGAATGTGTAGCGACGCACCATGGAGAGGGGGAAGCAAGGCTGCCTTTGTGTTAAGTTCATTCCGCCGCACCACGACCTAAAGGGCACGTGTTATTGTGACCGAGGAAACATTACTCGTGGTGGTATCGAGTGTTGTAGCGGAGCGGTGTTGTGTATCCAAGCCAGAACATCGTAAACTCGTGTATGGCTTTGTAGATGCCATCATACATTTTCTCAAGTCATGACGGCGATTATGAGTGTAACTATGAAGCAGTTTATGTGATGTATTGTCATGATAAAATTACGTAAATGACTAATGCTGATAAGGAACTACAAGTGTCTTAGACATGTGGCATATTGTAGCTGTTAAGAAACTTGCTTCCCGGTATGAAGTTGCTAAGAAACTTGTGGAATGGAGTTAGTGTTGTGTTCCATGAAGACTCCGCTGAACCTACATGGACGACTAAAAAGAAGGAAAGTTACCTAACAACCTTTACCAACTTCCATTGAATCCAAAACGAACATAAAAAAACCCACAAAGGCAAACACATACACAAAAAAAAATAAATAATAATAATAAAAAAATAGGGAATAAAAAGTCACCGTCACACTCTACGGTAATCAACACCCGTATTTCACTACATCAATGAATCCGTGTAAGTTTAACGTCACCGATCAATCCTGGAATGAAGAGAGTTTCAAACTATATTACTCACTGCGCACCATTGAAAACCAATCGTATGTTACATAAATGAACATTCCAATTTGACATTATGAGAAGAACCACTCATTTTGGAACTACTACACAGCTATCAATGCCTAAAACATATACATTGGGTTGAAAATCTTTGTAAATCTGATATAATACAGGAGAAACAAATCTTGGTGAAATATTTTGACTTTTAAAAGAGACTAAACATACTGAAAACACCAAAACAGGAGCTGGTACGTGACCTAAACAAACACAAACCAGGATATACTCCCACAATCCTACACACACAACACCTCACAACCCTTACTAAACCCACCACACAGAGGAGTAGACAAGGCTAATCCAAACACACACACACACACACACACACACACACACACACACACACACACACACACACCACACACACACACACCTATGTAGCCTCAGCAGAACAATGGGCTTATGGGAAGGCAAGTTATATTGTTGTGGCTGCAGACGCTTAGCTCTTTCTTTCCCTCTCCTCTCCCTGCTCCGCTTCGACCCTCCCTCCATCCCCCCAGGCACTCTGTCTGGCTCCGTCCCTGGCACTGTTCCAACCCCGCCGTCCTGACCCGTCCTGGCGCGCTCTGCATGACCTTCAGAGTCATCTTTTGTGTAGATCTCTTTTCACTGTTATGTCTTATTATTTCTGACTCGTCTGTGTTTTTTGTTGTAATATTTTAAGTTTCTTTTTCTTATGTCTTTTCTTCTTATTATTATTCATATCATTTTGTGTTATCATTCTTTCATTACTATTATTATTATCATTATTATTATTATGATTATTATTATTATCATATCATCATCATCATTCTTCTTCTTCTTCTTGCAGTCTTTTCCTCCACACGAACAAATGAAAGAAGGAAATTACTTTATTCTTTCTTTGTTTATTTTTTTCGTTGTGTTGGAAAGCCTCTTATTTTTTCTGGCCCTCCTCCCCCCCTCCCTCCCCTCCTCTGTGTTGATATACTTTTAACAGTTTTTCTTCCTCATTTTGTTTCTCTTCTTCTTCTTCCTCCTAAACCCTCCTCTTCCTCCTCCTCCTCCTCCTCTTGCTACTGTTGCTAATGTTGTCCTAGGCCCTCCTCCTCTTCCTCCTCTTGCTCCACTTTTTTTTCCTAAGTGTGCTATCAGAATATCAGCCGGAAATTACTTTCTTCAGCGAATAAAAGAATGGAAAGTAAACGACGTACATGTGTGTGTGTGTGTGTGTGTGTGTGTGTGTGTGTGTGTGTGTGTGTGTGTGTGTGTGTGTGTGTGAAGCTGTATTATTATTATTATTATTATTATTATTATTATTATTATCACAGGTGTAAACTTGTGATAATGGCGTGGCGTGTTAGGGAGAGAAAGAATGTTCATTTCTAGGAAGTTATTGTGGAAGGAATGACATGCTAGCGTCTCTAACCCCCCCTTTCCACCCTCTCTCTCTTTCTCTCTCTCTCTCTCTCTCTCTCTCTCTCTCTCTCTCTCTCTCTCTCTCTCTCTCTCTCTCTCTCTCTCTCTCTCTCTCTCTCCTTCTGCAAGCAAGGCTCACTAGGGGTATGCTTTTTTCTCTACGTCCTTAATTACTTCATACTATTTACGTGGATTTTTGTCGCATATGTAATGGTGCAACGGGGATGTTTGGGCAGATGGAGTCATGTCAATTATGAATTCTTTGAAACTAGACGACGGAAGGCTCAAAGGAGGAGTGCGTGGTAGTGTCAGCAGCGTGAAGGGCTTAAGGTGGTGGCTTACATGAACCTTTGCTTGAGCCCTTGTCTGTTGTGCCTTTTCTGGGGTGTTCAGGCTGCATGGACTTGAACTACAACAACTTGAGGAATGCGAGAAAGTCAGTACCAAGTTGATCCTCAAGGCAGAGACCCGCCAACAAGCATCTCAAGTAACCACAGAGTAAACATGCTCTTCCAGGAATTTTCTAGGTGAGCAGTAGCAAGTTTTCCTTCGCCTGGCTGGTTAATTATCGTGATCCCAAGGCATTCAATGGGACTGCAAGATCGAGGCGGCGGGGATCTGCCTCCAGCGAATTTAATTAAAGTGCAGACCTTGGTGTGGCTGATGCTGACTCGGCTGGGAATAAAAACACAGTTGTGGAAGGTTGCAAAGGTTCGTCTTACTCACGGGGGAGTGTTTTCCTGCCTTAGTATGGGCTGCAGCGCCTCATCAACCCACGCGAAGCCCAATAAAGAACTTACAAAACAAACGTGATAAACAAACCCGCCGAGGGAGGGAATCAAACGTTACTGAGCTTCGGGAACGTAAACAATCTTGAACTCCAGAAGGAACGCGAATTTTTTAAGTACTACGGACAAGACGGCAAACACACACTGATAAAGACGTGCTTCATTTACATACATTAGCAATTCTCTTTAAGACTATCTAACATTCTCGTGGTATAAGTTTCATACCAAGTTAAGGGCAGCAAGGTGAACTGTGTGCTGCCAGCTGTTTGATGAAAGCTATCTTAATAAAACCTGCATTGGCCTCTGCTGTAAAATTTTGCAATAAGAATGTAAATAACAGGAAAGTCTGAATACTAGGAATGTCCTGATAAGTCTGGAAGCCAACAGCGAATCTTTCATGATATTTTTTTGCTCTTGGTGAGTGAAAAAAATAAGCAGGTGGTAGTGACGAAAGGAACGCTGGCGAGGCGGCTTATAGGAGGCACACTTCCGCATTCACCAAGAAGCAAGTTTGAACAGAATAGCATCGCTAGTCACGCGTTTCATTAAGTGACGGATCAAAACTAATTAAACTTTTGACAAGATGGTCCCCTCTTCAGTTGGATTCAGAAGTTCGGAAGCTCTGTGGCGCCTGATTCGTTAAAATCTCCACTGAGCCCCATTTGAGTGTTCACTAAAGCGAGTAAAGAGTCAGCAGCGAGGGAGTTGGAGTGGAGAAAGGAGGAGACCGAACCATTCCTGCTCTGGTCGGGAAGGAACTACAAAACAAGATCTAATAAAAACCAACTTTTTTTTAACGTGGCTTCCGTAAACACGCAAGGAAACTTTAGACGGCGAGGCCACTCCACACCTTCCTTTTGAGGGTGAGCCGTCGGGGTGGTAACATTAAGACACCTTGATTAATATATCCCACGTGACACTAGACATTTTTAGCCGGTGGAATAACTGTCGTAAACCTTATATATTCATGTATGAAGAGTATGTAGTTAAAGAAAAAATAGGATGAATATTGGTGAAGAAACAGATTATAACTAGCAATATTGGGACATTAAATTGTCGACTGCATGGTAGATCGACACTGCAATACAAAAACAATACATGGAAGAACAGGTTTACACACACACACGCACACACCCACACACACACACACACACACACACACACACACACACCACAGGGATAGAGGCAGTGGTTCGAGGTGGGAGCAAGTGAGGAACGGGTCGTCCCTCTCACTTATTACACACGTGATCGATCGCTCAAGTTTACGACCTGACTTATGACTCCTGACGAGGCCCTCTGGTGTGCTGATCCTGAGGAGGAGTGAGGCAAGTGATGAGGGCTAGTGAGGCAAGTGATGAGGGCTAGTGAGGCAAGTGATGAGGGTTAGTAAGTCA
>JAPQNM010000040.1:6449924-6467424 GCA_029783475.1 Metacarcinus magister
CTCATTTCCAACAGATTAATTTTTCTTTTGCGGAATTAATTGAAATATGTCGTCCCAGCAGTCAACACTCACACGTTCCTTTCATCAACACTATGCTATATAGTAACATATTCCAACAACAATATCTATTTTCATATTAATAAACAAAAACATTAACTATTTTCATATTAATAAACTAAAACAGCAAGAAATTAAACACATGACTCGCTTCCTTTTAAAATAGCAACACCAATTGATATTAATAATTTGTATGAAAAAAATAACTGTAAAATTATGATAACCAAATTTAAACATAAAACACAATTCAAATAATATAACTCGTTTTTAATAACACCAAACCACACTTTATGTTGAAATTCAAAATAACATCGAATCTTTCTCCCACAAACTAAAATATGATGTACGGTGTTGACCTGAGGCTACACCACCATGGAATAAACGGAACGTAGTATATATTTATCTTAATCATATTTCCGACCTTGCGTCATTACGAACTTTAAAAACAAAATGTGGAGAGGAGGGAGGGAGGGAGAGAGGAAGAGAGGGAAAGGTAGGAAGAGAGAATACGTAATAAATACAATCAGTAATACAAATAACAGTAATAATAATAATAAGCAAGCAATATATTACCATCTCCGTTACCATCATTATCGCATCAAACTTTCCTCACCAATAATGATTAATATAACACTTGTGACTCCCGAACTAATAATAATAACAATAAAAAAAACAACTTACCCACAAACCTCACCCACATAACGCACATTCCTACCACTAACTTTTAAACCTCGTCCAGATTTACTGACTGAATACCATTAAGTAAGATCGACAAGTCCACGGCAAGAGAGACTTAATCTAATCTTCCCGGAGGACTTGCAAACACACTTTCTGACTCCACTTAAGTTCCGATAAACGATAATCAAGTGACGTATAATGAAATAAACGAGAGAGAGAGAGAGAGAGAGAGAGAGAGAGAGAGAGAGAGAGAGAGAGAGAGAGAGAGAGAGAGAGAGAGAGAGAGAGAGAGAGAGAGAGAGAGAGAGAGAGAGAGAGAGAGAAACGAAGAGGAGACAAGGGAGGTAAAAGACAGGAGAGGAGAAACATGATAGAGTTGCTGGGAATACGGAAAGAAAGAAAAGATAAAAGTAGGAGACGAAAGATTAAAAAGCATGTGTAGTGAAGGTCAAGATATAAGGGGATGAAGGTAGTAGTTTGTTGTCAGGGATGAGGGAATAAATTAGGAGGAAGGAGGAGAGTGGCAGAGTAGATGAGACAAGAATGAATGAAGGTAAATGGAGTCTGTGGAAGGGAAGGGTTAATCAAGGTGGTAAAAGTGGAGGAGGGGAAGCGACAGGGAGGGTACAGGTGTGTGTGTGTGTGTGTGTGTGTGTGTGTGTGTGTGTGTGTGTGTGTGTGTGTGTGTGTGTGTGCACTTGAAGGTTCTTATGGCCAAAAAACAACAACAAAAACACACACACCCACACACCCACACACACAAAGACCCATATAGGAGACTAAAAACTTTCTAAATAACAGGATGAAGCTCCGAAACTTTACAAAGAGTTTTAAGTAAAGTTTCGAGACCAAAACGAAGCCACAAAAAAGTACTCATACCTTCTATAACGTATCTTTTATAACGTATCTTTTATAACGTTCTTTCTATAACGTTTACTCTCTCTCTCTCTCCCAAGGAACATCAAAAAATATATAATAAACAATAAAATATAAATAAAAACCTAAACACATGCTACTTAAGACATTTGTTATTCCTATTGTTTCTTCACCGAGGAGGAACACATAGGAACACATAGGAACACATAGGAAGAACAAACAGCAACAGGCCTGTTGGCCCTTACGAGGCTGTTTGTGAGTACACTATCTAGTCTAGAGTGAAGGATACAGGATAGTAAGGGTGAAGGCTTCTCTCCCCAGCCATGGCTGGCAGGGAAAGGAAGGCCAACCAAGACCAGACTATCACTACTGTCACTACCACTACTGCAACCACTACTTCCTGGCAAGCGATGTCAGGCCACTAGCGACGTCTTTTGAATCGACATTTCGTAAGTTAGGTACATCAGGATGAACTTACTCAAAGTTTGCTACGTTAACGGATAGTATTTTAGTTGTGGATTGGCTTCTAAATATTTGTCAAGTCTATTTTTGAACGTAGTAATTGTTTTACTGTCGACGACATTGGCGGGCAGGGAGTTCCAAACGTTAACGATCCGATTGAAAAAGAAGTGCTTGGCTTTGTTTGATGTGAATCTTTTACCAGTAATCTTAAAAAGAATGATGTCTTCTTGTTATATTTGATCAATCAAAAGTAATCTAATCTTCTGTATTGATATTATCGAATCCTTTGATTATCTTGAACATTTCAATGAAATCACATCGCATCCTTCGTTTCGGTGGTAATGGCAGGTTAAACATAACTTATTGCCAGTATTAACCCTTACACTGCCGAGGTCTTTTCTAAGTGTTCGATTTATAGATTTAAAAAAAAATTATGATTTTGCTGTAGGAGTTTGGAGAGAGGGAGAGAGAGAGAGAGAGAGAGAGAGAGAGAGAGAGAGAGAGAGAGAGAGAGAGAGAGAGGAGAGAGAGAGAGAGAGAGAGAGAGAGAGAGAGAGAGAGAGAGAGCGTGATAGAGGTAGAGAGATAAATAGAGAATAAATAGTTTTAGGCGTATCACACATGCGTATATAGTGTTTAATATTATAGTAATGATGAAACTGAGTCCAGATTCGTGTTCAGTTTGACTGAAAACCTTTAGGTACAAATTTTCATGAAATTCTGAGGTGTGGAAATTTTTCACGAAATTTTCAAGGGTGTCACCTTAGATTTTTTTCATGAAATTGTGTTTTTCAAAATAACTCGAAAAATATGAGGTTTACGTAAAAAACATACGTAATAGTAAATATAGAGCAGGAGACGCCCGTTCCTTTGAGCTTTACTAGAATGTAATTGGAATGTAAGTAATGGAGATATTGATATATTTGTATTTTACACGAAACTTCTACTTAATTACATTTTTCTCCTAAACCAAAAGAGTAATTTACAAACAGATGACACCATCAGATAGAACTTGTCAAGCTGAACAACTTTGTTTCTATACATCTTTGTTGTAGGACTAATACTTTACTTGTAAAATGACTAAACTATTTTGGACTCAAATTCTGGTGGAAATCTTCGGGCCAAAAATTTCACGAATCCATTTTCATCACAAATCCACGAAAACTTATATTGAAGTTAAAGGTTTTGAAATTAATAATAATACATGTTAAGGAAGTGTTGCTGTTGGAGTAAATAAATATTAATATTCATAATAATAAATATTAATGATAAAAATAAATATTAATGATAAAAATAAATATTAATGATAAAAATAAATATTAATGATAAAAATAAATATTAATGATACAAATATATATTAATGATACAAATATATATTAATGATACAAATATATATTAATGATACAAATATATATAATGATAAAAATAAATATTAATGATGAAAATAAATAATAATGATAAAAATAAATATTAATGATAAAAATATATATTAATGATACAAATATATATTAATGATAAAAATATATATTAATGATAAAAATAAATATTAATGATAAAAATATATATTAATGATAAAAATATATAATAATGATAAAAATAAATATTAATGATAAAAATAAATATTAATGATAAAAATAAATATTAATGATAAAAATAAATATTAATGATAAAAATAAATATTAATGATACAAATATATATTAATGATACAAATATATATTAATGATAAAAATATATATTAATGATAAAAATATATATTAATGATACAAATATATATTAATGATAAAAATATATATTAATGATAAAAATAAATATTAATGATGAAAATAAATAATAATGATAAAAATAAATAATAATGATAAAAATAAATATTAATGATACAAATATATATTAATGATACAAATATATATTAATGATAAAAATATATATTAATGATAAAAATAAGTATTAATGATAAAAATAAATATTAATGATAAAAATATATATTAATGATAAAAATAAATAATAATGATAAAAATATATATTAATGATACAAATATATATTAATGATAAGAATATATATTAATGATAAAAAATATATATTAATGATAAAAAATAAATATTAATGATAAAAATAAATATTAATGATAAAAATATATATTAATGATAAAAATATATATTAATGATAAAAATATATATTAATGATAAAAAATAAATATTAATGATAAAAATAAATATTGATGATAAAAATATATATTAATGATAAAAATAAATATTAATGATAAAAATATATATTAATGATAAAAATATATATTAATGATAAAAATATATATTAATGATAAAAATATATATTAATGATGAAAATATATATTAATGATAAAAATAAGTATTAATGATAAAAATAAATATTAATGATAAAAATAAGTATTAATGATAAAAATATATATTAATGATAAAAATAAATATTAATGAAAAAAATAAATATTAATGATAAAAAATAAATAATAATGATAAAATTAAATATTAATGATAAAAATAAATATTAATGATAAAAATATATATTAATGATAAAAATATATATTAATGATAAAAATAAATATTAATGATAAAAATAAATATTAATGATAAAAATATATATTAATGATAAAAATAAATATTAATGATAAAAATATATATTAATGATAAAAATACATATTAATGATAAAAATATATATTAATGATAAAAATAAATATTAATGATAAGAATATATATTAATGATAAAAATATATATTAATGATAAAAATAAATATTAATGATAAAAATAAATATTAATGATAAAAATATATATTAATGATAAAAATATATATTAATGATAAAAATATATATTAATGATAAACATATATTAATGATAAAAATAAATATTAATGATAAAAATAAATATTAATGATAAAAATATATATTAATGATAAAAATATATATTAATGATAAAAATATATATTAATGATAAAAATATATATTAATGATAAAAATAAATATTAATGATAAAAATATATGTTAATGATAAAAATAAATAATAATGATAAAAATAAATATTATTGATAAAAATATATATTAATGATACAAATATATATTAATGATAAAAATATATATTAATGATAAAAAATAAATATTAATGATAAAAATAAATATTAATGATAAAAATATATATTAATGATAAAAATATATATTAATGATAAAAATATATATTAATGATAAAAATATATATTAATGATAAAAATATATATTAATGATAAAAATAAATATTAATGATAAAAATATATATTAATGATAAAAATAAATAATAATGATAAAAATAAATATAATGATAAAAATATATATTAATGATACAAATATATATTAATGATAAAAATATATATTAATGATAAAAATATATATTAATGATAAAATATAAATATTAATGATAAAAATAAATATTAATGATAAACATATATAATGATAAAAATAAATATTAATGATAAAAATATATATTAATGATAAAAATATATATTAATGATAAAAATATATATTAATGATAAAAAATAAATATTAATGATAAAAATAAATATTAATGATAAAAATATATATTAATGATAAAAATATATATTAATGATAAAAATATATATTAATGATAAAAAATAAATATTAATGATAAAAATAAATATTAATGATAAAAATAAATATTAATGATAAAAATAAATATTAATGATAAAAATAAATAATAATGATAAAAATATATATTAATGATAAAAAAATATATTAATGATAAAAATATATATTAATGATAAAAATATATATTAATGATAAAAAATAAATATTAATGATAAAAATAAATATTAATGATAAAAATATATATTAATGATAAAAATAAATGATAATGAAAAAAAATAAATATTAATGATAAAAATATATATTAATGATACAAATATATATTAATGATAAAAATATATATTAATGATAAAAATATATATTAATGATAAAAAATAAATATTAATGATAAAAATAAATATTAATGATAAAAATATATATTAATGATAAAAATAAATATTGATGATAAAAAATATATATTAATGATAAAAATATATATTAATGATAAAAATATATATTAATGATAAAAAATAAATATTAATGATAAAAATAAATATTAATGATAAAAATAAATATTAATGATAAAAATAAATATTAATGATAAAAATAAATATTAATGATAAAAATATATATTAATGATAAAAATATATATTAATGATAAAAATATATATTAATGATAAAAAATATATATTAATGATAAAAATAAATATTAATGATAAAAATATATGTTAATGATAAAAATAAATAATAATGATAGAAATAAATATTATTGATAAAAATATATATTAATGATACAAATATATATTAATGATAAAAATATATATTAATGGTAAAAAATAAATATTAATGATAAAAATAAATATTAATGATAAAAATATATATTAATGATAAAAATATATATTAATGATAAAAATATATATTAATGATAAAAATATATATTAATGATAAAAATATATATTAATGATAAAAATATATATTAATGATAAAAATAAATATTAATGATAAAAATATATATTAATGATAAAAATAAATAATAATGATAAAAATAAATATTAATGATAAAAATATATATTAATGATACAAATATATATTAATGATACAAATATATAGTAATGATACAAATATATAGTAATGATAAAAATATATATTAATGATAAAAATATATATTAATGATAAAAAATAAATATTAATGATAAAAATAAATATTAATGATAAAAATATATATTAATGATAAAAATATATATTAATGATAAAAATATTTATTAATGATAAAAAATAAATATTAATGATAAAAATAAATATTAATGATAAAAATATATATTAATGATAAAAATAAATATTAATGATAAAAATATATATTAATGATAAAAATATATATTAATGATAAAAATATATATTAAACATAAAAATATATATTAATGATAAAAATATATATTAATGATAAAAATAAATATTAATGATAAAAATATATATTAATGATAAAAATATATAATAATGATAAAAATAAATATTAATGATAAAAATAAATATTAATGATAAAAATAAATATTAATGATAAAAATATATATTAATGATAAAAAATAAATATTAATGATATAAATAAATAATAAAGATAAAAATAAATATTAATGATAAAAATATATATTAATGATAAAAATATATAGTAATGATAAAATTATATTTTAATGATAAAAATAAATATTAATGATAAAAATAAATATTAATGATAAAAATATATATTAATGATAAAAATATATATTAATGATAAAAATATATATTAAAGATAAAAATATATATTAATGATAAAAATATATATTAATGATAAAAATAAATATTAATGATAAAAATATATATTAATGATAAAAATATATAATAATGATAAAAATAAATATTAATGATAAAAATAAATATTAATGATAAAATAAATATTAATGATAAAAATATATATTAATGATAAAAAATAAATATTAATGATATAAATAAATAATAAAGATAAAAATAAATATTAATGATAAAAATATATATTAATGATAAAAATATATAGTAATGATAAAATTATATTTAAATGATAAAAATAAATATTAATGATAAAAATAAATATTAATGATAAAAATATATATTAATGATAAAAATATATATTAATGATAAAAAATAAATTTTAATGATAAAAATATATATTAATGATAAAAATATATATTAATGATAAAAATATATATTAATGATAAAAAATAATATTTATGATAAAAATATATATTAATGATAAAAATATATATTAATGATAAAAATAAATATTAATGATAAAAATATATATTAATGATAAAAATATATATTAATGATAAAAATTTATATTAATGATAATAATATATATTAATGATAAAAATATATATTAATGATAAAAAATAAATATTAATGATAAAAATAAATATTAATGATAAAAATATATATTAATGATAAAAATAAATATTAATGATAAAAATAAATATTAATGATAAAAATATATATTAATGATAAAAATAAATATTAATGATAAAAATATATATTAATGATAAAAATAAATAATAATGATAAAAATAAATATTAATGATAAAATTATATATTAATGATAAAAAATATATATTAATGATAAAAATATATATTAATGATAAAAATATATATTAATGATAAAAATAATATTAATGATAAAAATCAATATTAATGATAGAAATCAATATTAATGATAAAAATCAATATTAATGATAAAAATAAATATTAATGATAAAAATAAATATTAATGATAAAAATAAATATTAATGATAAAAAATAAATATTAATGATAAAAATATATATTAATGATAAAAATAACTATTAATGATAAAAATAACTATTAATGATAAAAATAACTATTAATGATAAAAATAACTATTAATGATAAAAATAACTATTAATGATAAAAATAACTATTAATGATAAAAATAAATATTAATGATAAAAATAAATATTAATGATAAAAATAAATATTAATGATAAAAATAATAATAATGATAAAATAAATAATAATGATAAAAATAAATATTAATGAGAAAAATAAATATTAATGATAAAAATAAATATTAATGATAAAAATAAATATTAATGAGAAAAATAAATAATAATGATAAAAATAAATATTAATGATAAAAATAAATATTAATGATCAAAATAAATATTAATAATAAAAATAAATAATAATGATAAAAATAAATAATAATGATAAAAATAAATATTAATGATAAAAATAAATATTAATGATAAAAATAAATATTAATAATAAAAATAAATATTAATGATAAAAATAAATATTAATGATAAAAATAAATATTAATGATAAAAATAAATATTAATGATAAAAATAAATATTAATGATAAAAATAAATATTAATGATAAAAATAAATATTAATGATAAAAAATAAATATTAATGATAAAAATAAATATTAATGATAAAAATAAATATTAATGATAAAAATAAATATTAATGATAAAAATAAATATTAATGATAAAAATAAATATTAATGATAAAAATAAATATTAATGATAAAAATAAATATTAATGATAAAAATAAATATTAATGATAAAAATAAATATTAATGATAAAAATAAATATTAATGATAAAAATAAATATTAATGATAAAAATAAATATTAATGATAAAAATAAATATTAATGATAAAAATAAATAATAATGATAAAAATAAATAATAATGAGGAGGAGGAGGAGGAGGAGAAGGAGGGTAAGAAGAAGAAAAGGAAGAAGAATAGCAGGAGGAGGAGGAGGAGGAGGAGGAGGAGGAGGAGGAGGAGGATAAGAAAAGGAAGAGGAGGAGCAAGGGTAAGGCTGTCCCATTTGTCAGCTTATCTCTCTCCTTTAGCTCCTCCTTCCTTTCTCCCTAATGTGTGTTATCTCTCTCTCTCTCTCTCTCTCTCTCTCTCTCTCTCTCTCTCTCTCTCTCTCTCTCTCTCTCTCTCTCTCTCTCTCTCTCTCTCTCTCTCTCTCTCAACACCAAGGGGTACCACTAACTTTTTCTTCCTTCTTTCTCCGCCCCGCCCCCCACGTCTCTCTCTTATCAGTCCTCACCTTACCATGTTCTTCCTCCATCTGATTACATATTCTAATAAACTAAATGTCCATCCAAGTAAATAAGTTTCACCTGACATTGCATTCCACAGGTAAACACTAATTAAGGACGAGGCAGCTTTCAGGTAATGGATAAGAATTTTTTTTTTTTTTTTTTGTCTCGTTCAGTGAAAAATTAAGAGTGATGTTTAGTTTATTTTTTTTTTTAAAGTCATGTTTCATCGCTCTGTAATTGATAAACTTGATGCGTAACTGTAAAGCTGTTAAGTAATACAAGTCAATCATTCACCATCGGATTATTTTCTTTTTTTTTATATATATATCTTATCTTTTTTTTTGCATCTATCACGTGAGTTTGAAAAAGGAAAAAAAAATCGGTTTATAAAGTGATTTCATTTCATCCATCTTTCAGCAGCGTCGGGAACTGCAGACACTAAAAAGAAACTAGAAAAATAATAACAACAACTTTTACTAGCGCTGCAGGGAAAGTTTATATATATCGTAAAAGCTAATTTGAGTGTTAAACGTGATATGGTGCCCCTCGGTAACTTTTCATATATATTTTTTTTATAAACAATCTATCGAGTCCACAGGTATACAATAAATAAATAAGAGGGTTAATAGAAGCATGAGCCAATCTACTTAAGGGTGATGTAAGGCTGGATGGAAGGAGTCGTGTGTTAGTGTGTCTAGTAGTGTGTTAAAAGTGTGTGTGTGTATGAAGGTTAATGTTCATACAGTAGTTTACAAGCGACAACACATTCTCACCTAACTATAGTGGACACTCATATATGTTAATGTAAATATATAATGAAAGGACTGATATTTTTTGTCTTTCTCTCCCTTATGTGAAGAACAAATATTTTAAAGATCCTCTATAATCAACAAGAAAGAAAAACGAAAGAGGAGAAAAAAAAAGAAGAAAAGAAAAAGAAACTATCCCTTGCATGCCCTTGTTTATCATGTTTCTTTGTTTTGTTTAAAGGAGGCTTTTAACCTTACACACACACACACACACACACACACACACGGACACAGACACAGACACAGACACAGACACAGACCGATACACACAGGCTGCCATTGAACCCTGTGTGTATGTGTGTGTATGTGTGTGTGTGTGTGTGTGTGTGTGTGTGTGTGTGTGTGTGTGTGTGTGTGTGTGTGTGTGTCCTGGTGACCGTCCCAAGGCAGGCTAGCGGCGACGCTCCGGCACAAAGGGAACAAAAGATGAACAGATTACTTGCTTGGCGACGGAGGCTGAGTGTGTGCCAGACGGCCTCCACCCTCGGCGGGGGAGGCTCCTAGGCCCGATGGAGGGGCGTCCTATGGAGCCTGAGGGTGCGGCCAAGGACGTCGCTCTTTCATCGGTCTTGCCTCATCTCTAAAACTTGCCTCCAGTCTAGCCATCGTCTTTTTTTCTCTCTCTATCTATCTATCTACCTATCTATCTATATATTTATTTATCTAGCTATCTATCTCTTTCTGCCTACAAGTCTATTTTCTTTTCATTACCATACTTCCTCGCGTTGCCAACATTTCAGTCGATTTTAATTCCGTTAGTGAGTCGATACACTCACAGCAGAAGGTTGACGGTCATGCAGCTGCCAGGCACGCGTTTCTCAGGCTTTTTGGACCCCGGTTTGAGTCTCATGCATTCCCAGCTCAATCGGTTTTTATATTAACCTACACGCCTCCCAATGAACAGCAGTTGCTCCTGTGACTACTTGACCATTATTAACGACATGCCTCACTACCCTCCACTTAACACCTGTAACACCCACATAAACTGTACACTCAAGGTCATTTACGTTCAATTTACGTTCAATAGACACGAAGATGAAAATGAAGATTGTGTGGGAAACCTTTCACATGCTTCTTGAAATAATACATATATATAATGTATAGTTTGAATTTAATGTTACACGTTGGGTTTGTATACAGACAGGTACACAAACTTCAAACACACACCAACACAGCTTTTTGGCTTCACTACAGCTCACCCCCACACCACCGCTGCCCTCAAGCCTCACGACCATCGATATATATACGTATACATATGCACGACAGGTCTTCGATAAAATATTGAAGAATCCACTCGCCACGACCCGCTCCTTCGTGATTTATGTCAATGATCGCCGCTGGCAGGGACGAATCGACGAGTGCAATTACACACACTGAATGAACTGGATTAAAGATTCAGCCCAGCTCCCCGCCTAACAAAGCCCAACTCCCCACCAAATATAGCCCAAATCCTCCCCCAATATAGCCCAACCCTCTTTGTCCTGCCGTCCCCCGCCCCAGTGTGCTTGGCTCGGCGTCCCGTGTACACACCTCATTCATTAAACACTCCTGAATGTAACATGCGACCCCTGAGGCAAGAGACAGATTGGTAGTGTGTCCCTTGTTGACTGGAGTTACTGGTCGATGTGCGTGTACGTGTGTGTTCGTGTGCGTGAGTATGTACATTTCACCTGAATTCGCAAACATGCTCAATTGACAGGCAGATTGTCGACAGCGTTCAAGGGAATCCATCTCAATCATGCAGGTTCAAGCCTTCCACTGTGACCACTAACAGGTGTCTGAAAATCAATGGTGATGTCCCTCTATTCTTTTCATATATATTTTTTTTATTTAATATATTTGAATTCAATGTATTTATTATATTATATGATTGAATTCACTCACGTCCTTATGTTCCCACTGATGACAAGACTGACTTTCCTATCACATGCACGAAGGATGAAAAGGAGTATGGAGAATGTGTTAATAAGAGGATGTAAAGATATAAAGGAGGAGGAGAAGGAGGAGGAAGAACAGGAGTAAAAGGAAGAAGAAGAGAACAAAAGGAGACTCAACAAAGACGAAAACAAAAGTAAGAAGCAGAAAATAAGGAAGAAAACAAAAATAAAACAAAGCAAGAGAGAGAGAGAAAAATACTATTGAAGAAAACAGTGGTATTCCAAAGTGAATGGAAGGCAATTACTTAGTTAAATGAACACAGACAGACAAACACAGTCACACACAAAGGAACAATAATACAGATACACGAACAGGACTTCATTATGTGGATCACTACGACTCTTCCTCCTCCTCCTCCTCCTCCTCCTTGTTACCCTTAGAGTAAAAGAGAATCGAGGGATACTTGTATATATTTTATGTTGAATGTGTGTGTGTGTGTGTGTGTATGTGTGTGTGTGTGTGTGTGTGTGTGTGTGTGTGTGTGTGTAAATCCTCCTGAGCACCCACAACACAAAACAAACATAAAACACACAAACAAACACGCATTCACACACACACCCACACCCACACCCACACCCACACCCACACCCACACCCACACCCACACACACCCACATATATATTCATACAAGCAATACACACCACCTACCTAAACTTCTAAATAACAAAGCCACATATAATAGCCAAACAAAAATGAAGACAAAAAAATTACACATCACGAAAAAAAAGAAAAAAATAGATATAAAAAAAAATCACAAAACAGCAGGGAACAGCTTCTTACCGCTGCTGTCTCCCAACACACAACGCTTCAATAGTGCAATACAGGCAGCGGGAGGAAAGCCAAGGTCAGAGATACACGTAAATGCAACAAGAGACACTATGAGACGCAAGCAGCAGCTGAAAGGAAGGAAGGAAAAGATACAAAAAAACCAACAGTCGAGGAATATTTTGAAACGTATCAAAACATATTTTCTCTTCTTTACAATTTTCCACAGTTTTCCTTCCTGCTTATTAGTGATCCCTTCTCAGGTTGTCAAGGGCGGGAACACTGGATTGATTCTGCGGATGAACTGAAGGTGGATGTGAGTGGTGAGGGAAAGACGAGGTAGATGAGAAGGCGGAAGGAGGAGAAAGGGAGAGGTGATGGAAGGGACGAACGGATATATGGAAAGGATGATGAGTAAAAATGTGGCGGTGAGGGGAAGCAGAGGGGACGGTGGTGGTGGTGGTGGTGGTGGTGGTGGTGGTGGTGGTGGTGGTGGTGGTGGTGGTTGGCAGACAGGAAAACAGACGGCAAGGGAAGCGGAAGAGGAAGAGCAAAAGGATATCACTGAAGGACAAGAAAAGGAGAAGGAAAAGGGAGAGGAAAAATAAGGAAAATGAAGAAGGAAGGAATGGGAGAAAGGAGATAGCAATAAGGACATGGGAGAAGAAAGAGGAAGAGGAGGAGGAGGAGGAGGAGGAGGAGGAGGAAGAGGATGTATTTACGAAGCTGAGAAATCAAACTTAATATCCTTTTTGAGGTGACGTGGTTCTCCTTCCTGCTTTCCTTCCTTTCCTTTCTCTCCTTTCTCTCCTTCGAGTCTTGTGTTGTTAATCCTCGAGGCACCAGTCACTATTTTCCACTGCATTTTTCCTTCCCTTTCCTTCTTTCATTTTCTTTCTTTCCTTCGTACCAAATAACCTAACTTTCTTTTTTCCCTCACAGCACAAAAGCCAACAATCAGAAGGTTTAAATTACGTATCTTTGAAATGGCGTACAAAGAGTGCTCTCTCTCTCTCTCTCTCTCTCTCTCTCTCTCTCTCTCTCTCTCTCTCTCTCTCTCTCTCTCTCTCTCTCTCTCTCTCTCTCTCTCTCTCCCTCTCTCGATGAAAACGTATGGCGTGTGTGTAGTCATTCTTTTATGCATGGAAAATGAGTCTTATTTGAGGCCTAACCAAAAACGTACATAACTTCCCTCCAGCACCCAGGAAATAGTGATGCATAAAATTATCTACTCCAGCAGGTGTGTGTGTGTGTGTGTGTGTGTGTGTGTGTGTGTGTGTAAGTGTGTGTGTGTGTGTGTGTGTGTGTGTGTAGCTAAATGTCACAAGAAATAACAAACACACGAAGGAGTAAAAATTTGTTAAGAAGCTGAGGAATTACAGGAGAAAAAAAAACCTTGAAACATTCGCTGCCAGAAATAAATAAAGGGGAAAGAAAGGTCGGGAGTCAATTGTGGTGAAGGTACTTAGAGGGATTATTAAAGGTGTAACTTCAAGGTGAATCTGACGAATGGTGTGAGTAAACAGGTACACAGGTAAACAGGTGGAAAGACTGAAGCAGGTGGAGAGGTAGAGGTGTAGACAGGTGGAGGTATGTAGACAGGTAAAGACAGGGAAAGGTAGAACAGTAGACAAGTGGTGACAGGTGATTTAAACAAGAACAAAAGAATGATATAATTAACAAAATAAAAAGTTACTAGATGACACAACCAACCCAGGAAGAGACATACAAGACAAAGATATAAAAAAAACCTTGCCATCAGTAGCACACGTAAGGAAAGTAGGACGCAGTAAGCTTGACTTATAAGCATTGAGACGTGAAGTAAAGTATTGAGAATTTATATATACAGATAAGCTTTATTCATGTATACTGAACAGAGCAGCCAGTGTGTGTGTGTGTGTGTGTGTGTGTCCAAGTTTTAGGAGAGAGAGAGAGAAATATTATCAAGAATTTTAAAAAGCAACAACGCTAATAATTGAATGTAAATAGATAATTATGAAGTATTAAAGATAACAAGTAATAAAAGGCAATGGTCTATAAATCAGGAGAGAAAAATACATCCTCCTCTTTTTCATGAATACTAACATGACGTAATAATTTCAAACAGGAGAAAGTGTTTAATTGTTTGGTAATTTGGGGGAAGTAAAAGAGATAATTGTATAGATAATTAGAGTATAATCACGCTTTTTACACCCTACGTTATCCAGGCGTTGAGAGAGAGAGAGAGAGAGAGAGAGAGAGAGAGAGAGAGAGAGAGAGAGAGAGAGAGAGAGAGAGAGAGAGAGAGAGAGAATGGAGAGAAAAAACAGGTGCATCAGAGCAATTTACATATAGTGAGATTTAGTTATATACACATTCCTTTCTTACACTATTCTCTCTCTCTCTCTCTCTCTCTCTCTCTCTCTCTCTCTCTCTCTCTCTCTCTCTCTCTCTCTCTCTCTCTCTCTCTCTCTCTCTCTCTCTCTCTCTAAGCTATTTCTCATCCCTAACGTTACGTTCTTTTTAAACTTTCCTTATCCTTTTTCCACAGTCTTCTCTCTCTCTCTTTCTCTTTTTTTTTTTCTCTCTCTCTCTCTCTCGCAAACTCTCTCTCTCTCACACACACACACACACACGCACACACACACACACACACACACGTACGTATATTCCCAGGACGTTAACATAATCCTATCATTCTCACCGTGCAATCCTCTGCGTTGATTCATATAATTACATATAATTCCTCCTTCCATTAATATTTCGCCTTGACCTTCTGCCTATCAATTTTACCTCCTTTTCCTCCCCGTTCCTGACCTATCATTAACTGCAGTGAGTAATGGTCGGTCTGTGGGAAAAGATAGGCGAGTGACGGGTGGCTCTTATCAATGGGATACAGATGGCTGGGAGGCTGAAGACTGCTAGCTAGACAGATAGACGGGTAGAGAGACAGACAAGGGACGGTAGAGTATAGACGTGAGATAAGAGTTGTATGTGTATGTATGTGCATCTATGTATTCCTGTTGTATGTGTTATTTTGTATTTAGTGAGTTATGTATCAATGGTTTTAATCTATCTATTTAACGTATGTTGGAATATTATGCTTTTTTTTCCTTTCTTTCTTTTTTCTACAATGCATACCAAAAAAACAAAAACATATTATCGTCCTTCCACGAAAACTTACTAGGACATTGGTAGGAAACCTTATACCGCCCAGCGAATAATGTCTACCTTTGCCGCTCTAATCAAGGTTATTAAGGCTTCCTGTGTTATGTGGGAAGGGAGAGTGAGAACCAAACCAAGTCTTCCACATGTAACAATACCAATAAAACACCTCATCCACAGGCAAACAGCTACACAAACACACTAATACACATGAATATATAATAGTAGAAGGATATCTTACTATTGAGAGTGAGTGGCAGCCTCCAATACCACCACCACCACTACCATAGCCACCACCACCACCACCACCGCCTAAAACATTCTTCAGTCTCGTGCAATTGAGTGGGTGAGCATCAATATTTGGGCCGCTGTGCTTCCCTGCGGTGGCCTGCGAGGGCGTCGGGCGGTGACCTTTCCACCAGAAGAGGGGAGGAAGAGGGGAATGGAGAGAAAGATGTGTGTAGAGAGAGAGAGAGAGAGAGAGAGAGAGAGAGAGAGAGAGAGAGAGAGAGAGAGAGAGAGAGAGAGAGAGAGAGAGAGAGAGAGAGAGAGAGATGGAAGTAGAGGGAGAGTAGGGCAGGAGATGGAGGGAGGGAGAAAGATGGAGATAGAGAACGAATAGGAGAGATGGAGGGAGAGAGAAATATGGAGGTAGAGGGAGAGTAAAGTAGGAGACCGAGGGAGAAAAATGGAGGTAGAGGGAAAGTAAGGGAGAGAAAAGTAGAGGAGGAAGGGGAGGAAGAGGTAGAGGAGAGGAGGGTTACCAGCAGGAGGTTGACGCTACTGAAACCGTCACCACCATCACCACCACCACCACCACCACCACCACCACCAGTATTGTGACGCTCTGGAGGTGGTGATGCTTCAGAGGGGTGACACGGAGGAGGTCAATGCAGGGAAGAGGCCGTCGAGGAGAGAACGAGGAAGGATTGACAGTCTGGAGCCATTGCCTTGTATTAGAACTTGCCTATCCTTCCCTTTTATTTCTTTTCTCTCTCATTATCTCTTCACTATCACCTTACACCATATATTTACGTTCTTATTAGTAGACACGAGGATGCACGAACGAGTCACATTCGTAAACACCCAGAGAAAGAGAAA
>JAPQNM010000040.1:6474924-6497424 GCA_029783475.1 Metacarcinus magister
CCCCACCGCCTTCCCCGTCAATGAAAGGACCTACATTCTTGAGAGTACGGGGCCACCAACCCTGCAACCCCCACTACAACCACCACCACAGGTAAGTCTTGTTATAACCTTACCTGGTCTCCCTCAACCAATGTTTTTCCAATCCCTGTTTCTGTTTTCCATCTCGAATCTAAGACTACCGATCCCTCCTCCTCCCCTCACCTCTGTTTCCTTACTCCCTTCCCTCGACCTAGCCCCCCACCCCCCTTGTCCTCGCTCCTGCCCTCCTCCCACCCCTTGGCCGAACACCTGTTGATTATTACACACTTACCTGAGCTGGTCTGAACGTGACGTGTAGTTTGTTTTCATTCTCTCTCTTTATTCATCTTGAAATTATCCTTTATTTTCTTTTACGCTCTTGTTTCACTATTCTTCTCTTCTATTCCTTTCTCCTACGTCTATTTTTATTTCTCTATTCATCTTTCTTTATGTTTTTCCTTTATTTATTGGTTTCTTTCTTATTTATTTTTATTTGTATCTCTCTTCCTTTTCCTTATCTTTTCACACTCATGCTATCTATCTAACGTTATCTTTCTTTTCCAATTCCTTTTTTTTATATATAATATTACAGATTTTATTCAAGAGACTACTGTAAATATAAGAAATAAATATGCTTTTTTTTTTTTTATCATATAGAAGAAATATACTTATTAAGGAAAATATACACTACGTTAGCTGCTGAAGAAAAAAAATATAGTGGAGAGGAATTTTAATTTAAACAAAAGTGATGAGAAACATTATTGCCCTAAAGTAAAAGAATAAATAAAAAAAAATAAAGTAAATAGATATATAAATAGAAAAGGTAGTGACAGATTATATTACCATTACATATACAAACAAAAACAAATTCTGTGAAATATATTGCCACAAAAATAAAATAAAAGATTCATTAAACTCTATTGTTGAAGATTATTTTTTTTTATAAACACAAACATAAGCTACGTACATTTAAATAAACTATTGAACTTTAGGTTAAAAATAGTTCAATATTACGTCCACGCGACAATTTCAGTTTTTCGAGTGGGTGGGAAGGTCGGTGGGTGGGTGGGAAGGTGGGTGGGTGGGCGGATGGGTGGGTGGTGGGTGAGAGGACAAGTAGTAGGAAGACAGATTGGTGAGAGGGAGGACAGATAGAGGAGAGAGAGAAGTGAGAGGAAAAGCAGAACAGGCTGGTGGGAGGACAAGAGGGAAGAGGGACACTTAGGAGAGAGAGAAAAGGGTGGAGGAAAAGCTAGAACAGGAGGTGGGAGGACAGGTAGGGCGGCAGGATGCGAAATGCCAATATATTCCTCACTGAAATGTATAAAAATCCTGAAGAAAAGTTTCGCGTTTGGTGACCTTCGCTAAATTTGGTTCACAAGTTCTTTCCTTCCTTAAATTTTCAGAGAGAGAGAGAAAAAAAAAGAGAGAGAGAAGAGAATGAGATTTACGTACATACACACACTCAGGAATACAGTTAAAGCAGAGGAGTGTGAGGACATGAGATACAGATTAGTTTACCTGTAACTAATCCTGGCTGCGTGGAGGCCATGAACACAAATGACACACCAAATAGCTGGCTTGTGCAGGTAATGATGCTGGATGGACGACTAACTTTGCTACACACTAACACACGCACGCACACACACGCACACGCACACACACACACGAACACACGCACACGAACACACAACATAAAATAAACCATACATAGTCGAAGGTATACTGACAATGATTCTATATACAAGTCGACGTTTCACCTTCATTACTCTCTTGCCAAAACACAGTAAATATTTCAAACTTTATAACAAACTCGTGTGCCAAGCAAGCAAACAAGTCCCCTTTTATCACACAACGTTAACTGTATCAGGTCTGGCACGCAACCCGATGTTCTTTTGAGAGTTTTAACACAATAAAAAACTCACATAAATAAAAAATAAAAATAAATAAATAAATAAAATGTAGTCACTGTATAACGTCGACTAAACATGAACACACAGACTTAATTTTTATATCATTATCTTCTTACTTCTCTCTCTTTCTCTCTTTCTCTCTCTCTTCTCTCTCTCTCTCTCTCTCTCTCTCTCTCTCTCTCTCTCTCTCTCTCTCTCTCTCTCTCTCTCTCTCTCTCTCTCTCAGCCCGAAAGTTCGCGGCTGAGTGACCTTTCTTGAAAATCGACGAGCTCTGAATGACCGCGGAAAACAATGCCTTTCCCATTTAGAAGTGAAATGGATGGAGGACGTGAAGAAGGGATGGAGGGAGGAAGGAAGGGAAAGGGAGAAGATAAAGATGAAAGCGAGGGCGTAGAATGAAGGAAATAAAGCAAGCTGTAAAGAAGCCTAACAGGAAGGAATGAGAAGGAAAAAAGAAGGAGAGGAGAAGAAAGTAGAAGAGGTGCAAGAGGAGGCGAAGACAAGAATTGAAAGGAATTAGAAAAAGAGAGAAGAGGAGGAGGAGGAAGAGGAAGAGGAAGAGGAGGAGGAGGAGGAGGCGGAATCTATTCTTACACTCCATCAAACAAGATTAATTTGCACTTAAGTCAAACTTGCAGTGAGGCGCCTAGTTATAATATGGAGTCTCTCTCTCTCTCTCTCTCTCTCTCTCTCTCTCTCTCTCTCTCTCTCTCTCTCTCTCTCTCTCTCTCTCTCTCTCTCTCTCTCTCTCTCTCTCTCTTTGGAAGGTTTATGAGCTTTCCTTGTAAGCCTCGTCAAGGAAGTGACTTCAAGGCGATGGTCCGGTACAACTTTCTTCCTTGTTCTACCATATCTCTTTCTCTTTTTTTTCTCTCTCTCTCTCTCTCTCTCTCTCTCTCTCTCTTTCTCTCTCTCTCTCTCTCTCTCTCTCTCTCTCTCTTTCGTCGTTGTCCTCCTTTTCCTCCTCCTTGTCGTTTAACCCTCGTTGCTCTCTCGCCCCCCCTTTTATTGTGTGCCAATGTGTGTGTGTGTGTGTGTGTGTGTGTGTGTGTGTGTGTGTGTGTGTGTGTGTGTGTGTGTGTGTGTGTGTGTGTAATGATAATAATAATAATAATAATAATAATAATAATAATAATAATAATAATAATAATAACACATACACCTGCAATACAACCAACCCATAATATAGTATGAACTCACACTTATCCACCTTCTGAGCACACCTTCATACACTTTCCAGCTGTGTAATTAATCACCTGCAGGCCATCACAGGTATTAAACAGCCGGAAGGTGTTAATAAGTAAAGGTAATCTTAGCCATAAGCTTACTCTGGTGGCCTCATGTTGTTACACAGATACAGATAAATTGATATAGAAATACATTGATAAAGAGACAGGTAACCATAAACATATATATAGATACACAGATTGATTATGTAATGACTGATTGGAGAGATAGGTAGAAGAATAGAAAAAAGTGCGCAATTCTTTCTTATCTTCTCTGTCATCAACATATTATCTGCCTCAATTCATCTCCATCATCTCCTTTCCTCCCTCTACACAATCTTCTCTCCATTTTTCTCTCCGCGTTTTTTTCCCTATCTCAGCACCATCATCACCTCCCCTCCTCCTCCTCCTCCTCTCGTCTTTCCTATTTCAACTTTTTTCACTTTACCAGCCCTTCCTCCCTTCTCCCCTCCCACCCATCCTGACCCCGTCCCTCACTTCACCGTTTTATCTCAACCCTTGTGAGCAAAACAGAGACCTCAAGACTCTCACCGCTCTATAATCAAAGGCGCAAATTGGTTCATTACTGCGACACCTGATTCTCGAAGCCACTCAGACGAAACCAAGTCAAGAGAACCTTTGTCCTGATTGCTCCCACATCTCCTCTCCTAAACCTAGCCATTACCTAATCTGCCAAACAGTTTCTCCCTATTTCCTGTCTCTTTAGTACCTCTTACCCCCTTATACAGTCCAATCTACGCTCTCCTTTCTTGGTTATTTCAGCCTTGAGTCTTCCTCGTTGACTTTTCTCATATAAACAGTCATTCTCATACTGTTCCTTCTCCTCGCTTGCCATTCCTACTTATGTTCCTCCTCCTCCTCCTCCTCCGCTGCCCTCTACTCTGTCCCTCCAGCTCTTCCGCCACCTTCAACGCTTCTGCCAAGTCTCCTGTCGCCTCAAATAGCTCCAGGAAATTAGAGGAAGGTTTACCAAAAGCTGCTTAACTGTGACCAACCCACCCATACACCCACCCGCCCACCGCTTCATCCGGCTTCCCCGCAGTAGAGGTAGACCATCCAAAGCCTCCAAGAATAAGCCTACACACGCTATAGGCTAAGACGTAAAGATAAAAACAAAAAAAGTGGGACATGGGTTTATCTAAAGAGTTGGTGTAGTGATGGTTATTTAGGGTTTATTGTGAGGATTAAGGGTAAAAATGGGTAAAAATTGATTTAAACCTAGCAAGAATAGCAGGAAATAACGTAAAATTGGCATTCCTTCGTCTGCAGAAATAAAGACAACAAAATGGACATCTTTTTTGCATTATATATAAGTTTGTTTACAGAGGATTTACTTTACATGTTGTTTATGATGTTAACAGCGGTGTGTGTGTGTGTGTGTGTGTGTGTGTGTGTGTGTGTGTGTGTGTGTGTGTGGTGTGTGTGTGTGTGTGTGCGTGTGTGTGAAGGGCTGGAGAATGTGGCCTTAGGGAGTGGCTCGGTAAGGAAGGGAGTGGAATTGATATGCAAATGTTTCCTGGTAGTTAGTTTCAAAAAATGAGTGTAAAGGGGAGAGTGAGAGCGAGAGAGAGAGAGAGAGAGAGAGAGAGAGAGAGAGAGAGAGAGAGAGAGAGAGAGAGAGAGAGAGAGAGAGAGAGAGAGAGAATAGTAAGAGGATAAGACTACAGATAAGGCTGTCAAAGGTGCTTATAAAGGTCTCTCTCTCCCTCTCTCCCTCTCTCCCTCTCTCTCTCTCTCTCTCTCTAACCACAGCAATTATACCACAGCCAAGCAACCACAAACCTTTCAGACCTCACCCGTAAACACACACACACAACGTCTTCAACATCCACTATCAAACCAACATCACGATACCTTCCACGCCCACCAATCACCACCTACATCAGCGTTTATCTCCACCAATGAGCAATCGCACCAACACAACAGCCTTGATCTCCTTCCAGCAGTCCCAGCAGCCTCCAGCGCAACAGTTTGTAACCTCGTTTTGGATTTGGTTAGCGGAGAAACAGAGGAGGATTCACGGAGGAGGAAAATCTTGAAACTCGTATAGCATCTCTAGTCTCTGTTATGAAACTCCAATATTCTCTTACCCCTTAGGCCCTCCACCACCACCACCACCACCACCACCACCACCACCATCGCCACTACTACTACTATCTTCTCTTTCTGTGTTTCCCTTCAAGTCCCTCAACGCCCTCGCCCTTTGCTAAATGTCTACGCCCGTATCACGAGAGCTGGCGGCGGTGTCGTGTTTCTAGAAATCGTCCTCGCCTGCCACACTTCCAGGATTGGATTTTCTTTGTCTCACTTTGCCGGAAATTGTATCGCACCCAAATCTCTCTCTCTCTTCCTCTCTCTTCCTCTCTTTTCTCTCTCTCTCTCTCTCTCTCTCTCTCTCTCTCTCTCTCTCTCTCTCTCTCTCTCTCTCTCTCTCTCTCTCTCTCTCTCCTCTACGTCCTCCATCATGCAGCATTCGGGTTCCCGCGTCAAGAACAGGTGTCCCGTAACACTGCAAAACACGCACACACACACACACACACACACACACACACACACACACACACACACACACACACACACACACACACACACACACACACACACACACACACACACACACACACACACACACACACACACACACACACACACACACACACTGATAACAGGCTACAAAAGGAAACTGAGCCCAAAATAGTAAAATAACATCATTTCGCTTAAACGGGATGAAACACAGGTTAGATTATATAGACGACGATAATAACAATAATAAAAAAAAATAATGTTCATAAAAGATAGCAATTGTAATCTTCATGAAACGTTGGTCTTCAAAGAGGAAAAAATAACGAAACCCAGGTGATGGTTAACAAGCAGTGCAGGTGAGGCGATAATTGCTTGGATGAGAACACAATAATGGCCTCCAGCTTCTTTTTGTTATTGGTAAAGAAAAGATGATTAAAGACACAATGCAACCATTATCCAACCTCGATTTAGGAACCACATTTTTTTTTTAATGAGGTTTTAATGAGGTTTATTATAACACACATATTGAGTTACTACATTAAAGCAGGTGTGTGTGTGTGTGTGTGTGTGTGTGTGTGTGTGTGTGTGTGTGTGTGTGTGTGTGTGTGTGTGTGTGTGTGTGTGAGATCTCACTTTTATCACTCATGTAAGCTTTGGCACCAACAAAACAGACACCCACCCACCCACACACCCACACACACACACACACACACACGAATAGATAGTCCTTACAACCACCTCTACATTCCATCGAGGTGGCAGGAACGTCAGGACATGGATAACAAAGACGCAGACTTTATTATTAGCACAGACGGAATGCCAGTTGTAAACATACTCCCACACACCTTCAACACATCATTACTTTCCTCTCCTTCAACGGAACTCACTCAAACCGTCTTATTGGCGCACAACTTCTAGGTACAGTCACTCTTCTCAGATAGCATATTGCATCTCGGAGGTAAAAATATATATATGAAAGAGGAAAGGTTTGAATATTTCCAGATAGAGTAATATAAGTGTCTGGCGCTGTTGGGAGTGAGTGGTGAGTGGTAGGAGGGTATAAGTATGCAGGAGTGTGGTGGCTTTTCAACCTCGTACATATAATTCATTGAGTGCTCGGGTTTTAAAGGGAAGGGAATGGCGTAGGTGGTTGAGTGGTTGTGTGGTGTGTGCGTGTGTGTGTGTGTGTGTGTGTGTGTGTGTGTGTGTGTGTGTGTGTGTGTGTGTCTGCATTGAGTGAATAATGGATCAGAAGATTGCATTTCACACCAACACCATCTCACTTTTCCTCCCTTCCACACCCAGTAGCATCACCTGTGTGTTACCTGACGCCACGTATCCTCGCCTCTCATCTTCGTAGAGTGAAACACAACACAACACTACACTACGCTACGCTACACCAATTTTGTTACACTACGAACATACACTGCTAAGTTGAGTTTTGAAATGTATGCGTTTGATTGCTCTTACTTATGTGATCAATGGTATACTACTTCACACACGCACACACACACACACACACTCATAACATACTGTACTACCTTCTAATTCTCTCCCATCTTCTCCTTACACTTATTAACACCTTCAAAAACGGAGGTCACCAGGTCAACCCAGTAGCATGATTTTTGTCTTTGTTCTGTGCTTGTTTTCCTCCCTTCCTCCCTTCCTTTCCCGCCTCTAGTCTTCCAAATACCGTCTCGTGCCATCCACTCCTGTGTTTGACTTCATTCAATAACACTCTCCCCCACCACTACTACTACCTTTTTCTTCTCCTTTTTTATTACTTCTCTCTCTCTCGTGCCGTTCCATTCCCTCCCTTCCGCTCCCATTCCCCGACTCAATACCTCTTCCTTCATTAAGCTCCCTACATACCTCCCTTTTCCTTCATTAACTGACTTCACTCTCCCCTCAGTTGTTACCCCTCACCGTCACCTCGTGGTCCTATTTTCATTAATTCTAATATACCCTTTTTCCTCTCTCTTTCCTCTCCTATCCTCTTCTCTTCTCTCTTCCTTTCTGTTCTGTTCTCTTTTGATATACTACTCCTCCTCTCTCTTCTCTTCTCTTCTCTTTTATTCACTACCATACCATACCCTACGTTCCTATCACTTCATTCTCCCTCCTTCCCTAACGTTTCCCATACACATTCACTTTCCTTCATTAGAGAACTTTACCACTTCCATGTTCACTTCCTGGTATTAATCGTGGACTAACTTTTTTTGTTCTCTCTCCCATCCCCGCCATCGTCCCGCCCTGCCATCGCCCCGCCCTCGCCCCGCCCTGCCTCGTCCCGCCCCGCCTCAGCTCGCCACTCCAGATGCGCCCCCAAAGATTCCCCCGGGGATGGCTGGCTATGAGGGCGATGAGGACCCTAAGAAGGAGAAGAGTTCGATAGCCTTCACCTCCTTCAACTATATTAACTCCATCGTGGGCAGCGGCGTGATAGGTAAGACACACACACACATACACACACACACACACACACACACACACACACACACACACACACACACACACACACACACACACACACATATATATACATACATACATGCGTGTAATTAAAGGTTGTGTTTTATTTTCTGCTCATTTTCTTCTCATTATGGTAATCAAAACTCATTAGTTCCACCACATATTCAAAGACAAATAGTGACCCGCTGTTTTCTCCATCTTCTCCCTCCACCTACATATAAATTCTCGTTTTACCTCCATCTATCCCCTGCTCTTTGTCCTCCCTCCCTCCCTCCCCCTCCCTCCCTTCCGTCCCAGTAGTCGCTCATCACCTTATCCTTGCATTCACTTCATCTCTCCTTACACCCTAATTCTCCTCTCAGTCTTTCCTCCAACCTCGATCCTCTCTAATCATCCCCCTTTTCCCCTCTCTTCCTCAGTCTGCTTTTCCTCCCCCTCCCCTACCTCTTCCTCCATTTCTTCCTCCGATTCCCACACTAATACGTTAATAAAATGTGTTGTTATGGTAAAGTGTTTCATGTTTTAAATAGTATATGAAGGTCGCATGATGCAGGTCTACATCTCAGTCTGGAATAATTTAATGAACTTGTTTGGGAATATTCCTGAACATTTGGATACATTAAAGTATTGCTTGTTCACAGTTTGGTGAAGTTATATGTAAACAACTTGGTTTACGATCACTGATAGTCTCTTGCGGCAACCCTTCAGCGGCCATGGGAATAGTAACGCCCACTCCTAGGATCCATGAAGTCTCCTCGGCAAACTGTGTTGAAAGTCCACCTGTGTGGCGTGTACGCAAGGCAGTGGAAAGTGATGCGGTTTGTGTCCTTTGTGTGAGGCGGACATTTGGTGGAGATGGAGTCCAGAGGCGAGGGTGATATTGGCTTGACAGCTTTGATGCCAAGTAGTGGTGGGAACGGTGCAGCTCTGGCCACCAGCAGGAGATTCCTGCTCTCTGCTATGGAAAGCAAGCAGAAAATAAAGTTTGAGCCAAGAGGAACCGAAAGACATTATCCATGGAGAGAATAGCAGCAGTCTGTAGAACTGTGCAGGGGATGAGGGATTCATTTTCATGGCAGGAAATGAAGAGTGTGTTGGTGTGGAAGCCAGCCCACGCACCACTAGATTGAAGTGACTAGTGAAGGCCCGTACACACCACTAAGATATAAGAAATACTGCACAAGGCTTTCAAGGGGCTGTTGCTAGATGATTTCCGAAATGTTTTGGTGAATGTTAAAAGACAGACATTTCCCTGATTTTCACGTAAAAACAACTACATCTGAATATTCTGCCTCCTGCTCATCCCTGACGCCACTTTTCCCCTTCCCCGCGCCAGGCATGCCCTACGCCATCCACCAGGCTGGCGTGGCTTTGGGCCTCATCATACTGGTGGCGGTGACGCTGGTGACGGACGCGGCGCTGTGCCTCATGATCGCCGCCGCCCGCACCGCCCAGGCCAACACCTACCAAGAACTAGTGAGGGCGTCCTTTGGGAAACCTGGCTTCATTATCACCACCTGCCTCCAATTCCTGTACCCGTTCATCTGTGAGTGTCTCTGTGTTCTTGTCTGAAGGATCGACAAGATGAACTTTGTATCCTGTATAACTAAGACTAATTATGTCGTATTAGACGCTCTAAGACCAGTTAATTACCGTAAAATACACTCCAAGTCCTGTTTTCTAGTCTATACAATGCTCCAAGTCACGTTTTTTTCCCTCAATATCACTCAGATTCCGGTTGTCTGTCTAATGAAACCCTCCAAGACACGTTTTCTGCCATATATAACAATCCAAATACAGTTTTCTGCCCAATATAACCCTTGGAGACCCGTTTTTATTGTGTATTGAACCTATTCAAGGGAACGTCCACGCCTCGACTCGCTCTTTCTTTTATATTTACGGTTTTGATGAGACTTAGGAAGGCAGAGGGAGATTTTCTTTCAAATTTAAAGTTCATATAGATAGACAGAGAGATAGGTTAGTAAATAGAGACAGGAAGAAATAGATATAAAAAAAATATACTCTCTCTCTCTATCGCTTTTTTTTTCTTTCTCTTTTTCTATCTTTCTCTTTTTGTCCGCAGCACTGATCAGCTACAATGTCATCGTGGGAGACACACTCCGCATTGTCCTCATCCGCCTCACGGGACTGTCCGCTGAGTCCGTCTTGACTCAACGGACTTTCATAATGGTCACATCCACTCTACTCATAACCCTGCCTCTCTCACTGTATAGGTGTGTGTGTGTGTGTGTGTTACTAGATGTAGAAAAAATAGCATTGATAATATAACAACAGTAATAACAATAATGATAATACTACTACTACTAATAATAATAATGATACTACTACTACTACTACTACTAATATAACTTCCCCCACACCTGGTCTGGGCAGGAACATCACACACCTGTGCAAAGTGTCCCTCGCCTGTGTGGTGATGATCGCCTTCATTGGTATCGCTATGGTCGTCAGGTTCGGCACTATGTATGAACAAGTGTAAGTGTACCTCTCTCTCTCTCTCTCTCTCTCTCTCTCTCTCTCTCTCTCTCTCTCTCTCTCTCTCTCTCTCTCTCTCTCTCTCTCTCTACGAATTCTATTGTTCCTGCTTATTTCTTGTTTTTATACCATCGTCAATAATTCATAATTGATCGTATATATTTTTAATCATATGGACACATTTACGTTTTTTTTTTCTATCAAAGAGGCAACAATTCATATCCAAAATTTCAGGTGTCTTTCTGTCATTCCTCCTTCTTCTCTTCCTCTATACTGTTAATATGATGATAACTTAGTAACTGCTTTCCATCCTCCACTCCACTCCACTTAAAGATTAGGTTAAGTTTCCTCTTCCACATTCTATATATCCCTACGTCATCCTTCTCTTCCTCCACCTCCTCTCATTTTCAACAATTCCTTTGTCATCCTTCTTTACGTAACTAAAATCCATCCCTCTCCCACCACATCTCTAACTCTTCTTCCCTTTCCCTTCCTTTCCCCTCAACCTCTGCTACCACAACCCTCCACCTTCACCCTTTTCTCTTCGCCTGCAGCCCTCCCTCGGAAGACGCCTGGGTCTTAGCCAGGGACACCTTCCCTAGCACCATCGGCATCATGAGTTTCGCCTTCATGTGTCATCACTCCAGCTTCCTCGTGTTTGAGTCCCTTGCTGACAACACACAAGCACGCTGGAATAAGGTAATGCTCGCTGGAATAAGGTTACTCTCATTGGTATAAAAAAAAAAAGTAGAGCTCATTGGAACAAGGTAACACGCGCTAGAGCAAGGTAACACTCGCTGGAATAAGGTAACGCTCCCTAGAACAAGATAGCTATGTTTTTGTTAAGGTGTTGCGCACTGAAACGTTCCTGTAACTAGCGATGGAACAAGGTGATAGAGTAGAGTAGAGGTACAGAGGAGTGAATGTAACAACGGAATTGGCTAGTTAACGCAAGGGTAGATATTCATTGTATAACTTCCCCATCAGGAAAATAAATATCTATCATCAAAACCGTGACGATACACAAATCATAACATATTTCCTGTATTCGTCCTTTCAAATCGTATGCTTTTCTCACTTGTATGCTAACATGTCCCACTGTAATCCTGCATTGCACCAAACAACACTAGACTTGCCTTGACACACATCAGCGAGTCACGTTTGATGAATTGAAAGTAAAAGAAGAATAATATGTGACGCAAAATACAGAGTGCGAGAACCAATGGAGAAAAAGTAATAAGGAATAGAGAGGAAGAAATAGGAGTTTGTAGCGAGCACGTGACTCATTATGTAGCTTCTCAAACCTTGTATCGATAGTGTATTCGGATTCCCTTCCCTGCTGAGCCTCGCATGTTCTAACAATTGTTGGGTGGGCGTCCCTTGAGTGAGGGCCGCCTAGGTGTAAGGGGCGTGGCTTATCCCTCGTTAATCTGAGCACACTGTAACACGCATTGGTAATTAAGTGCACGGGAGTGACGGCTTGTATTCCATGTACCAGGTGGGGGAAGGGGAAAAAAAACATGACGGTGCGTGTTACCTGGGAAGGGGCGCGTCTGCCTCGCTCCTCACACCCTGTATAGAGGTGCAATGTCTTCCTCTAAGTAACTAAAGTTCTTCCTCAGGTGACTCACATCTCCATCGGCGCCGCGGCAGTCCTCAGCCTCGTGTATGCCATGGCAGGCTACCTCACCTTCACCGGGAACGTGCAAGGTGAGTTCAGAGTTGTCCGTTTTAACAAATTCAGTTCCCAAAATCAACGTAAATACATCAAACTATCTCTAACTCTTACGTTTTACACATTACATCTTTCAAAGGAAGCCGCTTATGTTTTTAAAGTTCAACTCTACGTGTGGGGGACGGCAAGGTGTTTATCTTATCTTCCATCCGTTTGTTTCACACACCTTCGCATCGCTGAGGACACTTGTACTTAGTGTATCATGATGTCAAGGAGTAATATACTTTCCCTCTCACAAGGTACAGAAATAGGAAGCAAGGAACAGCACAGCACAAATATCCCACTGCCTTTGTTTCCAATATCTAATTTCAGAGAGATAATACCCCCTCTTTGCCTAGCCAGCTGCTGCGCCACACCACACTTCCCTCACTTAGTAGTATGTATCCATGATAAGGCGCCTCTATCTGGCCAAATTGTGTGTTTCTTTAACTATCGCCTATCCCTTACTTTAATATTGGCGTGTCCCTGTACACCACGACCCTTGTATCACCTCTCTCACGTGTTATCACCCCGCAGGCGACATGTTTGAGAACTACTGCTGGAGTGATGACCTGATGAACCTGTGCCGCGGGGTGTACGCCTTAACCATCCTGCTGACCTACCCCATTGAGTGCTTCGTGGCGCGCGACGTGCTTGAGACAGGCTTCTTCGGGGACTACCAGCCGCAACCCTTCTTCAGGCACGCCATCCTCTCTGTCATAATTGCCATCCTGTGCATGCTGCTCTCCTTCACCACAGACTGCCTCGGCATCATCCTGGAGCTAAACGTGAGTCCCTTCCCTGTTCACCCGAGTCAAAGTATCTTCCGTCAGTACTGTCAGGAGGCGAGGTTAGGCACACAAAGGTCATCAAGTCCACCGTGAAGGTCGGACTGCTTTGAGGCGTGTGGGGGTCTGGGGTAGAAGTTGTGGGGGGGTTTGTTTACTTTACTAGAACCAATGAACGCCTTTGTGAGATATGACGTCACGGATCATTATTCCCACGCTATTACATCGGTGACTTACATGCCGGGAGTCAGAGGTCTTAGAATAAAGGCTTACTGGTGTGCCTAACACTTGGGTGCAATACTTGGTGTTATCACCAAAAGCAGCCTTAGTGATATGAAAGTTGAAATTTGATATGCTGATTTTTTTTTCCTCGCTTCTCCATCTTGGTCATGCATCCTCTTGAACACTTTCTTGCTTGAGCAAGACACGTTGTAATACTTTGTTGTGTGCTTCAGGGGATCCTGTGTGCTGTGCCCTTGGCCTTCATCTTGCCTTCCCTCTGCTACATCCGGGTGGAGGAAGGGTCGATCTTTGGTGGCACCAAGCGGTTAGCGTTGGCCGTCGCCACCTTCGGGATTGTGTGTTTCATCGCAGGGACTGTGTCGCTCATCATAAACTTCAGCAAGCTGTCCCAGTGTTCCCACGGCGAGGAGATGTCTTACTGCCGACTAGCTGTCAATGTGACGGAGTGAGCCGCGCCACCGCCCCTCCAGCCCGCCTCTTTGGTGACCCGCCACTACTTCCCTGCTATCATAACATGTTGAAGAGCCTGTCAGTCTTGCGCCTTGATCGAGGTTTCTACGAGGGACGCGAAGCAGCCGAGAGAAGTATTGATGTAAACACGTTTGTTGTTGTGAGGAGGAGTTAGGTGTGGTGGTCACGCTGGACAGGCGGACCGCAGGTGTGAGTCCAAAAATAAGAATGCTGCTTCGCTACACCTCCTCTTTTCTAACATAAATGTAGGTGAAGTGTTCAATAAGTCTATATATTCATTAAAAGAATGCCCGTTACTGCCGCTCGGTGTGTAGAAAATTGTAAAAGAGCAACTGCCATTTTTATGTTTTTGTGGAGGACAAGGTGGTAGTGTTTGGTAACAAGTGTGTGTGTGTGTGGGTGGCTGCAGGAAGAAGCAGTAACCAGCGTGTGGGTGTGTCTGGGTGAAGGCTGTGTCTAGTTATAACACTCTCGCACACGTAGGTTAGGCAGCTTTCACCCATCATTATAGTGCCGTCTAGTTGCTTTTATATAACATGCGATGGCGAGTGGACGAGTGAGCAAACATTACAATGGGAACCTGTCGCGGCGCTCATACATTACTCTATACACTGCTGAGAGGAGACAAAAGGGTCCTGCCTGCTCTATAGTGACTCCTGACTCTCCTATAGGATTTCAGAGGTGCCCATAACTATGATTCACCTGGCGACAAAGGATGTGTGGCGTAGGATGTGTAGGTGGGATGTGGTCTTCCTAAAGTAACATGATACGTTTACATAATAGTACTTTAGGTGTTGTCTTGGAGTTATACAATAGCATTCGTTTATGATGTCTACAAGTACACTTTTTTTCGCTTCAACACTGGGTGGGTTATGGTGATTACGGATTAATATAACTGGTCCTCCCCTCCCCCCCTCCGCCCCCGTCCTATGAAAACAGTAACACACACACATGCACACACATACACACACACACACACATTGCATTCCCCCACCCAAGTTATTTAATCCAAAAACTCAAAACAGTTTCCCCGGCACCAAAATTTGAACACTAGAAAAATACATACAATTTATTTAGCATGCAAGTAAGTCAATGAGAAACTATGTAGCGAAACTCCAATACAATATAACACAAAACTAAACGAATTAATCAACAAAGGCACATCCTAACAGGGAGAGGTGGTGGGGGGAGGGGGGTTAGACGAGATAAAAAAAAAAAACACAACCTGCTAATTTACATAACAATTCCAAAGCACTATCTTATCGCTTAGCTTGTGATAAGATAACCTCAAACCAAACAGACCCAGACTTGAAGGGGAAAAATAAAAAAAATATATATACAAACTATGAAATAAAAAAAAAAAAAAATGGATACAAAGGAGAAATAATGAAGTTCGAACAAATATATTACATTGTGTTTAATTAATAATACGACGTGAAGTGATTAATAATTAGTGTTTGCGTGTGAGTCAGACTGATCTTTGATAGTGTCTTGTCAACGTGGTGGTCAGAGTTCATGCCTTTCTTTCCTACTATTTTGATGTCCATTATAGGGAGGTTAAGATGGGAGGAGATGCGTGTATTACTACCCTTGAATGACTGACTGACTGACTGACTGACTGACTGACTGACTAACTGACTCCTATTGATATTTAACACGTCCGCGACACAGGTCAGGTCAGGTCAGGTTAAGGGTTGCCTCTCCTTCCCCTTCTTCCCTTTCTCATCTCGTGTCAAGTGCATTATTCTCCTTTGCTTGTGACCTTATTCTGTCTACGTTTCTCTCTTTCTCTCTTTCTCTCTTTCTCTCTCTCTCTCTCTCTCTCTCTCTCTCTCTCTCTCTCTCTCTCTCTGTGTTGTGTCACGTGTACCAATATTCCTACAACGGAGGTTTTTTTTCTTTGCATTTCACACATTAGAACGCGTCGTCTGAGCTGCGTTTTGTCAATTATACTCAACCTCAGCAGTGAGATGAGAGTGTCTTTGTCACAAGTTAGGTTCACTGTTACATAGCAGCCAGATGGATTTTTTTTATTTGATCTTATAAGCAGCATAAGTACTACAGCCAAGAACAACAGGAATCTCTCTAAATATAGCACTTTAAGAGAAGATGAAAAAATTTGTGGATTATTACTATACTGTACACTCGAATCTGTCCGTTGTGTTATCAATAAGGTTAGTAAGTAATAAAAAAAAATAATTCAGTGATTCCTTTACAACACGACAGGACAGACAGAACACGACCCCTTGATGCATAATATATACCAATACCTTTCATTAAATAACACTCCATCTACACACACACACACACACAGAATCTTAACACCCCTTTAACGAAACATTCTTCACCTACTCCTTTACCATCAACCTCGGCGCTGCCTAAACACCCCTTTATAGATCACTTTCCGTAACAACACTCGTCCACTTAAGGCAGATGGAATTCTCGTGTAACTGATCCATAAATACACTGTCACCTGATTGCACCTTCTCGCTCCTATAGCCCCCTCCTCCTCCTCCTCCTCCTCCTCTTCCTCCTCCTCCTCCTCCTCCTCCTCCTCCTCCTCCTCCCTCACCTTTCCAATCAGGGACAGTACACAGCCTCCCTCCCCTATATCCACTTTCTATGCTGTCAACACCTCGCTTCTCAGAGCACACAGGTACTCGTCCTCTTTCTTCCCATGAAATTCCACGGCACTTTTTCTTCTTCTTTTTGTTCCTGATTTACGAAGTGATTGGGAATTTTGGTTTTGGAGATTAATATTATATGCTTGCTCGCTACTTATGTGTGTTTTTTCTTCTTCACTGTCTAAGCATTTGAGTGTATTCTCTTCTCTCTTTTTGTCTCTCTTCTCCCTTCCTGCCTTCCTTCTAACTCTTCCTAGCTTTTTTTCCACCTTTTTTTCAATCCTCATATAGAACTTGTCTTGTTTTTTCTTAATTTCTCTGTAATCTGTGTTTGCGTCAACCCTTTCCCTTTCACACACGCACACGCACACGCACACACACACACACACACACACACACACACACACACCTGCCAAGAAGACATAACCTCAAAGTATTACCCTAAATACCAAAGATAACAATGATAACAATAACACCAATACAGTCACACAATCACACGTCAAATTACCACAAAAATATTATATAAAAAAAAACACCACGATACAAAACCAAAATAGAAATAATAGTGAAATAAAAATATATATAAAAAATAATAAAAGGGTGTTCTTCGCAGTATTAGTTTAAACCTTGTAATGATATATATGTAATTAAAAAAAATAAAAGACTGATTAAATAAATAAATAAATACATACATAATATAAGACTGTTTGCCACGTTCTCTTCAAAGTTTTCTATATTTCTATTCCTTATTGTTGGTCTTCGCCAAATATATATTGTCTACACATAACGTGACTGTTCTATATCCTCTATTGCAACTTATATTCTTAGCAGGAGGAGGAAGGAGAGGTAATGATCAGTCTAATGGTCATGGTGGTGGTGGTGGTGGTGGTGGTAAGGGACGGTGATAGTGCCAGCATTAGTGTGTTAAGAAAAAAAGTGGTGAGGGCTGGAAGGGAAAGATGAATATGTGTATAGAGAGGTATGATAAGGGACGATGAAAGAGAGAAGAGAGAAGAGAGAAGGCGAGGAGACAGGTACGTGGAGTTGAGAGGTAAGTTAAGAGATGAGGAAAGAATGAAGAGAAGGGAGAAGACGAGTAGAGAGGTAAGTTAAGAGATGAGGAAAACATGAAGAGAAGGTACATTAGATGAGGTGCGTGGAATATACAGGTAAGTTAAAGGACAAGGAAAGAGGATGAAGAAGGTAGGTGTGTCAGGTGTGTCAGGTGAAGTACGTGAGCTATGTACTATCATGAGATGTCGTAAAAGTCAACTACTATTCCCTTAAGGCTTCATAATATTTGACCAGGAAGTAAAGGAATCAAAAACAGTTATTCCTTCACAAGACTTCATAATATTTGACCAGGAAGTAAAGGAATCAACACACAGTTCTTCCTTCAAGCACCACATTAATTTAAATATAAACAAACACCTTCACCAATGTACTAATACGAACACACGAAAAGGGTGGAAATAACACACAAAAAAGGGAGAGGAACACACGAAATACTGAAGCCATGAATCTAAGAAGGAATAATATAATCAATGACGGAGAACGATTGATGCGATACAAAAAAAGACTACTACATGTTGAACAAATTAATGCAAGTTTTTTTTTATCTTTCTCTCAATAACTAAAAAAAATAATAAAGGCACAAAAATTTCCATCCCTTTCCTCATCACTACTTCATTAGACCTCAGAGAATGTGTCAGTTTACCACAGTTACCTGCCCTTGTAGAAGCCCAGACTACTCCCCTTCCTCTATGTATTACTTATGTACTCATCAAACTTAAATACCAGACAATTATTACGAGCAAGGGGCGAGGAAGGTGAAAGGAAGAGGATAAAGGAGATTAAGGTTGGATACACCATTCTATAGGTTATAATTTTCATCCCTAAGGCTTGCTCGAGTAACACGCTTCGTCCTAACTACACCTGTGATTTAAAAGTTATGATTAAACATGTCCACTTCGAGAATATTAAATAGGTGAGTTCAGAGTTATGTTTATTTTCTATTTTCTGGTAACTGATGCAAGATGAGGAAATAGAGGCAAGGGAAGAGATAGTAGGAAATGTAAAGACTTATAATAACTATTTGAGTTAGTTCCGAAACAACTCACGACGAGAAAGACAAAGTATATATTTAATTTTTGTCAGAAAACTTCACGCACTCCGACACACACATTACGATCCACTCCATTCACTATGAGTATAACACACACGACACGTTTCAAATCAATCCTTAGTGATAAGCGTTCTAAGAAAATCAGAGTAAAGGATTTCGTATGTTTTCTAGAAATGCTTTAGTCATCCACTAGAAAAACCAAGTAAGGTAAGTTTTCTCTGACGTCCACGTTCCTGAAAATCAGAACAGAATCACGTAGACCTCGCCATTCAGGGAACTGTTCTACGCCATCCCGAGTGAAGTGGAAGTGGAAGTGGAAGTGGAAGTGGTACAAATGAGAAGCTGATGAGTATGTACTTGTAGACTTATCAATCACTTTAATGATCACTTTGTGTGTGTACGTACGTCCTTTTCAGTCACTTATATAAATATAGTACCTAACATAGTTATTAGCTTCCAATACTCTACTAATAAAAAAGAAATCAGTTATAACGAAAAGCTCCATTTAATTAATTGACAAAACGAGTATCATCTGGGAAAAAAAAACAACTTTATGGACACAAAATCTGTTTTATCAGCACTTTGAAACAACACAAACGTATAATGCTTTCGACAGGAATATATTTTTACTGCTGTAACTCACGCACGTAAATGAAGGTGTGTGTGTGTGTGTGTGTGTGTGTGTGTGTGTGTGTGTGTGTGTGTGTGTGTGTGTGTGTGTGTACTCACTATATATATATATATATATATATATATATATATATATATATATATATATATATATATACATATATACATATATATATATATATATATATATATATATATATATATATATATATATACATATACATATACATATACATATACATATACATATATATATATATATATATACACACACACATGTTAAGGAGCTGAATTAGCAGTGATGAGTCTGTCCTCAGCAACTTTAGAAGTTTAGACACATACGCGCCGTGCCCACATTGAGCAGCAGCGGCTTCACCACCAGCGGCACAATAAAACCATTGGCTGTTCACTGTAATCCCGTCCTGGGTTAAGGCGTGCACGTTAAATTACTGGGTGATCATTGACACGGTTCACCTGCATCACGGCTCTTAATGGACGAGACTTTTAGTGTTGTGTTATCACAAACATTGCTTTATGTACATATGCTCTCTCCATGAAACATATTGGTTAAAAAAACATTTGGTATTTCATGCAGTGCTATATGCGGAGATATAATAATGGCAAAAAAGCTAAAAAGAACATTATGAATGCATACATATTTTATATATAGTGTAAATTTTTCCTAAACTCTGATACCAAGAAGGATGCGGAGGTGAAACAGGATTAAGGTTGGGATCAACTCAACCTTGGATCAAGCGCCTCAACCACTCCAAACTCCCGACATGGAAAGTGGTAATGGCGGAATATATTAAGTGTAATCGGTTTAAGTGCCTCATACACATCAGGCTAAAAGCAAGAGTGTCAGTGACCTGCGTTTTTCAAACCAGCGAGGAAATGTTGCTCACAACACTTACATGTTGTGAGCAAGGTCATAGATCATAGATCATAGATCATAGACCTCATAGACATTTAGAATAAAGAACAGGGAGTGATAAACTGCCTAATTACAACACACGGGCTATCTAGAGCCCGTCAATGTTGTGCGTTGGTAATTTCACAGCTACCGTGGCGGCGGGTATATTGTACACACTTCTATTAGAGCAGACAGTGTAGTTGCAGCGACAACACGGGCCGCCTGAACGGACTCAGTCCCTTATCCACACCTGAACCGAACAAGCAGCACGAGGCAAGGCTAGTGAGAAAACGGAGAGTTGATAAGGTAAACCCTTATATTCACAACTCCAACACTTTGTCCTTACTGTTTTACATGGTTACACAACTACAGTGATTTATCATTCTAGACTCAAAGGAAACAATAGTCACAAACTTATCTACGTATTATTACGTCGCCCAGGCACGGGTGGCACTGCTTGCACCACACCTTCACGCGGTGCCACATTATATTCAGCCTCTCCATCAACATCTTGGTCCTCATCCATAGGAACTTGGATATTTCTATCTTTGCAGATATTGTGGAGCATGACACATACATAAATCATCTTTAATCTTACTTACCTTTAACGGGGCAGACTCTTGCTTCACCATGTAGTACTTGGATACACTTCAGCCGACCTGTCCTTCATTACACAGTGCAGAGTGTCCTTTTGAGAGCCCTGGAGGAACAGGAAGTGGTAAATATACATGCTAACTAATATAAAGTCATACAACAGTGATAGTTAATTTACAGGTTAGAATATGCAGCAACTATATAAACAAAACATTTTAATGGTAAAATTAAGCCAGGTTTGATTGCCTTAGAATTTTAGATCATTACAATTACCCAACCAAAACTAACCTTGTATCTAACCTAACCCTTGTACACCTATGTTATTATCTTAAGATATTGAGGTGTATGCATTTCAGCTTTAATATCTACCCATTCAAGAAAAAATGAGACTTGTAGGTACATACTTGTTGTAGCATGACTGAACACAGCTAGTGGTCACAATTCTGCATCCATCGTCTGGTTGATGACTCTGCAGCAGGAAGGGTGTGCGGGGTCGAGGCCATTGCTGCTGCACAATTCCGTTCTTCCAGTGGCGAAACACCGTACGGTTATAATCACCATTTCGTTGGTGAGTGCGTTATTTTGCTTTGTGTTACTCTCTAAGGCTCCCCTCAAAAAGGTATGTAACAAGCATAATACCATCACCAATCTGTCTCGCTATGACACCATCGTGGATACAGGCTCATAACTCCTTCCTACTACCAACTCCCGCTCCGACCCTCCGAAGCGGTTCACCACTCATCACTGAGGTACACAGCAAACCACAGCTCATATTAAACAGTATAAAACCTTGAGCAAGGGGATGGGTGTGTGTGATGTGTGAAACACACACACACATATGCTTGATATCCACCAGAACTAGTGTCCTACGCATTATAAATAAATAAAATTAAAAAAAAAATAAAAAAATTCTTTACACTTACTTTTCTCAGTCGTCCATGGTTCATTTCCACCTGTGCGGTATATCTGTGACTTCCCGGAGCCTGTGTGAGGAAGGTGGCGGCCAGGGACACTCAGGAATAAGTTAGGGATAACGATAATACACAGTGACCACACACCACACAACACACTACGATGAAACTGGTGCGTGAGGAGAGTTGGAGGAGGAATGGCTGCAAGGTGGGAGTAAGGGTGGGTACTGGGTTGAACAGCCAGCCTATGAACCTAACGCGCCAGATTCAACTTACTGAGGCATTGCGCGCGCACGCACACAAACATACACACATTCACTCAACTTTAATGTAGGACTATCTAAAAATTTATCTGTATAATATTCCACCAAATTACGTTGTGGTAAATTTATGACAATGATGTTTTATCAAGATAAGTACCCAATATGTTATCCCGTAAAAAAAAAAAAGTATGAAAACTCATCAGTCGTACAAATCACCTCTTCAATATTACCCTTTGCCCTCCTCCACTCCTCCCCTTCCTTCCTAACACCACACATTGAATTTTACTGGTGATGGTGATGATGATGGTGATGGTGGAGGTGGTAGTGGGCGGTGATGAGATTATTATACCATCATCATCATCGTCATCATCGTTGCTGTTGTCGTCATCTGCGTCGTCATACTCTTTTCAGAACCGTTGTGGCGAGTGATTCTCTGAGGAAACTGAAGGTGAAGGAAACAATACATTTTTTTTCACTTGGATAATTTATTTTGATGCTGTAGATATTGCGTACCGGAAATATTCATACAGAAGTCGTGAATTATAAATGTCTTA
>JAPQNM010000040.1:6499924-6504924 GCA_029783475.1 Metacarcinus magister
TGGATTGAAAAAAAGAAAGATAGAAAATAGACCGCCAGTTACTACCCTTGACAACGATAAGGAGAACATTGCAATTACTTCGTCGTTGCTTCCCTCGGCTGCTCTATAAATAACCACGGAGTAATAATACCTACTAGCGGTCACTCTTAGTTAGAATTATATCGGAAATTTTGAGAGAATCGTCCCGGCATTGGTACAAACTTTATTATTAGAAATATTTTTGTAATGTATGTGTAATATTATAACAAAGACGTCACTGGTTGCCTTCCTCCGTGGTCTCCTGCTGCATATAGACAAGTTTTCGAATCCCCTCCTCCTCATCTTGCAGGATTATTAACTCTCATGTACGTATGTACGTATTGACACGGGACATGACACGACAGTCAGTCAGTCCCTCAGTTACACAGGTATTGTTGGTGTCATTATCAGGGGTTTCGATACCTTTTATTATGTGAACAGAAGAGTAGAAGTAGCGAGCATCATCATCATCATCATCATCATCATCATCATCAACTAGCATGGGATTGAAAGTTGACTAAAAAGGATTGGACTTTATTTGGTGACATTTGTTTTGGAAAAAATGGATAGAAAAAAAATATATATTCATTTAGGACTGTTACCGTGCCCCTCCCCCCCCCCTCACACCCAGCGACCAATCCCCTTTAGCGGACATTTCTAGAGCCCTGCTGCTCTGCCCTGAAGGAGACATGCGTGAGGTGATGTACAGGTGACTCCTCAGGGGCGTCACCTCTCCCTCAGCGGACGACAGCAGCGCCACACACACACACACACATACACACACACACACACACACACACACACACACACACACACACACACACGTGATGCACCTCAAAATATTAACTTTTTATAAATAGGAGTGAGGGCGAACCTGGCCATATTGATTTTGGGGAGAGAACAAAAGAGTTGAAAATGGGGTCCTTATCGTGCGTATGAAGCAGAGGACCATGAAGCGGAACACAGGCTGAGGGGACGGGAAAAGGGACGGGGATGGGATGAGGGAAGTCACGTGAGGTTGAAAATATAAGGTATCAGTGAGGAACAGGGTTAGGCTAGACAACGGAAGGAGGAAATGGGATGAAAAAATAAATAAATGATGATGATAATAGAGAGAAGAAAAATAGAGGAGATGTAAGCAGAAAATAAGGTAAAATATATGAATAGAAAACAAGAAGAAAAAAATGAGACAAAAAAAAGAAGCTAGAAGACAGGAGAAAAAAAGAATAAGAAAAGAAAAACCCCAGAATGTGACGAAGTATTTGAAGGAGGAGGAACCACAATAATCTAAGTAGCAAATCCTTCCCCACATCCAAGATTAACTAACTCCTTATTAATCTCTAGGTGGGAGGGAGGCGGACTGAGGCGACTGTGGACACTAGGAGTTAACTGGAGTGGGATGTAGACACAGGACAGAAACTGGAATGAATTGTGAAGAAAGGGAAGTAACAACAGTGACCTATTTACCTGAAAACACGAAAAGGTAACCTGGATGAATTTTGGACACATAGAAATGGATTGTAATGGATATATAAACCCCTGAACACCTCAAGAACCATTAGATCAACGAGTGAGGACAGAGGGAAGTAAAAATACATGAGGTGGTGATGGTGGTGGTGGTGAGGAGAGTCAAGTTAACAGTGTTGTAACGTCACATCAAGCCATGGTGTTGCCAGGAGAGTCGTGGCTGTGGGTGGCAGGTGATGGTAGTGACTGGTAAGGGTCATGGTAGTGGTAGATTGATGGCGTCATGGTAGTGTTTAGGTCTAGTCATGGTAGGTCACACTGGCGGGCCGGGAGGCGGTACGCGAAAGTTTACCACGTGGAAGACCTTAGCTGGGACACACACACACGCGCGTGCACACACACACACACACACACACACACACACACACACACACACACACACACACACACACACACACACTTTAATGTGCTACTTTAATACCAACAATATCCGTTCACTAAGAGGAATAAAAAAAAGTATTCGTGATATATTACAATGGAACTCGAAATACAAGAGGTGTGAGGGAGGAGGGAGGCGTGGAGGAGAGGGAGGAGGGGAGTAAGTTTGAGTGCATCCCCTCGTCCCCTTCTTCCAGCCTCCCCCCCACCCAGGGAAGAGAGGTGGGTGCCGAGGGTGGGGCGCCGCTGCAGGGGGGAAACAGTCACATGGCAGAGGCGGCTTCCCGGCCTCCTGGAGAGCTTCGTGTTTGATTCTCGTTTCTGGTCACCACGTCCCTCGACCCATCACTCTCCTCGCCTTCATCTCGAGAGCTCACTTGTTTATATATTGTATATTGCGATGCCTTATAATACAATATCATATAAACCTATCTATATATTCATGTATTTGTATATACGTATTGAAACAAGTAATATCTTCAAACTGGAAAAATGCAAAATACTCCGAGGTGAGGGAGGGCGGGCGTGGCGTGGCGGGCGTCCTGCGTCACTGCGCCGCGCACCTCACCTCTCACACCGCAACAAAAATAAAAAGAAAACTGGTTTCTTTGAGATAGAGAATATAGGTGAAGGTGGAGCCTCTAGCGGGCGCCCCCGGCGATGTAAACAACGCTAACTAACCCCACTACGTCAGCTACTGAGGGAGGAAGGGAGGCGCGGGTCCCAGCGCGGCGGCCAGCACTCTCGCCTCCTGCTGTGTCCACTCCTGCAAAGGAGCCTTGATAACACGCACACACGACTGATGGTCAATACTGGAAAAAACTTTGTAGGAAGAGACTGGCCGCGCGAGAGTCCCAAACGCCGCCCTGTTTTATCATCTACCGACCAGGAGACTGCGCGAGGGACTACAGCGGACACAATCAAAAAATCTCAAGGGCTAAGAATCGTTGCCTTTGGAGTACAGCACAGAGTCGTCCGGCCGCCCTGCCGCGCACGTCGAGGCTGGCCGAAGGGGAACACTTGTGTACACTATGATACGTTCATGTTGTGCAGGAGAAACTGGTCCCTGTGAGGCAGAAGGTCTGGCCGGACGCGGCCTCGGTAGACCTGCAGGTACGATCATCGCCGTCAGGTGAGGTCAGGTCACCCCTCATTATGCCACGATATTGCCATGGATATTGTGCTCATTATTATGGAACGTTGAGGTCACTTGCCGAAACACTGTCGCATGTCAGCAACACCCGACCTGGAGCGGCAGCAGCAGCAGCACCCTGTCGGCGGGGTGAAGGAGTCAGGGGAGTGTCCCGCTGGCGGCGGTGCCAGGCCACACCAGCTGTGTCTTTGGCACACACCAGGGACGCCCCACCTTGTTCATCACAGTCAAGGTACACTTCTCTCTCCTTCTCCTCCTCCACTTACTGTTCGTTCTCCTGTTTTCCTCCCTCCTCCTCTTCACATAAGAAGGCATTTCTCCTTTATCTTACGAGTGCCCTTTTGTGACTTATTTTTCTTGCCATCGAGCTGCAGTGACATATTTCTATTCTTCTCCATGTTGAGTAGTTCTTGGAAGAGCTCCTTCACGTTATGGTTAGTCTTGGCTGATGTTTCCATAAAGTTGCACTTCCACGCCTTGGCTTGACCCTCCCCCATGGCGCTCTGCACCTCCCGGGCATCGCTCTCGTCACACTTGTTTCCCACCAACATGATGGGGAATTCCTCCTCATTGCCTTTGATCTCACGTATCACCTCCCAGATTGGACGCAGCTCCTCCAAACTCTGGCGGCTGGTGACGGAGTACACTAGGATGAAGGCGTGACCCTTGCTGATGGAGAGCCGCTGCATGGCTGGGAACTGGTGCGACCCGGTGGTGTCTGTGATCTGCAGCGTGCAAATGTTTTTGTTGCACGTGATGACCTGGAAGGGAAGGAGCCAATGAGCTTACATGCCGCGTACACACACACATACCTATACATACACACACAAACAAACACACACACCCACACCCACACACACACACACACACACCCACACCCACACATCCACACACACACACATACACACACACACCCACACACACCCACACACACGCCCACGCCCACACCCACACGGGGTACGTACTTTATATAACTCGTGGCAAGAAAGGTGAAAATTTGAAACAAGGTTCGTGCAAAAAAGCAATTTAGTATCAATTTTGTATCAATTTAGTAGCAATTCCCTATCTTTCCCTTATATAACAAGCAGAAAGATAGATAGATAGAGAGAGAGAGAGAGAGAGAGAGAGAGAGAGAGAGAGAGAGAGAGAGAGAGAGAGAGAGAGAGAGAGAGAGAGAGAGAGAGAGAGAGATAACTAGCCACAGACAGAGACACAAACAGAGGGAATGAACTCAACAACCACACAACCTGACATCCACATACAGAAAGTCACTTCACACCAACACATGCAGAAGGAGGAGGAGGAGGAGTATGTGTCCCACCTGACGATACGTGTCCTCGATGGTAGGGATGTAGGACTCCCTGAAGGTGCCCTTGACGAACCGGAGGACTAGGGAGGACTTGCCAACGCCTCCAGCCCCGAACACCACCACGCGGTAGTCGTTGCTTTGTTCTGGCATCTTGGCTCGACTGTGGAGAAAAGAAATACGTTAACTAATGCGAATAAAGAGAGAGAGAGAGAGAGAGAGAGAGAGAGAGAGAGAGAGAGAGAGAGAGAGAGAGAGAGAGAGAGAGAGAGAGAGAAAAGTGCAAAGAGAAGGTGTTTAGGAGAGTGAAGAGGAGGATGAGAGAATAACAATGACGCACATTCAGCAGACTTATATATAACAGCTTCGACCGAGCCCACGTAGGAATGATTTTGAAATATTAGCTCTTGTACTGCAAGGATTACGATAAGAGAGAGAGAGAGAGAGAGAGAGAGAGAGAGAGAGAGAGAGAGAGAGAGAGAGAGAGAGAGAGAGAGAGAGAGAGAGAGAGAGAGAGAGAGAGAGAGAGAGAGAGAGAGAGAAAAAAAAAAAGGAAAATACATAACAAAAAGAAAAATAAATATAAATTCTCACACCATTTTTCTAACTTATCTTATT
>JAPQNM010000040.1:6509924-6519924 GCA_029783475.1 Metacarcinus magister
TACAATCACCCAGGAATGTTTAATTTTTACCTAAAGAATCTAATAAATGCTATTCATTAAACCCAAATAAACCGGGTGTCTCAAAACCACACCCTAGACTGCCCTTTGTATAGACGACGCCATGACCCAGAGTAAAGAGGAAGGTATTGTTGGAATGTATGCAAACTGAAACACGTAGAAGGTCATCACAGAGACTCCCACATTTCTACGTATGTGCCAATCTCTGTTCCAGGAAAGAAGCCACTAGTGTGTGTGTTGAGGTGCGTCTGGTGAAGTATGGCAAACTTGCTCAGTATCAGCGACGGTCATATCGATCTCGCCAAGGTCACATCTTTGGGTCTATGGCAGAGATAAGAGCGACACGAGAGATACCACGCAGTAATCCATCCCTGACAGCCTGCTTATTAAAGGTTTGGTCTCCTTACTCCTGACTAATTGCCTGATTGAACACAGCAAAATTCCATGACACGAATTAATTAATCTTTGCATGTATGTATATCCTGTATTACTATAGTTTGAAGTAATAGTGGAATCAATTACATAATGTATTCTCTCATGTTTGTGTGATGACAGTTATAAATTCTCTTCAACACAACTTATACGACATGAGACAAAAGTGAATAGAGAGACCGAATCCGAAGTGACCTGAGAGGCATGAGTGACCATTAATAAAACCGAGGCCGGACTGACTAGGTTGGAAGGCCGCCGTGAATAAGGCCGGAGAAAAAAATTATCCGGAAAAAAGGAAATAATAGAATAACCGAGACTAGAGTGACCCGCTGTGGACTGAAATGCAATAAATTACAGGTGGGTGAAGGTCATAGACTGAGCCAACATTGTTTTCGTTCTGACAGGTGGAAAGAAAGGAAGAAACGGTCAGTCTCTCTCAGTCAGTCTCTCTCTCTCTCTCTCTCTCTCTCTCTCTCTCTCTCTCTCTCTCTCTCTCTCTCTCTCTCTCTCTCTCTCTCTCTCTCTTTGTCTTTGTCTGTCTGTGTGTGTGTGTGTGTGTGTGTGTGTGTGTGTGTGTGTGTGTGTGTGTGTGTGTGTGTGTGTGTGTGTGTGTGTGTGTGTGTGTGTGTGTGTGTGTTAGGAGTTCAGCTGCTTTCTTTCTTTCTCTCTCTCTCTCTCTCTCTCTCTCTCTCTCTCTCTCTCTCTCTCTCTCTCTCTCTCTCTCTCTCTCTCTCTCTCTCTCTCTCTCTCTCTCTCTTTCTTTCTTTCTTCCTTTCCCAGCATTAACTTGAATCCCTGTTGGAGACTTTTACGGTAATGATGTCAACGGGAGACGTACCAGGCAGTGCGTGTTGGCAGATTGGAAAGGATCTCTCTCTCTCTCTCTCTCTCTCAACTATGTGACTGCGCCAACATATATTTCAGTTTTACATGACATAAATGTGATGAGAAGAGAGAGAGAGAGAGAGAGAGAGAGAGAGAGAGAGAGAGAGAGAGAGAGAGAGAGAGAGAGAGAGAGAGAGAGAGAGAGAGAGAGAGAGAGAGAGAGTAAGAGACATGAAATAAAAATACCGGTAATGAAGTTGTTTTAAATTGTATCAAAGGGCAAAGGTGTAGGTGTCAAGGACTGGCGGATCAGGCGGTGAGGGGGGGAGGGGAGGGAGAGGGAGGAGAGAGAGAGGGAGGGAGAGAGGGAGGGAGGGAGGGAGGAAACTGCAACTGAAACGTGAAGGACAAAACACTGCATAGAGGAAAAGCTATTGGGAAGGCCAGGCAACAATAATTAAGTATGGAAAATGAAAACCAAAAACCAAAAACCAAAAAAATAAATAAAGTCCAATTTACGGTAAAAATGTACGAATGAAAATAAATAAATAAATAAAAAAAAAGGGGGAACAGGAAAAAGATACTAAAAATCGTGGAATTTGTAAGTGCGGGAGGAAGATTAAAATAGCAGCGTCAGAATATACGGCGTAATATCACACACACACACACACACACACACACACACACACACACACACACACACACACACACACACACACACACACACACACACATGAGAGTTCCCACTGATTTAAACTTATTTGCCCCGTGATCGACCTGCAGATGTGTAGAAATTAATTTTGTGAAACGTTCGAGTGGAAAAAGAAGTGAAAAGAAAGAAGAAAAAAAAAGTGTATCTATATCTATCTATAAAATCAAGATGAAGAAAATATGAATAAAAATAATATACGCACTTGGAAGGGGCTGGTGTGGTGGGGGTTGGGGGTTGAGGGTTGGGGGGTTAAGGGTTGGGGGTTGGGGGTGGGTGAGGGAATGCAGCTGAAAGGAATAAATAAATCTGAAGAAATAGTGAATGCTTAACTTGATATTCAGAAAATGTAGATTCTAGCCATATTACGACGAGGAAATATGTATACTCTTAGGAAGGTGAAAGGTAGTGTGACGGAGGGAGGGAATGCACAGTGTAGGAGAGAGGTAGAAGAGAGGGTAGACGTGCAGAAGAGAGAAGTGTGGAGAAAAGAGTTTAGAGGAGAGTATAGAAGAGTGTAGCAGAGAGAACTGTACAGAGGTAGTGAAAAAGAAAGGAAATTAAGAAAAAAGAAGCGTAGAACAGTGTACAAGAGAGGAGAGTGGAGAAGAAAGAGCAAGAGACAAGAGAGTGTAGAACGTAGAATGAAGAACAGAACCAACGAGAGGAGATGCACAACAAAGCCCAAGAATGAATAAACGAATGAAGGAATGAAGGAATGAAGGAAGGAAGGGCCCGTGTCAGATGTAAATGAGATGTGTGATGAAGTGTAATGAGAGAAAGTGGAAGCAAAACACTCGCCAAAGACGTAGCAGAAAAGCCGCGTCTCAAGAACATCAAGGAAATAGGAATCATTCTGGGTGATGGAATAGAGTTAAAGGACAGGAGGAGGAGGAGGAGGAGGAGGAGGGTTGGGTAGAAGGAGGAGGGAGAGCCATGCCAAAACTTGCTGCATAGATACACGTGAAGCAGGGCCAAAGGACTTCAAGGGAGGGAGAGAAAATTTTCGTTTACGTATGCATGTCGAGGTGACTTTGATGTTCATGAAGGAAGAGCAAACGAAGGAGTGTGTGAAGAAAATAGTGTTACTGATGTTGTTATGCGAGAGAGAGAGAGAGAGAGAGAGAGAGAGAGAGAGAGAGAGAGAGAGAGAGAGAGAGAGAGAGAGAGAGAGAGAGAGAGAGAGAGAGAGAGAGAGAGAGAGAGAGAGAGTGTGCGTGTGTGTGTGTTTCAATAAATGTGTCTCAATAAATAAATTTGACAAGGAGGAAAAGGAGGAGGAGGAGGAGGAGGAGGAGGAGGAGGAGGAGGAGGAGGAGGAGGAGGAGGAGGAGGAAGAGGAGGAGGAGGAGGAAAGAGAGTTTTCAATATCGGCAAAAAATGCAACGGTAAAAAAAATTAATGGTATCTGTTCCAAGCGATAAAAAAAAATAACAATAATAATTAACGATAAAATAAAACACGCACGCAAAAATAAAGATGCAATAGAGTTTTATTATTTGTATACATAACATAAAGACAACCCAACACCGGGCTCCACCTACCCCCCCACATACCCCCACCCCCCCCCAAAAAAAAATCCCGTTCAGTGACAATAATTATGCAAGGAGAAGAAAAAAAAAGGGAAGGAAAAAAAAAAAGTGGAAGCAGGTAAGGTTTTAGTATCAAAAAAATAAAAGAAAACAAACCTTTGAAACAAACAACAACAAAAACAACAAAAACAATAACAACAACAACAACACCAAGCAGGTAAAGAATAAAGTACGACAGAGTTAAAGAAAAAGAAACGAAAGGAAAAAAAAAGAAAGAAAAAAAAGAAAAGAAATATTACATGGGTGTGGTAGAGCCTGGAGAGAGAGAGAGAGAGAGAGAGAGAGAGAGAGAGAGAGAGAGAGAGAGAGAGAGAGAGAGAGAGAGAGAGAGAGAGAGAGAGAGAGAGAGAGAGAGAGAGAGAGAGAGAGAGAGAGAGAGAGAGAGAGAGAGAGAGAGACCGAAAAAAAATACAGGTGGGAATGTGTTAAAAAAAATAAATGAAGCTTCGTATATATTTTTTTCCTTCGATTTCTGAGTCTGAGTTTCCGACACACACACACACACACACACACACACACACACACACACACACACACACACACACACACACACACCACACACACACACACACACACACACACACACACACACACACACACACACACACACACACACACACACACACACACACACACACACACACACACACACACACACACACACACACACACACACACACACACACACACTAAGTCGTGGTTGATGTGTATGTTTTGATACTCCGCTCGAAAGTGCAATAAATTAGGAGAGGATGAAAGGGGGAAAAATATGCTGTAAATCTAATAGAGTCAGTGTTTTATTTAGAGTTATTGCAAAGAGTTATGATCGTTAACGTGTGTCATTAATAGAAAATGTTTTAACGTATGAGTGTGTGGCTTTGAAAAGAGAGAGTGAGAGAGAGAGAGAGAGAGAGAGAGAGAGAGAGAGAGAGAGAGAGAGAGAGAGAGAGAGAGAGAAAGAAAGAGAGAGAGAGAAACAGACATAGTAGTAAAAATTAAACATGTAGCTCTCTCTCTCTCTCTCTCTCTCTCTCTCTCTCTCTCTCTCTCTCTCTCTCTCTCTCTCTCTCTCTCTCTCTCTCTCTCTCTCTCTCTCTCACACACACTATGATGCACTCCTCATCTCTCCCTTTCAACCCAACAAACATTAACAAAAAATCACCCTCATTACATATACAGGTATATTCACAGGTACACTTCGGCGCCTAATAAAAGCAGGTAAGAGTGGCATCCCTGTGTAGGTGGTGTCACTATCAGAAACGTTAGGAAGATGGTGGTAAAGGTGATGGTGTAAGGTTATACACGTCCATATTTAAACCTTCCTGTCGCCTCTATCTATCCTTCACCTCCATGAGACAGGGATGCTCTCCTCCTCCTCTCATTTCCATATATTTCCAAGACAATGATGTTGTTTTGTGGTGGGGGTGGTGGTGGTGGTGGTGGTGGTGGTGGTGGTGGTGGTGGTGGTGGTGGTGGTGGTGGTGGTGGTGCGTAGGTACGACAGGCGAAGGAAAAAAGAAAACAAAGAGGCATAGAAAACAGAGAAGCAGGTGGTTCTGAGAGGAGTAAGGAAAAGTGGAGGAATGAGACGAAGGAGAAAAAATAAATGTGAGGGGTAGACAAGGGATGAGAAACACAGTAGGAATAGAGTTGTGTGAGCGGATAATGATGAGAGAGAGAGAGAGAGAGAGAGAGAGAGAGAGAGAGAGAGAGAGAGAGAGAGAGAGAGAGAGAGAGAGAGAGAGAGAGAGAGAGAGAGAGAGAGAGAGTCCCCATGACAACACACAGGCACCATCACCACACTGTAAGGCACCAAGCAGCTTATAGAAGGTCCGGTATTTGAGTCAAGTCAGCTCAAAAAAAAGAAGAAGTAAAGAACAAGCAAGCCTAAAGCTGTGGTTATTTTGTTATTATTATTATTATTATTATTATTATTATTATTATTATTATTATTATTATTATTATTATTATTATTATTATTGTTATTATTTTAGCATTATTATTATTATTATTACTGAACTGATACTGAAGTGAGTATAAGTATTGAAAGTTGCAAAATTCCCAGTGCAATGAGGGCAAATATGTGTGTGTGTGTGTGTGTGTGTGTGTGTGTGTGTGTGTGTGTGTGTGTGTGTGTGTGTGTGTGTGTGTGTGTGTGTGTGTGTGTGTGTGTCGTGGAGGACTCTGGGTTGATATGTGGGATAGAAGAGGTGAATATATCGTTTCAATGTCCCTTTGTCTCCGAGCGTCGGGTGATGATGGTGGTGGTGGTGGTGGTGGTGGTGGTGGTGGTGGTGGTGGTGGTGGTGGTGGTGGTGGTGGTGGTGGTGGTGGTGGTGGTTGCGGTTGTGCAAGGAAGGGTAAAGTGAAAAGGCTGAACCGTAAATAAAAATGAAAATCGATAACGTCTTGATAAAAACAAACACAAAGATATAGAAAAAATCTCTCTCTCTCTCTCTCTCTCTCTCTCTCTCTCTCTCTCTCTCTCTCTCTCTCTCTCTCTCTCTCTCTCTCTCTCTCTCTCTCTCTCTCTCAAATGAAGGGTGAAGGGAAGAAAACATTCACAAGAAAAAAAAGAAGTTGGAAACCTTACGAGCATTAGGAGAAAGGATAAATTTAAGGGTAAATTAAAAGGGATGACTAAAGGAAACAATAAAGGAAAGGTTAAGGAGAGGATTACACGGAAAGATAAAGGGATTCAAAGGCTTATTAAATGGAGGATTGAAGGAAAGATTAAAAAGAGGGTTTATAAAAGACACTGATATATGAATGGAAAAAAAAATCGGCTCCCTATGTATCTAACTGTATATTTATGTCTTTCATTTACTGACTTTCTATCTATCTATCTATCTAGGTAACTATCTATCCATCTATTTATCTATTTATTTATCTATCTATCTAGCTATCTATCTATTAATTTATCCAACTATATATATATGTTTTTCATCAACCTGTTATTTACCTAATGTTCGCGGCACAGGTCAGTGAATGCTTCTATATTGGGATCATGAACGTGAATATATGCTTTGTTTTTTCCACTGATGACGCATTCTATGTTCTATTATTAGCCTGTTGGTATCTGCAGCGGGTGACGTGATGGCAGGATGCTTACATCATCATTAATCCTATAGGTTTTGTTTAATTCTATTAGTCTATATCAATAAAGAGATTAGTCTATTTTAAGCAGATGCGGAACAATAGGTGACCCCAAGGCGGTTAGAATCTGCAACAACGAAGAGAGTTTCCGTCTGACTTGCTTGGCTTCTTCATGTGTTGCTTCGAGAACCATCACCAGGATTTTCAGTGACTCAGCGTCGTCGCCAGAGTCAAGGTCAGTGACTCATTATGTCGACGGATGCCAACCAATTACTCCCAGCGCAGACCACTCATCAGATCAATAAGCTTGGCGGGGAGTTGCATATAATTAAACGACTTCTTCAGATCGACACAGGCAGAAAACAACCTCTAACCAGTCTGACAACGGCGTTCCTCAAGGTGACAGTGTTAGGATAGAGTTGGTTCTTATTGGACAGGAACCTAAACTGCTGAAGCCTTTAGAAATTGAACACATAACCGGCAGTCTTGTTATAAAAGTGAATCAGTACCTGCCCAGCATATTGAGTAACACAGTAAAGTCAAAATATAACACAATGATAATAATTGCATTCCTCCTTACCTCTTTTTTTTCAGAGAAACCCACACACTATCAGGCACTACCATACCACTAGCAACAGTTAGGAGTGCATGTAATCCACTGATCACCTTTCAGCATCTCTCTATATATATCGCAATCATTAGCAACATAACTACACTTCCCTCAGCCCTTCTACAGCCTCCCTAACTATGTCCAGAGAGGGTGTGGCTTCATTAGTAGGTGTGGAAGCTGCCTCAACCAGAACACCAAACACAGGATGCTGTCCACCCTCGCGTCACGCCACATACAGTGTTGAAAGTACTCGCTGTGCATGCCAATGAGTGGGAATTTACGTTGCATTGAGAGGAAACTGTTGGTGTGTGTGTGTGTGTGTGTGTGTGTGTGTGTGTGTGTGTGTGTGTGTGTGTGTGTGTGTGTGTGTGTGTGTGTGTGTGTGTGTGTGTTGTTTTGGTACAATCATGACGTTATTGCTATCAAACCGACGAATCAATTGCCTTGTTATCTCCCTATTTTTTTACCTCCTTCCTCCCCCCATCCCTTGCCTGACTCCCTCCTTCCCTCCTTCCCTCCATAACCTTCCCATTCTTCCCAACACCACCACAGAAAAACAACCAAGGCAGACAAAACAAGCCTTCTCGTCTGTAAACACTATCAGCTGATTAACACCACCATAAATTTATTCTCTCTCTCTCTCTCTCTCTCTCTCTCTCTCTCTCTCTCTCTCTCTCTCTCTCTCTCTCTCTCTCTCTCTCTCTCTCTCTCTCTCTCTCTCTCTTTCAGCCAAGTCTAAAGATACATCATCCATTCACAGCTACGGTACAGAAGGCGAGGGTAAAGAAGATCTACAGTAGTGAAAAAAGAACATATTGCTTCTCTCATAACCTGCAGAGAGAGAGAGAGAGAGAGAGAGAGAGAGAGAGAGAGAGAGAGAGAGAGAGAGAGAGAGAGAGGAGAGAGAGGAGAGAGAGAGAGAGAGAGAGAGAGAGAGAGAGAGAGTGTAATCCTTCAGTGTCCCTTATCAGTGCCAGGTTCAACTACTCTTGGAAGTCAGTATCACAAATTGACTTCATAAATACTTGGAATGGAAATATTAGTGTAAAATAATAATTCTTCCACTTTGGGGTTTTTGAGTTGGTAAGAGTGAAGATGAGTTGTAATATTAGTGATAATTTGTGATACCTGCACCCTGCCTTTACTCCTCTTTCTCTTCCTCCTCCTCCTCCTCCTCCTTCTCTTTCTCTTCCTTTAAACATTTTTCTTATACACATTCCTCCTCCAAATTCTCCTTTCCCTTCTCCTCCTTCCTCATCCTCTTCTCCCTCCTCCTTCTCCTTCTTTTCTTTTATATATTTCTCCTCCAAATTTTCCTTCTCCTCCTAATTCTCCTCCTCCCTCCTCTCATCTCTCTTTGTTCCTTGCTCGTGTTTTTTTCCTCCTCGTCGCCCCGCCCTGGAAAGCCCTGACGAAGGCCACGAGGAAGCCGAGGAAGGCATAGGTCGGGTCACTCTTCACTCTTCGTGCCTTCCATTCCTAACCTTCCTTCCTCTTCCTATCATAGTGAACCCGCTTCCTTCTCCTTGCCTTTCCCTTGCATTCACTGCCATTTTTTCCCGTTTTTTCCGTTTTTTTCCCTTTATTTCCCTCCCTTTTCAGCACACTTCTTAAAATTTATTCTTTCTTTCCACTACTTTTCCTTTAAATTTGCATATCTTCTCTACTTTCCTTTGACCTTTCTGCACTTTAATTTCAATCTCATTTTGTGCCTTTTCCTTTCTTGCTTTTCCTTGTTTTTTTCTTCCCTTCCCTTCTCTTCCCTTCCCTTCTCTTCCCTTCCCTTCCCTTCCCTTCCCTTGCCACCACCTCAATCAACTTCCATGAATCAAGTGGAATCAAAGTCTTGCATGAGAGATGGGAAACACAGCTGTAGTTCAAGTGGTACTCTCTCTCTCTCTCTCTCTCTCTCTCTCTCTCTCTCTCTCTCTCTCTCTCTCTCTCTCTCTCTCTCTCTCTCTCTCTCTCTCTCTCTCTCTCTCTCTCTCTCTCTCTCTCTCTCTCTCGTTGGTGTCCGTATTCCTGAAACAGAGGTTCTTTTTAGGGGAAAACAAACAAACAAAAATGGTAGAAAGTGTCAGTCAGCCGCCTACTACGTGCTCCCTTCAACCTTTTCCTCTCTCTCTCTCTCTCTCTCTCTCTCTCTCTCTCTCTCTCTCTCTCTCTCTCTCTCTCTCTCTCTCTCTCTCTCTCTCTCTCTCTCTCTCTCTCTCTCTTTCCTTCAACGTGCCACTTAACACGAGCCTAATTCAGTACACTTACTTACCTTTCCTTACATTCATTCCTCATCTCATCACCTACACACACACACACACACACACACACACACACACACACACACACACACACACACACACCCTCACCACAGTTCTTACAGTATGCCACGCCCCTTAGTCTCTCTGTCCTCACGCCCCTCCCCCTCACCCCCCCCCCACCCGCTGTAGCCCGCCTTGCCTTTCCCTCCCAGCAATGCCTTCCACCCCCCCTCCACCTCCCCCTCCCTTCCATCCCGTCAGTCTCTCACACTATGCCACACCCAAGCCGCCAACTCTCTCTCTCTCTCTCTCTCTCTCTCTCTCTCTCTCTCTCTCTCTCTCTCTCTCTCTCTCTCTCTCTCTCTCTCTCTCACGATGACAAAGGTGTACCGCCCATCACCGCCCACAAACATCAGCGGCAGTACAATAACGTTAGTAATACGCAAAAGGTCAACACAAACGA
>JAPQNM010000040.1:6524924-6544924 GCA_029783475.1 Metacarcinus magister
GAGATAGAGATTTTATAAGCGAAGAGCAAATATTAAATAATGATGAAAATGTGTTTATTTAATGTGTGTGTGTGTGTGTGTAATCAGCCTTTCTTATGTATGCGTTTATGTACGTAAATTAATTAGCAAACGAAAACAACGAGGTGTGAGATGAATGTACGTACACACACACACACACACACACACACACACACACACACACACACACACACACACACACACACACACACACACACACATTTCAAAACAAGCATACAAACGATGTCAGTGAGAGAGAGAGAGAGAGAGAGAGAGAGAGAGAGAGAGAGAGAGAGAGAGAGAGAGAGAGAGAGAGAGAGAGAGAGAGAGAGAGAGAGAGAGAGAGAGAGATTAACCAGGACAAGATATAAACTACATTGTGTGTGTGTGTATGCGTGTATATGTATGTATGCATGTATGTGCGTGTATATGTGTATGTTTGTGTGCGTGTACCCGTGTATACATTCCCTTACACAGCATCTTCATCCACCAATAGGATAGTTTTCTCGTCCAGATCCACTCACCCATTGGTCGTGGAGCCACCAGGATTAGTTATGTCTGGACGGCTAACCTGGGGCCCTTTAGTGAGTCTTGCCTTCATTCTGGCAGTGATGGTGGTGGTGGTGGTAGACGTGGTGGTAGTAATGGTGGTGGTGGTGGTGGTAGTGGTAATGGTGGTAGTGGTGGTTCTGCCCTTCTTTCTCCTTCTAAATCTCCTTCCTTCTTCTCAGAGCACAAGATTTCACTCAAGCTGGTTTCTTCTTTTTTTTTTTCTTCCTTTGTTTTCCTCTCTCTCCTTACTCCTCTTTCTCTTTTATCAGTTTCGTGTTTCTTTTTTCTTCTTTCTGTCTTTTTACTTTCTCTATATAGCTACGAGTGCGTGAGCTTTTCTTTCCATTAACGTTCATGCATTTTTCCAATTAGTTATCGTATTTTTGCTTTGGATTCAGTTGATGACCTTCACAAGGATATATATAAAATTATTATTACGTGGTATTTCAGCAACACGGTATGTCGAGCGCCTTGTCATCCCCTTGTGGACTAGATCATGGAAACGCTGCAAAGATAATACGGACTTGAGGGAGTGGACTTAGAAATAGCTGATTGGTTTGTGTCTGTGTGCGTGCGCGTGCGTGTGTGTGTGTGTGTGTATGTGTGTGCGTGTGTGTGAGGGGGGGGAAGGGTAGGAGTTACTATTCTAGCACAGCGTCTTCCGCAGTTCTTGATTCATTTGTTTCGCTTCAAATTTTTCCATCCACCTGTACACTTGCATTCCCTCTATTCATCCTCTATCCATCTAAATCTTTCTTTCTTCCTGGTCCACGTACGCTCTTCACGTCCTCTTTACCTTCCCAATACATGTGTCCAAGGCCTTCTTAACCTGACCTTCCACTTAGATACACAGGAAACATTTGGCAGGACCTTAAGGAGCAAAAAGGTAAGAATGTGTTTGCAGTTTTCTGACGGTTATGTGTTTAGTGTGCCGTTGCCGTTGCCCTTAACAAACGAATAAACTCTACATCACCAGGCAAGGCTAAGGGGAAAGGGTGTTCATCTGGCCAATTACAGCGGTGGTTGAGGCCATGTAATCCTGGGGAGCGGGGAGTCTATGGTTGGTCAGGACAAGTTTTGCTCTGAAGCGCACCAAGTTTTGTCGCGGAGAGGCTGATGAAGGAACCTTTTTCAAGTGGGGAAGTTGGAGCGCGGAGGACCGTGGGCAAGCTTTTTGGCGAGCGGAGTTTGTGAGGAAAAAGTTCTCGACGACGTGCTTTAGGTAATAGATTTTTAGCGCAGAAGCCTTCAACGACGTCCTCCTCTACGGAACACCCAAAGCGAAGGGTTTTTCTTGGCGTGTTTGGTCGGAGGTGAGGGCGGCAGGAAGGCTTTGCGACGCTCGTAATGTAGGAAAAATAATCACGTTGTACACTTTCTACGAGGACAAGAACATCGAAGAAACTGTCTTCATGGCGGGGCGGTTCGCGGTTCACGGTTCGCGGTGAAGAAGATGCCTTGCAGGATGGATAGGCGGGGCGGGGCAGGACGGAAGGACGCGAGGCGGGGCCCTGACGGCGTGGTGGTTCGCTTTCTACTGCCAGTCACACTCGGCTCAGGACTGGCCCTCACACTCTCCTCTGCCTCTTGACCGACACTCGATGAATGACTCAATACCTCCTCAGCCTTTTTTTTTTTTTCCTTCAAAGATTCATTCATTAGATTCTGATATCTGAAGACAACGAAACGAAAAAATATCAACAGCGTTACGCAATAAATTCACACACACACACACACACACAAAAAAAAACGAATAAAAAAAATCTAAAAAAAATACATACGGGCCTTTAAAGCATCCTGTATTACGATGAACTTTAAATAATGCAACAAAGCCGAAACATTTCAGAATTCTATCAGGGTACATTTTCTCACCTGTACCTTCACCTTCGGCTCCACGTCCTCGACCCCAAGAGGTTACACAATACCCAGCACCGTATAGGCCGCCTCTTTGGGTGCTCTTCATATAGATGGTGACCTAAGGAGGGAGTGATAGTGGTAGCAAGCCTCTCTGTTCCTAATGCTCCAGAGATCCCTGAGACTCTCCACAAGCTTCAAGAGGACCTATATAGCCCCCTCTTCACTTCCACCTACTAACCACCACCACCACCACCACCACCACCACCACCACCGACACCCAGATCCCGAAGACCCGCAGGTGGTAGTTCAAGCACTCCCAGGGGACGACCGAAACCACTTGTAACTTTGTGTGTGTGTGTGTGTGTGTGTGTGTGTGTGTGTGTGTGTGTGTGTGTGTGTGTGTGTGTGTGTGTGTGTGTGTGTGTGTGTGTGTGTGTGTGTAATGGGAAAGTCGTGATAGAAAAAACTTGCGGGGATGCTCAAATACACTCTTTGGAGGAAGTTCGAGACGGCTGTATAAGAGGGAGTAGAAATCGGACGTTGCCGTGGCGTTTCTATAGGAAGTAAATAAAAAAAAAGAAAGAAATAGGGATACTCTTCCATTTAGACGTTGAACTAAAAGGACACGTGCAGCTCCTGACGCCGTAAGCACAAGCTCTCCATGGTATATACAAAGGAGTACAAAGGAAGAACAGACAGCAACAGTCCATGATAGCAATGTTGTGAAAGAGGTGGTAAGGTGACTCTGGGGCGGACATGAAGAGATTAAAAAGAAAAAAACAAGAGAGAGAGAGAGAGAGGAAAAAAGAGATAGAATAGGAACTGGTGAAAGGAATGTGTTTGAAATCGGTAGACTTTTCCAATCACTGGCTCTCCAATCAACAATAACCTTCAACATGCTGAAAATGTACAAACTTTTTATGCTCTTTCCCAACGACCCACTAGTTGCCTTACCATTTTGAAGGCAGACAAGCGATCAGTGACGTTAGAAGCTTTAATAATGTTCAGCTTTATCCTCCGATGTGAAAGAGAGGAAAAAAAGAGATGCATAGGATTGTTTATTAAAGCATGGAGAGTTACCTAAAGGCATGTTTGGGGTTAAATTGATCACTCTATCACTCCCTTTTTGCTTTTTTTTTTTACCTGATGCTGATTATCCTATTTCGAATACTTTTTTTTTATCTAAGCTGATCCCAACGAGGTAAAAAAAAATCAACTGTTTCCTTTGAATATTGTTGTCTGAATATGCTATGTATTTGTTTTTAATAGCTTTGTGTATATTTTGAGAGATTAATATGGATTTATATTGATTTGCTGAGATGATACACAGTGGGGTTTTTTTTGCACATTTGAATAACACGACAGTTGGATGAAGAACCAGGATGAATAAAATAGCAACACACCTTTGTCTTTTATCCATTGACACACGCTAAGAAACACACATACCCGAGGACTTGAACCTTGACCTACACAAAGACAAAGAAAACAGAACCAACCCCGCGCCAAACCACCACCACTACCAAAAAGAAAACGGGAAAGTGATCTTCAACAAGGGATAGGATCAACTACCTTATCGAGACGCCTTGATACTCGACTGAAGGTCATCAAGTGGATACACCGAACGACGCGCCTCCGATCTCACGGGGAGGAGGGGAATAGTATGCATATATATAGAGATAGTTCCCCGCAGCACAGTCCTCGCTACCTGCTCCACTTTCACCTGCAAGCAAGGAGGAGATATCATGCTTCCGCGCCCCATTAAATTTACCACCACCACCACCACCACCACCACCCTCCGCTACCGCCGCCGCTGCCGCTCCGCCACTTCCCCGATCTACCATTATATTCCTGCTGCTGCTGCTGCTGGAGAGGAATATTGGAGAGGGAGAGCGAGGGTGTGGAAGCGGAAGAGGGAATGAAAGAAGGGGAGACCCGTAGAGAGAAAGTGATAGCTTTTTTTGTGTGTCTGTATGTGTGTCTGTATGTCTGTCTATCTGTCTGTCTGTATGTGTGTCTAATTGTCTGTCTGTTTGTGTATATGATCAATAGAGAGAACAATTGCCTTAACCTTTTCCTGCAGCGAGTCTAACGATGGAGGAAGAAAAGTATCTGCCACACAGGCGCTAAGCTGTTCCTTCCTGCTGCTGATACTCGATGGTCCACGATGAAAACAAAACAAACAGAAACAGTGAGGAAGTTTCGTCACTCACTTCCCTAACAACACCTCCCGTCACTGTTGTTTCGGAGTGAATGAACTTCCAATGCATGTATTTCGTAGTCAATCGAACACATGTTACCTCGCTCGCTTCCTGCTCCCATCCCCATCCTCATCCTCGTCCTCTCCACCATTCTCCTCACCCTCTCCAGACTACATCACCTGTTCCATATCCGTGAGGTTGGTTCGTTCCTCTCCGTAATATTCCACAGGTATATAGGAAGCGAGCGTGCTGTGTTCGCTTCATAGTTTAGTTCCTGCAGTTGAGGGCCGGCGGTAAATAGTTATTCAGCCGGGAGCAACACTTTGAATAATGAGCACCTTAGTAAGTGTGGCAAGCGTTAATTCACACAAGTTACCAATGTGTCCCGTCGCTCCACTGCCTCCACCACCTGCGGGAACTGAAATTTGGACTTCCACGTAACTTTGCCGCCGCTCACCTTGACACAATTATTACCGAATTTGCATAATGTTATACTTCTTCTCACAGGTAGAATTCTCCAGTCTCTCCTCCTCCCCTCCGCCTCCACAGCACATCATTACTAGTGCCACAGTTACCACAGCGGCAGTAAAGGTGGTGTTGTTGTCACGTTCTCGTTCTATTACAATCCGTTTGTAGACTATTAGCAGTGTGTCATCGAGGCTAATATGACTCAATGAATTATGTCCATTTCTTCTGCTGCGACCTGGTTATAGCTTTTTTTTTCCCTTCAAAGCTTCCAGTCGTGTTAAATCAAAATATAAATTGAAGATGAGTTTGATTTTGTGCTGCTTGACAAAAATTAATAAGTAAATGAATAGATGATGAACGGCATGCTCTACTTTTTTCCTTCAACACTTCCATCCATGATAAATTGAGATATATGGTAAAAAGTGTTTGATTTTCCAAAGTCCAACACACACACACACACACACACACACACACACACACACACACACACACACACACACACACACACACACACCTCTAAGCCTATGCTGGTGCCAACACACTGAACACACTGCAGAACATGACAGTCTCTCCTTTAAAGCGTGATTAAAACATTATGGAAAAGACATAATTTATATTTTTTCTTTGGTTAATTTTACTGTCTTAATGAGGCGGCAGGTAACATGTTTCTTTTTCTTCCTCTTTTTTTAATTTTACACACCTACACCTGATTCTTCTAGGTCAAATACTGCTGCTACTACTACTACTACTACTACTACTACTACTACTACTATTACTACTACTACTACTACTACTATTACTACTGCTACTACTACTACTATTACTACTACTATTACTACTACTACGTATTATAATAACAATAATAATAATAATAGTAATAGTAATAATAGTAATAGTAATAATGATAATGTCATAATAATAATAATAATGATAATAATGATAACAATAATAGTAATAATAATAATAATAATAATAATAATAATAATAACACGAGGAGGAGGAGGAGGAGGAGGAGGAGGAGGAGGAGGAGGAGGAGGAGGAGGAGGAGGAGGAGGAGGAGGAGAAGGAGAAGGAGGAAGAGAAGGATGAAGGGAGGGGAAAGGTCAGCTGTGTATTAATACCACCGCTTGCAAGTGTTCGAAGCGAATGAGTGATTAGGATCAGACTCCAAGTCCTTAATCATGGAGAGAGGTAGGAAGTTATCTCTATCTCTATCTCTCTCTCTCTCTCTCTCTCTCTCTCTCTCTCTCTCTCTCTCTCTCTCTCTCTCTCTCTCTCTCTCTCTCTCTCCCTCTCTCTGTACCTATAACCACGGTGTCATTAGCTAAGGCAGGTACATTAAGTGATTGATCCATGCACCTGCTCCCTTATACCTGCCTCCACTCCCTTGACAGTCACTGAATCTGGCCTCGAGTTACATAGAAGCAGTACACACATACTCCTCATAACTATCATACACTTACTACCTCATTACTCTATACTCTCTCCCTTCCCTCCCTTTCCCTTTCCTCTTATACATTCTTCCCATTCCTCTATCTATCATTTAAAGTCTTCTTATTCATTTCACAGCCATCACTGTTATTATACTTTATCTTTAGACTCCATATTCTTTCTTTACTTAACAAGACTTATCATCGTTTCGCTTATCATTTGTTTTTGCATGTTCATTAATTGTCTTGTCCATTCCAGATGCATCACCCAACGCCCACACAGACACACGCACACAAAGAGGCTAAACACAACTCCACTGCTGCTACCCATGTACGGAAAACAGTAGGACGAAAGTTTGATGGTAATTATAATGTTAATTCTAAAAGCAATTCCAGAGACGAGAAAGCAGGAAGCAGCTTATTGCGAAATTAATTAGTAGGGTGAATCAATGAAAGGGTGAACGTAGTATTTACTATTTCCTGCTTTATGAAGAGGGATGGTTAATACGAAAACTATTGAGTCATAGGATATACATCTAGCAAAATACTAGAATAAATTTGAATATTCGAATAAAAGAAGAGAGTAGAGTTAATATATAAAAAAAAATTGAAAAGTAATGTGATGTGGAGATAGATAGAAGAGGAAACGAAGAAAATGTAATAAAAAAAACAGTTTCGTGGTAGGAAGAATAAAAAGGAAAATTGATCACAGTGGATATTTGATTAGTGAAATATAAGCAGAAAATATAATGATCAAGAAAGGATGATAAAATGAAAGACCATCCTCTGTCTACCTTACGTCACAAACACCTGCACCAGCTTAATGAAGGGACGTTGCAGCTTACCTGTCACAACCCCACACGCGATGTTCCCACGCTCACCTGTAACAGAGATGGATGATGCTGTTTAGTTAGGCAAACACACCCACCCACACACACACACACACACACACACACACACACACACACACACACACACACACACACACACACACACACACACACACACATAATAATGATGTTGCTTATCTCAAGAAAAACACAATAGTCACATAAAATTTCGGTTAAGTACTATAAAGTTCAACAAACATGAAATGAACTGAAATGGAAAAGAAAATTTTAATATCTACTCTATGTTAATCAAGATTCACTCCCGGATATGGTGCGTGTGTCCTTGTCTCTGTGGGATGAAAGGAAATTGTACAGCGTCACGAGCCTCAGCTGATCCTCGAGTGAAAGGTCGGCGCCGCGGTGATAGCGAGTGACAGGCCAGTTAATTTTTTCCATCAGGTTGTCGTGTTCCTTTAACATCAACTGACGGGATTTGAGCCGCCGCACCTCCGTCATGATCCCGAACACGTAGGTGAAGGTAAAGTTGACGAGCACTATGTACAGAACAACGGACACGACAACGAAAAAAATCTCGCCCCAATAAGGTGTACACTCCATCAGCTCCTGGTAGTTCATGTCTCCCAAGAACTGAAACTGGATCAGCTTAAAGAACGCATTGGTCTTTTCGCTGAAAAAGGAAGAACAAGATCCGAACAAGGTGTGGCCGATGACCGCGAAAACAAAGTTGAGAAGGAGGAAGTAAAAGATGAAGGGTAGAGAGTACTTGAATGCCTTCCTAATGGCCACCGTCAGCAGCGCCACTTCATGCCAATGGTAATTCTCGTACTGACACAGATGCAACAAGCTCACCAGCACCAGGGCAATGCCGACCATCCGTGCGATTTTGTTTTCGGTCATCACGTACTGGAAGGGAAAGTGTCGCTCCTCGTTCATCAGTTGTTCCATCCTCCCGAGGCGTGTCCAGTTCTTGGGTACTGAAGGCAAAGCGTCAAGAACTCCTTCATATTTCATCACCACGATCACCTGCGAGTACAGGCGCCATAACATTAGTCCGACGGTAATCAAGGTGAGGAAATATCTCTTCATGCGGCTTTGTTTAGGCTCCCAATACAGCCGAAGAAGGATCAGAATCAAGGTTAACGCGGGAAATATCAACAACTTACTGTCATCAATCGCGCCGTGGTAGTTTCCCCTTCTCGCCATGCCTAGAAAGTAACCTGTTTCAATCTGATACAAAGGCCACCACATATTGAGATCAAACTCCTCGAAGGCTACTGTGATTCGCGCAAACACGTCGATGTACACGTTGTAAAAGTTAAACTCAACTTGAATGAGTCGCGTTGCTTCATCTACGAATTTGCCAAAAACCGCCCTGTTCAGCGGTGCGAGACAGTTTGTAGTGTAATCAGCCAGTGACTGTATGGTGACGTTAGGGCGGGGTATGTCCAGGACGTAGCCGTCCAAAGGATATTTACAGTTGAAGCAAGCTTGAGTTTGCAGGTAACCGAGCTGGGCATCTTTCAGGTACTTCAAGGTAATGTTACTGGAGTTCAAGTGTGGCGGGCACTGCACACCCTCCAGAGTCACATCTGTAAAATCTCTCTCAGTGTCTATCTCACTCTTAATGTCACCGTCTAAGGCCAACCTTTTGTAACAAACGTTGTGCTTCACTGGATACAAACACGTGTCATTCTTGATGTAGATGAGCCTAATGCGAGGCCGTCCCACAAGCATCTTCACATTCTGCTTCGGGCTGTTCACCACACCCTCGAGTAAGGCTTTGTGAGCTTCCTCCACCTCGTCAAGGCGCATAGGAGTCTTCAGCACACCAGGGTTAATATACGAAGATTCAACAGCAAGGTACAGCTGGTTCTGCTCCCATATGAGTTCCTTCACTACGATCTGGACGCACTGCAGTGTGAGCACCACCATGGTTAGGATGACGCACCGCACGTGGAAGCTCTCAGCGTCATGATACATGCCGGCAGGACGGCGCCGCAGCCCATCAAACCCGATTTCCGTTACGAACTTCATGATTTCACACCAAATGCAATCTTATTATAATATACCAATAACAACACATACAGTTAATGATGGTCTACTCCACCACCTCCACTCCAGTACCTCTTCCATCCGAGTTCGTCTATTTAATTTAACTTCACCTAATATTCTAACCTCATCTCTTTTCTAGGTGTTGAGGTATACTTCTCCGAAAGAGGTTGCTGTTCATAATCAGTCACAGATGACCACCAATACTATGTTATGTAAATCAAGTTTATCTCATCACATATTCTTTACCGGGGATGCATTTCCACTACATCTTCCTGGCATGGAGAGAATCTGCAACTATCAACTTACATCATTTTAATCCTACTTTCACCTTAATTAGACGCGGAGTTATATGACCACACCTGTTGCGACACTAAGACAGAGTTCAGTTTTAGGCTCCCAACGCACTGATCTAACACCCACCTGCCTTAAACCCACACCTTGCATCCTTCTCCTTTTATACTCAACATTCACTGCATTCATTTCCCTCTCCCAATGATCCCTGAAAACCTTTAACGAGGCGAACACAACACAACAGCGACGCCAGAACAACACCTTAACTCTCAGTCATACTTCCAACACTTTCCAAGTACACATTATCAAGGGCTTGGGACATCTACGACAAAAATTCTATATACAAATTAAAAAATGGAATATTTTTTATTTTATTTGCTAGTAGTTTCCTGGTTTTAAATATTTTTTCTTATTTTATTTATTTCCTCTAAGCCGTTTTTCATTGGCATGGAAGAGGCACGTGTGTATATAAAGTATATTTTTATTATCACCTACAGTACCGGGTTCACTTGAGGTGGACAGGTACTCATGTTGAAGGGGAAACAGTGAAACGTGAAAAGCAAAAACCGTAGACTTTATCAACTCGAACGTGCAATACGAAGCTTTCAAATTATTATTGTTATAGCTGTTGTTGCAGATATCATTATTCTTTGTCACTGTTGTTATTGTTATTATTATTTTCATTGTTCTTGTTGCTATCAGTTTATGTTGTTGATATTAATAATTATAATAGGAATAATAATAATAATAATAATAATAATAATAATAATAATAATAATAATAATAATAATAATAATAATAATAATAATAATAATAACAATACTTATAATAAACGGAGTACCAGTAGAAGTAGTCAAACATTTATCAGTTTCATCAATAAGGAGCACTATTTCACTCTTAACCAATAGATTAAATGTAGCGACAAACTAATATCTATCCTGCGGGCGATGCTGGAACTCCTCGCCTCAGCCTTACTCCCAAGCTAGTGCTGTCAGTTAATAGGTGAGGAAGGCCACGCCGAGGTGCTCTTCCAACAATACCGAAGAGACACAATGAGCGTCACACACTTGCACAGTTTACCATCTTAATAAATTCAATAGTTTCTTGCAAGTAGTCAGTGTGTGTCCTTACTATGTATCCTTACGTGTGCTATAACTATTACTATTACCACTGTTTCTTAAGGTAATTCCCTACGATTACTATTATGCAGGCTCAGGGTCTTTAAACTTAATCTGCTTATAGTAAAGTGGATTATATTTTTTTTCCTTGAGGTAGTGAGTAGGCAAACGTTACCTTGGTTAATTACTCTCGCCACCCATGACACACCTGATGGGAAATGAAACAGGAGGAGGAAGGGAAAGGAAGGGGAGGAGGAAGGGAAAGGAAGGGGAGGCGGAAGGGAAAGGAAGGGGAGGCGGAAGGGAAAGGAAGGACAGGAGGCACTATGCATATCCCTCAGCTACAAGGGCTGCACATAATCACCACACACTCACAGATTACCACTCCAGCTCCACAAAACCAAATTGATGCCATAAATTCAGAGCCGCCTTGTCTCTTCCTGCAACTCCTGCCCCGGAACTGTCAAACTCACTACCAGATATTTATTTTCCCTGCATTAAGGCCACGCCACCCTTAAGCCACGCCGTCATAGTGGCCGTATTACCCTGCCCTACACCGTCCTTGTCCTGGTTGGTGTGACCTTGAGAGGCCTTCTGAGGGATAGCACCTTGCCTCCCCGCTCCCCTCATTCACCCTCATTCTATGCACTACCCCCTTGGCTGCCCATATCATTGTCTTATCTATAAAATCCATATAGAGTAAGGGTTTTCAAATGTTTTCTTAGTCCACAGACGGATAGATAAGAGACTGCTATTGACCCTCAACTCCTACGTCTGGCAGCTGGGTGTGTCTGAGCGCTGATTGGCTAGTGAGCTGCTCCACCTCCCCCATCTCTTCTACTCCTTCATCTCCCCCTCTTCTGCTTCTATCCACTCCCCTTCCCTCTCTCTCTCTCTCTCACCTCTCCCCCGCCCACCCTCACACGGGGTAAACGATGTATACGTCATGAAATATCTTCGTTTGACCTAGAGCTCACTTGCACACACACACGCACACACACACACACACACACACACACACACACACACACACACACACACACACACACAGGCAAGGTTTGGGGTAAAGGGGTGATGAGGTAAGGGAGAATATTACTGTCTGTTCAAGTTTAAGTAAGTTTAAGTAAGTGTTGCTAGCGTACGTTCTCGCCAGACTTGGTAATGATGAATTCATTAATGAAGCTAAGGTTTGGCTTCCTCCTCCTCCTCCTCCTCCTCCTCCTCCTCCTCCTCCTCCTCCTCCTTCTCCTCCTCCTCCTCCACTCCATACTCGGGCTTCCTGAAGATAAAGGGAAAGGTTTTTTGTTTTTTTCAGTTTAAAGGAATTTTGGTGTTCACTTCACTACGATTATGAAAAATGTTGAATAACGTGTTGTCAGAGAGAGAGAGAGAGAGAGAGAGAGAGAGAGAGAGAGAGAGAGAGAGAGAGAGAGAGAGAGAGAGAGAGAGAGAGAGAGAGAGAGAGAGAGAGAGAGAGAGAGATAAATAAATAAAGAGAGAATGTGTGTGTGTGTGTGTGTGTGTGTGTGTGTGTGTGTGTGTGTGTGTGTGTGTGTGTGTGTGTGTGTGTGTGTGTGTGTAATTGATAATATTAATTGAATAACGTAAATCCCCAAACAATGTATTTAGAAATATTAAAAGATCCCATGGAGTTACTTGCTCCTCCTCCTCCTCCTCCTCCTCTTTCTCCTCTTTTTTCTTTTCCTCCTCCTCTTATCCTTTTCCTTTTATCCGTCTCGCCTCCTCCTCCTCCTCCTCCTCCTCTTCCTCCTCCTCCTCCTCTTCCTCCTCCTCCTCCTTCTCCTCCTCCTTCCTCCCCTTCCTCTTCCTTCTCCTCCTCCTCCTCCTCCTTGTTCCTTTCATCTGCTTGCCAAACATGTGGATTAATTTCATAATTTCAAAAAGATACACAAAGAAAATTCCTTTACACACACATTAGAAAAAAAAAAGGTAAAGGTACATAATTTAATCAGGTGCAATGAAGATGGCTTTTAATACCACTTAGTAATACCGTTGGAAGCTTCCCTTGACTTAGTGCAATATACATAATAAGTTAATAAAGATGGATATAACAGTCTTAGGAAGGTAGAGTTATGGTTTCGTTTTGGGAGAAATTCTAGACCACGAAAAGCAAAGTATATTAAATAAATGACTTGCAGGCGAGTAAATGTTGTTAATTTTTTTTTTTCTATCTTCGTTTAAGTTTCCTTCGATCGCTTGTTGGCTTTTAAACTTGCACTGAAATTAACATCATAAACATGTACTCGGATGCAGAATAAAAGAAAAATAAAGAGATTGAACAAGAAAGAAAATAAGGTCGAGCTAACTCATAAACTCACATGAACAATTATTTACAGGCACGCAAACACTTCCATCGACCTGTGTGAGCCTCGCTGTACCTCTCTGTCTAGTACTTCTTGCCGTGAGACAGACTAAGCAATGGAAAATATAATGCCATAGGTAAAAACATTGAGTCTTATGAAAAAAAAAATCGTAAAATCTGGTACGTTGATTCTTGTTTAAAGTTTAGATTAAGAGGAATTGCAGTGGAGGTGAGTTGTTGTATTGTGTTTTGTTAATGGTTGATGTGTGAGTGTGATTTAATGGTGGAATTAGTGGTGTTTTATTTAGTTGGGTGAGGATGAGTTTTTTCTTGCATTGTTTCCTGGTGTAGAATGGGCGATGTTGTGCAAATGTGTGTGTGTGTGTGTGTGTGTGTGTGTGTGTGTGGATGTGTGTGCGTGTGTGTGTCGGACTGAAAAACTGTGTGGGATGTGAATTCCAAGAAATGTGAACACTTGTACACCTACACACATGTACACGCACGTATTAATACATCCATATATACACACAAAAACACGCACAGGAAGAGAGAGAGAGAGAGAGAGAGAGAGAGAGAGAGAGAGAGAGAGAGAGAGAGAGAGAGAGAGAGAGAGAGAGAGAGAGAGAGAGAGAGAGAGAGAGAGAGAGAGAGAGAGAGAGAGAATCTATAAGAAAATTGCATAGTATGGGAATAAATGAGAAAATTAATTAACAATATTTTTCTATATATATACATTTTCTTGTAAACATTTTCCTAACGTATCTTTTGTAATATCATAAATAAATTGAATTCTGCAATAGACTAACCTAGATTTGCGGGGAAAAAACAATTACACTGAAGGGAAAAAAGAAAAAATATATATATATACGTAAAAGTTCAACACCATATAACTTAATTAGCCTTTATGTTTTTTTTATATTTAGGTTTATACAGTTTCTTTTTTTTTAATATAGAATTACTCGAAACACGCACACACACACACACACACACACACACACACACACACACACACACACACACACACACACACACACACACACACACACTAATGTCTTCAATATCTCCCCTACATGTCACACATTTTCTAGATTAAGCGTTGCATAAGAGAGAGAGAGAGAGAGAGAGAGAGAGAGAGAGAGAGAGAGAGAGAGAGAGAGAGAGAGAGAGAGAGAGAGAGAGAGAGAGAGAGAGAGAGAGACACGCCTTCAAAATTAGTTAACTTCCTGAACAATATAAAATGCCTAAAACTATTTCCGTTATTTTCAACCTTGACACACAGGTAAATAGTAATAATAATAATAATAATAATAATAATAATAATAATAATAATAATAATAATAATAATAATGATAATGATAATGATAATAATGATAACAATAATAATAATATGAAAGGGCAATGACGTACTTTTTTCCCTCTTTCTCTTCCTTCCTTAATTCCTTCCATTTCCTAGCCTTACAACACTTCCTTCTTCCCTCCTGTCCCTCCTTTTTTTTCCCTCCACCTTACTGATCCCTTTTCCCCCTCCTTCCTTCTCTTTCTTCCTCCCTCTAATCCCCCTTTCCTCTTCCTGCTTCCAAATATACTTTCTCTCCTCTTTTCCCTCCTTTACTACACCTGTTAAACGAACGACTTCAGAAAATTTCCTAAACAACAAAATATATTAAAAAAAATCGATAACTACATAACTTTACTTAAAACTCCAAAATAACAAAGGGAAAAAAAGTAAGAAAGTAAAGGAAGAAACACCGTAGAAGTAAAAGAGAGAGAGTGGGAGAAGAGTAGGAAGAAGGGAAGGAAAGGAGAGAGGTAGGTAGGTAGGTAGATAGGAAGGGAGGGAGGTAGGAAGATAGGGAGGTACGGGAGGAGGGAGGGAGAGAGATAGGTAGGGGAAGAGGGAGGGAGGAAGGAAGCGAGGTGAGGTTACGTGGTAGAGATGGAAAGTAACATTGAATAGAGGGGAAGCATAATAGGAAGCAGGTAGAACTTAATTACCTTTACCCTAAAATCAGATGGGTGGAATTAAACTACACACAGAGTCATTTGATTAGTTCTTTTCACACAGCATTCACTTACAGATTAACTCTAAGACATAACTATCAACGAATTCGTATACCTTATGCAACAACATTTTTTCGTCTTTCACTTCTCGCGGTAAAGTTTTCTCGTTTTCTTTTCTTACTTTCCGTTCCCCTTGTAAACAATTTCTCTTCTGTTAAACTTCCGTACCATTCTAAGTCACAAGTTTTGGTGAAGAGGAAGGGAAAGGGAAGGTGAAGGTGGTAGAGAAGGGGGAATATGGGACGAGGAGGATAGGATCAGTGAGGCTCAGGTTACCGCTGTGTTGTCTTACTCTCCAACGCGTAGAGGTTAGGATCAAATGATGAATGAACGTAAACTTTAATAAAATAACCAATACTTTGAGAGCCATAACCGATCTTACTGAATACTGCAAACTTTTCTCCGACCGATGTACTCTAGAATTACGGAAAAATATGAACTGTTAATTAATATCTCCGAATTATATAACTGCACCTTATTTCTGATTTATTACTGGTCAAAAGGAATCAATTATAGCAAATCTTATACATTATTTAAAACAGATATAATTACGAAAACACAAGAACATTAATGGTAAAAGAACGAGAGTGGCTAGCGAGAACAGACCAACAACGTGTTACAGCATTTGGCGTCCCAGGTGTTTTCAGGTAAGTCTTAGAACCTAATGATTATCTGATGGAGTTTGTGATTCTGTCTCAGACCAGGAAGTGATTTTGTAATTATGTATTCTTCCTCTTTTTTTTCCACTCTATTCCTCAAACTTTTCCTCCTCCTCCTCCTCCTCCTCCTCCTCCTTGATCTTGTTTTTGCTCTTCTTGATCTTGTTTTTGTACCTGTACCTTTACTTCCTTCTTCTTCTTCTTCTTCTCTCTCCTCCTCCTCCTCCTCTTACTACTACTACTACTACTACTACTACTACTTCTACTATTACTACTTCTTCTCACCTCATTATCTTCCATTATACAATCCACTTTGACCTTTCTTTTCTAATTACTAACTACTTATTATCCATCTTTATTATCCTGACTGAGTATACTTCCGTCGTGAAGAGACAATGGTGGTGGTGTGTGGTGGTGATGGTGGTGATGGTGGTGGTGATGGTGGTGGTGGTGGTGGTGGTGGTGGTGGTGGTGGTGGTGATTAGCAGGAAGACAAAGGTAAGAGGGAACTAAGGAGGTGAAGGAGGAGAAGAAGGAGGAGGAGGAGGAGGATTACATAGGATTACATAAGAATGTAAACAGCAACACACCTACTGGTCCCTACTTGGCTGTTTGAGTTCTCTAACTACAACTTAGATGATTATTTAGCCTGAAGAAAACAGTGCCAGCCGGGGATTTGATGTGAACTAATTATCAGTAGTAGCAGGTAGGAAGGTGTATGTAGTATGTATGTATGTATGTATAGCGTGTGTAGTGGAGGTTAAAAATGTATTGATATAGTTTTTTCCTCTTCCTCCTCCTTTTCTTTCTCTCTCTTCTGATGTTTCCTCTTATATACTTATTTTTTCTTCTGCATTTTCTTTTTCTCTTCTTCTATTCCTCCTTCTCCTCCTCTTTTTCTCCTTCTCCTCCTAACTGTGACATTCCTTAATCATTCATATTCCACACGTGTTACTACTAAGGCTGAGATAATTTCTATACCTGTGTCAATATGCCACCAATTACAGTAGCACACCTGCCACACTAACGCCCACTCTCAACCCTCCCTCCCACACATACACACACATACACACATAGGTACACATACACAGGTACACATACATCTACTTCTTCCTACGTCACGTGCATCACTTTTTTGGTAGTAGTACAAAAGGAAATAATTGCACCTCACCTACTCACACTTATCAGTATACATATTACATGTGGCCACGTTGTAAGCCTATAGCTATTCATGATTTTTTTCTCTCTCTCTCTCTCTCTCTCTCTCTCTCTCTCTCTCTCTCTCTCTCTCTCTCTCTCTCTCTCTCTCTCTCTCTCTCTCTCTCTCTCTCTCTCTCTCTCTCTCTCTCGCTCTTTTCCATGTATCCATTTACAACACATGAAAGGTCAAAGTTCATTCGAGATGAAACAAAGAGATCTTAAACACTCACACACACACGCACGCACACGTACACGCGCGCGCACACACACACACACACACACACACACACACACACACACACACACACACACACACACACACACACACACACACACACACACACACACGCCGATAGTGAACGAATTTTTTAAAGTTAATAAAAAATCACTTTAGACTAAAAAAAAAGAATAGAGACAAACAAACAAACAGACATACACACACACACACACACAAACAAACGGACAAACAAACAGACATACACACACACAGACAAACGGACAAACAGACAGACAAACAGAGAGAGGTCACAGGAAGGTCAGCCGGGACGAGAGGAGGACGGAGAGGCTGGTTGGGCAGAAGGTCAAAGGTTAAGGGAAGCTACCAACTCCATCACTCTGCCTCTCCCTCTCTGCCTTCCTCTTTTTTTTTAATCGAGGAGGAAGAGAGGGTTAGGCAGGAAGACAGGAGGCTCAGGAAGAAGACATAAGTAATACGTACAAGCTGGATGTATGGCTGAAAAAGTATACATAAACCCACTTGTTTTATTCATCGTATACATTGATGTCTAGTTTGTATGTCTCGCAGTAGATTGTAGAAGGAAGTATACGTGTGTTTGTATGCTTGATTACCTTGTGTTGTTTAATTAAGGAACAGGTAAGGTGTGTACGTGCAGTGAGTTTACGATGGTTTAACTTGTGTGATGGTGAAGTAAGTGGTGGTGCTTGATGGTGCGTGTGTGTGTGTGGCTTGAGGTGGTGCGTGAACTTGTATTGGTGTTGCATGGGTGTTGCAAAGGTGTTGTGTTTCCCTTCCTGTTCCTTGCCATAGACGTAATTTGTGGCTTTCATAGTTGTTTTATTTGTATTTCTTTAAAGTTTCTACAAAATATCGTGTGTAGCTTCACTTATTTGTCTGTTCATTCTTACATTTAAACCATCACGTCATTTTTTGTGGGTTATGTCTCCTGTACGACGAATTATTTGTGTACTTTATCCTTCATTTCCTGCATTTATAGCCCTCTGAGACCACCTGTTTTTACCTCCCAATGTACCAGAGTATCAGTATTATAATTTTTAAAGTTACTATTTGAGACAACGATCTGTACTGCGTAATTACTGTGCTATAGATGTAAATAAAAACCACTCTTACATCACAGAAAGTCTTGGTTGTAGATTATAGGGACTTAATACTTCACTCTACTGTTGCATCTCATTATTTAAGGGAAAGTAGTGGTACATAAGGGTGCTGAGTGCTGATGGGGGAGGCTGTAGATTGGTGTTCCTTTTATGTGTGGCACGCCCATTGTAAAAATATCCTACTACTGCCAACCCTATATGTCCACACTTCACGCGATGCTTGACTTACATCACACAGAATGAATGGTTGTACATGCACTCACTTCACTCCCTAACCCTTCATTGATGTGTGTTTGTTTTTTATTTTACTTTACGTTTAACTTTGGGTTGGATGTGGTTGTGGTTTTCCTTGTCCCTTGGTGCTGAAGTGTTACTATTAAGAACTGTGTATATTGTTGTCTTTTAAGTAATAGAATACCCGTGGTTTTATCTCTCTCTCTCTCTCTCTCTCTCTCTCTCTCTCTCTCTCTCTCTCTCTCTCTCTCTCTCTCTCTCTCTCTCTCTCTCTCTCTCTCTCTCTCTCCTGGACAACAAGACACTAGAGACCCTTTATGCGGAAACACAGCAACTTTTTTTCCCCTCATTTTGTATTAAAGTCTCTTCCTGCGAATTTTTTTTCTCTCTATTTCTCTATTTATTTTTCATCGCAAGGCAAACCTCTCTTGTTTTCCTTTTACCTGCGAGAGGAAGATGTGGTGAATGTTAGTATACAGCCTTGGTAGTGTTAGTTCAGTGTTCGTATCCCAGTAACAGTGTCTTGAACGTTACCCCAAAGAGTCTTAAGCTCATCAAAAGTGTGTCTATATGCCATTAACAGGATACTACACCATTACAAGGACTTAATTGTCTCGTAACAGTGGAAAAAAGTTGGAGAGTTAGGAATAATCACTTCGTTTCTGCCTAACTTTGAAAGAGTTTTGAAGTCTTGAGCGAGCGAGAGAGAGAGAGAGAGAGAGAGAGAGAGAGAGAGAGAGAGAGAGAGAGAGAGAGAGAGAGAGAGAGAGAGAGAGAGAGAGAGAGAGAGAGAGACTACACAACGCCGGGTTTTTTTGCATTATTTTGACCTCTACCATGTCTTGCTTCTTCTTTTTTTCTCTCTCTCTCTCTTTCTTATTCTTTCTTTCACCCTTATCTCTTTTTTATTATACTTATTTCATATCGCCTTTCCCATTGCACTTTTATTTCTTCTTTTTTTCTTTCATTATTATCATGATTAATTCGGCTTTTTCTTCTTTATCATTTTCTTTAACTATTTCTTTCTTTACTTTACTTTTTTCCATTCCTTATATTTTTTTTCTCCATTTCTTTCTTTCTTTCCCATTCTCTTTCTTCTCTCTCACATTACTTACTTTCTTATATTAACTCTCACCTGGTTCTTAATCCTCTCTGAGTCGTTCTTTTCTTCTTTCAAAAACTTAGTACTTCATTATTCCTCTTAATCCCAGTGTTTTTACTTCCTTTCCTCCTCTTCCTCCTCCTCCTCTTCCTCCTCCTCCTCCTCCTCCTCTTCCTCCTCCTCCTCCACTTCACTAGCTTCACAAAGTTAGAGATGCCAATAATGACATC
>JAPQNM010000040.1:6552424-6569924 GCA_029783475.1 Metacarcinus magister
TGGGGGGGGGGAGAGAGTGCAAAAGATAATAAAAGAAACAACTAGAAAAGAGCCAACACGTCCATCATCATTGTCATTATTCATACACCACCTGCCAAGTGCCTCTAGGTGCGCCATGCCGGGCACACACACACACACACACACACACACACACACACACACACACACACACACCTGCTGCATGAGCCAGCCACACCCTTAGTAAACCCGAAGCAGAACAGCCCGAAAAGAAGACAAAGCAAGGTGGATGGAGGTAGCGGTGGAGGAAAGGATTGTAGAGGTGGTGGTGGTGGTGGTGGTGGGTGGGTGGTTGGTCATAGAAGCCACCTGGGGAAGGGATGATGATCTTACCTGCAAGAGTTGGAAGGGTTCAAGTGTCAGGTGACGAGGACGTGGTTGAGGTGACGGTCACAAGAGGAGCAAGAAGAGGAGGAGAGAAGAGAGCTAGGATCCCTCTTGACTTCTTTTGTCTCTGTTTAGTTAGCCCTCTCACCACTGTGGTACCTTAAGACACTAGCACAAAGACCCAAGCTGGCGGACAGTCGACACATAATAGGGGTGACACAGAGAGCGAGAAGGAGATCCATGATACGGCCAGGGAGCAGAGGGAAGAGGAGGAGGAAGAGGGAAACCTGACTTGGGGAGGCCGTGCAGAGGGTACGTGTGGTTTGTATCAAGGGAGGAGAGAGAACGGAAACAACCCCCTGCCTAGCTTCGTTCGCGCCTGTCCTCGCCACTATCGGCCGCTTTGGACACTGGTGGTTCCTTAGTGCACCCCATAAGTTGGCAGGTACCACCAGGCCGGCGTCCTCACCCATGCTGCATCAACTATACACTTCACAAAGGATGGTCCAGGAAGCCGACACTCCACCGCCCCGCCAAGAGGTTGAGATCCATCATCCCGATCTTGTACTGATGTATCATGGAGGGTATTTGAGGAAGAAAGTGTGTCTGAGCGGACTTTCGCAGCACGCTATCGACTGGCGGCCGTGACGTCATTGTTGGCATGGCGACGCTGCCGTTGTATTGATCCTTCCTCCGTCATGGCTGCCCAACGACTTCCATCTCAGTGAATTGTTATTTTACTAAATATTCTTTCCGGCCGATGCGTTAGCTGAGTCTGATGAAAACCCAATAAAACCGCGACTGTCAATAATACGAAGGCCGCCACTCACCCCAGCAGCAGCGTCTCGGCGTCGCATGCTGTGTTTCCGCCGCCGCCAACTTGAGCACGTCATACATTACGCATTCGAACACTTGAGTCATTCAGAGTGGCGGCGAGTGCCCTTGGATATCCGTATCCTTTTTTTACTCCGACACACCCACGCCCGTGCATCCCTTTTAGTTTGTTCACGCCCATTCCCACCCTCCACCACCCTACGCCCTCTACGGAATGAGGAAATGACACATGCCGCTGCTAGTTAGTGCATGGAGGAGCGTGTCGCCGCCCGCCCTCACCGCCCACCATCCAATCAGTTGACATTCATTCATCTGCTTCCCTGGGGCCACCCCGATCCCCGCTCTCACCCGCCCCTCGCCTCCCCTGCGTCACTAGTCAGCTTCGCACTACACACACACACACACACACGCACACACGCACACACACACCTCATCATATGGAGGTAAAAACACGCATATCATTCCCTGAAAAAGAAAAAAAAGAAACTACATAACAAGGACTGAAACCTTTGCTCTTCTCCGATAAAGGAAAAATTTTGTACGCTTCAGTGTATGTGTGTGTGTGTGTGTGTGTGTGTGTGTGTGTGTGTGTGTGTGTGTGTGTGTGTGTGTACAAGACTGTCTGGTTGTCAAAGTGGCTTGGCTGGGTGGAGGCACGTAAGAAGGCACGGGCCCAGGCACGAGGCACGAGGCACACGGCCGGCCAGGCACACACTCCTCTTTGGCCTTCGACATTCTCGTGCATTATGACGTTGCTCGACGCGTTTTATCTGGTTTTCTTTTTATTATTTGTTATTATTTTCCTCCACTCTCCCTCCCTGACCTGCCTCAGCACTGTGATCTTACTCCACCACAAGCTGCGACACACGACCCCAGAGTCACTTTATTGGAGTCCGAGGTTGGTACACACACACACACACACACACACACACACACACACACACACACACACACAGGTAAGGGACTTTCTTTTATAATAGCATATCGATCTCTCTCTCTGTGTGTGTGTGTGTGTGTGTGTGTGTGTGTGTGTGTGTGTGTGTGTGTGTGTGTGTGTGTGTGTGTGTGTGTGTGTATTTCCGTCATTACAACACTGCACTAACGTTGTTACACATAGAAAAAAAATTCACATAGAAAACTTTACGGAAAACGATTGTCTACAGAGAGAGAGAGAGAGAGAGAGAGAGAGAGAGAGAGAGAGAGAGAGAGAGAGAGAGAGAGAGAGAGAGAGAGAGAGAATAAACACTCCCACGATATCCTTCCCTTTACCTCTCGTCGGATCATCCTCAAACACAAAGACTAATTAGAAGGAAAAACAAAACGCTATCGTGAGGTGCTTTCTATACTAGACTTGAATACCTCCCGGACACATGAGCGGCATCTATTCATCTGACATGGCACCAGGTGAGGCTAGGGAAACGAAGAGGTAAACGAAGTACTCAGAAAGAGGTCGCAACAACACACACACACCCACACACACACACACACGTACAGGTAAAGAGAGAGGGACGAAGATCTAGTTCACGAGAGGGCAATGACCGATGCAGGAGTCTTCGTAAACCTAATGTATCCCCACCACCTCCTGCCCCCAGTACGCCGATGCCTGAGCGCCGCTGGGATGTGGTACGCACGCGAGGGAGGGAGTTTCAGCCTCGTTGGATGGCGGAAGATCTGTGTGTGACAACTTGCTGGGGAGGACTCATATGTGATGCACTCAACGGATAGGAAAGGACAAAGGAAGACAAAGAACAAGGTAAGAAGAAGGAGAACAACAACAACAACAACAACAACAACAACAACAACAAAGAAAGAGAATGAAAACAGCAACAAGTGGAAGAAAACATAGAAGAAATTGACAACGATGGTGACGAACAACAACAATAACAATGATAAAACTAATGATGATAGATAGAAGATACATGGTTATCCAAAGACTCCACGTCACTATATAATTCTTGTCGTTACCTTCCCTCCATCTTCACCTCACCTTTACCTGTGACTACGCACACAACACAACGCCTTACCTACAATCAAGACACCAGACTCATCAATACCTGTACAACTTCCTTACACAACACACACATTGAAGAAGAAAAAAAAACTTGAAACATAACATTACTAAGCATATAAGCACAACGGCGCTCTCGCTTTTTCCACAAACTTTACTCTTAGGTGACGATTTGGTCTTCCTTATCCCTGTACTCAAACGGGAAAATATGATGCTGAGTGTGTGTGTGTGTGTGTGTGTGTGTGTGTGTGTGTGTGTGTGTGTGGGTGTGTGGGGTGTGTGTGTGTGTGTGTGTGTGTGTGTGTGTGTGTGTGTGTGTGGGTGTGTGTGGGTGTGTGTGGGGAGATGGGTCTGTCAATGCACTGGTGAAAAGGAGGACATTTTGTGCGTTTCCAAGAAGAAGAAAAAAAAACATATTTCCTCTGTTAATGGTAAGAGTCAGGTTGGATGTGATGGTGAAAACAAACCTATAATGATCAATGTTTGTCTGTTTGTGTGTTTCTCTATTCTCTCTCTCTCTCTCTCTCTCTCTCTCTCTCTCTCTCTCTCTCTCTCTCTCTCTCTCTCTCTCTCTCTCTCTCTCTCTCTCTCTCTCTCTCTCTCTCTCTCTTCATTATAGAAATACCTTTGGTGCCATAAATAAAACCAGGAAGAAAATGAAAAAAAATAGAAAATAAAGATAATAATGAGGAAGTGAAGATCTGGAGGAAAGAAGGACGGAAGGAAGAAAGGAATGAAGGAAGGAAGGGAAGGAAGGAAGGTGGTGCCTCCCTCTGCCGTGCGCACCTTTAACCTAAAGCTACGCCAAGTCTACGCCACCCACGCCACTGGGGTCACGAGGAACGTTAACGAGGCCCAACCTACCTATCGACTGCCACGACACTAGATTTATGTCCAATGGCTACGTGACCCGTCTCCCTTGACCTACAAAACCTTCCCCTTCCCTCCACGCCTTCCCAACACCACTGGAACACCAAACATAAGATCTACAGGTCATTGACACTCTCTTGAAGTATACGACAACCTACCAGATTTTTCCCCCCTTCCCCCATTCCCCCATCCTCCCTGCAGCATCACTCTACCCCATTCCATCAACTCCCTTGCATTTGTGAGAGCCTGACTTCTAGGGTTAACAGAGGTCGCTGGGTACCTTCCGCTGCGCCTCCAACACAATAGGTGAGGTGATTTATTGTACAGCTAATGGTACTCTGCGCATTATATACTAAGGACGATGACTCTAGTTGATGTAGGTAATGTTTGAATAGCATTGTGACTTGATTTTGTTATTGTTGTGATCATAGGAAGGGGAATGTACTTGGTGTATAAGGTAATGTAATGGTCGTGGAAAAAGTAGTGGCCAACCTATCTTAAAATAAAAAAAAGTGGAGAAAGTAGTGTTTGATGGAAAAAGCGGAGGAAAATATATTGATTAAAAATAATAATGCAAGACAATGGCATGAAAGTTATAACACAATCATAGTTATATCACTACAGTCTTATCAAGGTTGTATAATGCTAGGAATTGTTTTTTCAGCATTTACCATTACCTTTCTAGCACCAGTACACCGTAACTACTGTCAGAATTGGAGGAAGGAAAAGATAAAGTTATAAAGAGAGGAAGCTTGTTCTCCTCTTGTTTCCCTCCCTCCTCACCACAACACCTCTCCCTCCCTCCCTCCATCCCTCCCTCCCTCCCTCCCACAACACCTCTCCCTCCCTCCCTCCCTCCCTCCCTCCAACACCACCTCCTCTCACTCCCGTACGTCCAGCTGCCTAACGATGCTGCCGAGGCGTAATTTCTCACTCTCATTATAAACTTTTGAAGCCTCTACCCACCTTCTCTCTCTCTCTCTCTCTCTCTCTCTCTCTCTCTCTCTCTCTCTCTCTCTCTCTCTCTCTCTCTCTCTCTCTCTCTCTCAAAAACACATACACACACACACACACTCCAACTACAATATATACCAATGTAATAACTTTAAAAACACCCAATAAAACAACATTACCACCAATAATTAACAGGGTAATAAAAATATTAAAAAAAACTCGAAATGTTCATGTAAAAAAAAGAAGAAGAAAAAAGATAAGTTACAAGAATCTAACCCGCTATCAAAAAATTTTACATCTTTTCCTGTTCATCAAAAGACTAACTCGGCTTTACGCAGGGAAGAGGAGTGGAGTAAACCCAATTTTGCTCTTGTCCCACTGATATGCGATTAGCACACACTCTTGGGAAAACTGGCAGCCTTGACTGTTACCTGTCTGTTGCAGGTGTATTCAACAGCAGGATGGTTAATTAGCTTGTAGTGGTGGCTCTTGTCTCTAACGAAGACCTTCCTATTTTTTGTTTTTCTTAAGTAAACCTTACATACTGTTTTGTTTGGCTTCTCTCTCTCTCTCTCTCTCACTTTTGACATTAAACACACACACACACACACACACACACACACACACACACACACACACTATAGTATAACATCAAAAACATTTCCCTGTCAGCATTGTAAATTGTATGGAATATAAAAGTTCAATTTATTCATACATTCATTTATTCATTCCCTCATCTTTATTACACTAGTTCTTTGTGAGCAGGTGAAAGGGGAAGGGGAAACTGTTACTTTATACGTGCGAATTGGGGTGAATTTTGGGGTGATGTAGTACGAGTTGCACACGATTTGACTCACTGGTATTGCTGTGTTAGTAGTATGTATTGAGGTCATGTAGTCCGTGGTACATTTGAGGTGATACTGAATAATATAATGACGTTTTCACAGCATATCTCTCTCTCTCTCTCTCTCTCTCTCTCTCTCTCTCTCTCTCTCTCTCTCTCTCTCTCTCTCTCTCTCTCTCTCTCTCTCTCTCTCTCTCTCTCTCTCTCTCTCTCTCTTTCGCTTTTCCTCAATTACTTGCATCTTTTTCAACTTCATGTCCTTCTTCCTCCATTTGTCTGTTTTTTATTCAATGTCTTCCTCTCCTATTCTCATTTCCACTCTTTTTCCACGTGTCTTTCTTTCTTTCTTTCTTTTCTTTTCTTTCTATTCTTTTCTCTCCCCTTTTTGTGTTCTTTTCCTCTTATTTGCATTCCCTCTATTCCATTCTTCGTAACTTTTTTCTTCCAGTTCCTTCATTTGCCTGACTTTTATTTTCATTTCTCTCTTTATTTATCTATCTATCTATTTATATTTTCTTCTTCCCTTCTTTTCCTCTTTAATTAGGATTTTCTACCTGCGTTGCCTGTCTTTCCTCTTACCTAATTCACTGTCACTCTCCCTCTTCCTCTCTTTCGTATTCTCCCTTTCATTCTGTCTCTCCTCATTCACGTTCATTCGTCCCTCTGATTCACATTCTTTCTATTCATCTCTCTCTCTCTCTCTCTCTCTCTCTCTCTCTCTCTCTCTCTCTCTCTCTCTCTCTCTCTCTCTCTCTCTCTCTCTCTCTCTCTCTCTCTCTCTGAAGTAATACAAGGGATGCACAACACATATGCACAAACTCAGTCCTGTTTCCTATGTACCTTACCTAACCTTACCTTACCCTTCCCTCTTCCTTATCCGTGACCCCAACCCTCTTCTCCTACATCACACTTTCCGTTTATCCTTGCTTTCCTTCCCTCTTTCCGTCTCCCTCCACCTTTGTCTACAGAGTGAGGGAAGTATGAAGCATCACACACTTAGTACACACACACGCACACACGCACACGCACACGCACACACACACATATATAGAGAGAGAGGAAATGAGAAAGATAGATAAAGAGAGAGAGAGAGAGAGAGAGAGAGAGAGAGAGAGAGAGAGAGAGAGAGAGAGAGAGAGAGAGAGGAGAGAGAGAGAGGAGAGAGAGAGAGAGAGGAGAGAGAGGAGAGAGAGGAGAGAGAGAGAGAGAGAGAGAGAGAGAGAGAGAGAGAGAGAGAGAGAGAGAGAGAGAGAGAGAGAGAGAGAGAGAGAGAGAGAGAGAGGAATAGAGAAAGATACAGAGAACAAGAGAAGAAAGGAGAAAGATAGAGAGAGGAAAGGTCAAAGATAGAGAGAGAATAGAAATAAGATAGAGAGAGAGAGAGGAAGGGAGAAAGATACAGCGAGAGGAAATGAGAAAGATAAAGATAAAGAGAGATAGATAGATAGAGAGAGAGAGAGAGAGAGAGAGAGAGAGAGAGAGAGAGAGAGAGAGAGAGAGAGAGAGAGAGAGAGAGAGAGAGAGAGAGAGAGTGACTGATAAAATTAGATAAACAAGATACGGGTAACACAACAACCGAGAAAATAAAGATTATCCTCCCAGAGTCACCAAAAGGACTCCATACATTTAAACTCTACCCTGAAGCCCGCCAATTAACATTCCACCAATCCTGTGCATTCGTTTGGGGGAGTAAGAGGACCCCCATTATTGCCATCTTTAAGCTGCATCGACTCTATATCCATCAGACGCCCCATACCATCACCATCCCCTCGCCACAATTACCAAGGCAGCAGATTTATGTATATATAAACCTTTAAACGACATACAAAAACGCCAGCTCCTGTGTTTATGTGTGTGTGTGAGTGGAGAGACAGGGGAAGGAGGAGGAGGAGGAGGAGGTTAGGTTAGGTTAGGTTAGGTTAGGTTAGGTTAGGTTAGGTTAGGTTAGGTTAGGGAGATACTCGTAAATAGGTTGTTACATATGTATTCTCAACGATTGATACCTGCCGTTATATTTATTAGGTATATGGAAGTTACTAATGGAGCAGGGATAAGGGATGGGCAGTAAAATTGTTCTCCCTCTGATGTTCGAAGACTCTCTGATACTGTTTTATTCGTGTGGGGTGAAACGTGTGTGTGTGTGTGTGTGTGTGTGTGTGTGTGTGTGTGTGTGTGTGTGTGTGTGTGTGTGTGTGTGTGTGTGTGTGTGTGTGTGTGTGTGTGTGTGTGTGTGTGTGTGTGTGTGTGTGTGTGTGTGTGTGTGTGTGTGTGTGGCGACATTTTAGACACCCATTGTAACAAGTCAAATGTATTTTTCATCCTTCTGTCGCTTTTATTCTTTTACGTCTTGCTGAAAGGGAGAGGGGTGAGGCAGGACCCTCTCCCCTCCCTTGTTGCATTCACTTGAGACACTAAATTATTCACATTCACTTCAACAGACAGCAGCAGGCCGTGGTCAGTCCACCACTCACTCTTAGTTATTCTACACAGTTCTGGGAGGTGACACTTCCTGAAATGTGTAGCTACATTAACATTAAATAGACTACACGTCTGCCTGGCCGCCACTGAATACCTTGTCTGGGACGAACAGAGACGAGCGATCCTGCCTTGTCTGGGGTTAACGAGACATTAACTTTTTTTTTCTCTCACATTTGAAAAAAAAATATATGATAATAATGATGATAATAATAACAGGACTAACGAAACACGGTATTTTTTCTCGCAATTACTGACCCCATTCTATTTTTCGAGCAATTTCCGCACTGACTCATACTAACGTTCATTATCACCACACTCACACATTTAAACTCAAGGAAGTGTGAGCGTTGCTAAAACAAATAGATGTGACATTTCCTGGAAAACATTTTGCGTGACAGACAATACAAAAATAATGCAAATTCGTACCAAGGACGGCTCTTTACATCGGTATTAAGCAGAAATTATATAGAAAAAACGTAGAGAGAGACTATAATAATTTATCACCTTAATAATACTGCAGAGAAAGTGAGGCTATCCCTTAGACAGATAAATTCACTTCTGTTTTATCTTACTGTTAAAATATTTATGTTTACGAGAATTATATATTCTCAAAAGAAGAAAAAATGGGCTTCTTTACTGGAAAATATCACTTTAGTGTAGATGCTACTCAGTTAGATTAAGTTACGCTCGATTAAGTTGGGTTGTTAGGTTAGAATAGGTTAACTTAAAGGGGGAAAAAACGTTCATGCCTCCTTATTAAGTACACAGGAACATTCTTTAGTGAAAATTAGTCATTACAATTAATTACCCTCAACGAATGTAACCAATCTGTTTCACACCACCACCACCCTACAGGACTCCACCTTCCACCACCACCCTACACCCACCCAGCACTCACTCTCTAACCATACCAACCTCACCCAAACACCCTAGACACCCTGCCACCATGACCTCCAAGCGTCACCCTGCCAGGTACTATCACAGAGAGAGGTGTGATAGGTTACAAGTGCCCTGAGGTGTAGTTATCGTACATCACAACATTATTTTCCTTCCGGCTTCAACACCATCACTATCATTGCACAAACACTCCACTCCTGTTATGTTTTTTACTCGTACACGTTATATAATGCAAGAAAATGTGACTGATATAAGCGAGGATTTACATTTTCCCTGCCATTAGCTAAAAGGGTTCTGATGCCATTAATAAATAGAGCATGAAATCTAAATATTCACATCTACTTACATTACTCTTGCCTCCGTCGTCGACTCAGCGTCCTATCGTCACCAAGCAACCACTCCACTCGCCTGAATAAACCAACAGTCACGGTATTCCCTTCCTGTCGCGGTATAAACAAACATGACGTCACGTTGCGCACACCCACCAGGACTGAGCACATGGTTCGAAGCAGAATGGTTCCTCCACTCACTAAAATATAGATGTTAATGGGTATTGATAGCAAGACTAAATATAAAAGCAACAAAGAACGTTATAACACTTCACCAACAACCGATGGAATCAATTAAAACTATGGATGAAGTTAAATAAGTATATTTGGATGCGCAGAACAAGGGATAGTTTCAATACGGCGCATAAAGAGATGGTTGATGGTCGTGTTGACTTGTTACTCTGCTCTCATTTTCATTCTCTCTGCGATGAACATTTTGTCTCTGCAGTTTACAGTATTTGGTTTACAGAAATGTGCAAACCATGGTATATATATATTGTTAAACACGAAAGATAGGCTATTGGTATGTTCTAGTTAGTCATGAATAATTTGTAAGCTATCAGGTTATGACAAAACAAACAAATGATAATGATAAGATAATCCATAATGTTAACAGACAGTCAACTTGCAATAACGTAGCCAATAAGAATACATTGAGAGGGAGAACTGAAACAAAACTTACAATACAAAGGAATTCAATAAATAATAAAAACAAGGTACACACTGATCCATTATGCAGGTTAATGAGATCAGTGGTACTACGGGCGAGGACCCAAGGATACGAGGAGGGCAGCGTGAAGGGGTAACTAGTGTAGCTCACTCAAACAGGTCGTCCAGATCAATGGGCTCGTAATCGCTGGACCTATCGCTTTCCAAGAATTTATCCGGGGGAATCATAAACGCGCTCCTCGCCTTTGGTGTCTGGAAATTACAGAAACATTATATATTGAGGCTTTCTGATATCCGGGAGCAATGACTGTTGTGAGGTCACTGCATGAAAATAAAAGGGCAATCAATTGCATTGAATGAAAATAGTATTAAATATAAAATTGAAAATTACATCAAAATAACTTCGTTTTCATGGTGATACGATAATTAATATTAAAATGAATGGCAATAAATGTGAATTAACATTACAAATTCATAGTTTGATGGCTTTCAACAAATTTTATGGTTTAACAAGTTGTGTTATATTCCAGTTAGAGAGAGCGAGATAAAAAATAAAGGACACACACACACACACACACACACACACACACACACACACACACACACACACACACACACACACACACACACACACTCTTCAGCAAGAACCCACATCAAGCCAAACGTAAGACAATACCACATAATATGATACCCAACCATCCACCTGATCCCTGCATCCACCCAATCATCCACCCCAGCCCGTATACATCCACCTCGCCACGTACCGTAGTCATACAGGCACGGTTCTTGCACATATATTCACTGCCCAGGTGACAAGGTGTGCCATCAGGGAAGTGGGTAGGGATATTAGGCATGTCCTTGAATTCGTAGCGCGGCGTCCAGAAGCTTGTACTGTTTATCTTCTGGCAGTACAGCGCGCAGGCCTGCCATGGTGTCTCTGAAGGCGAACGAGTGCAAAGGTTAAAAGGATCGAAGTATAAGTATAAGAGTGACCAAAAAGACTCCCTACTTTCAAACTCCGCTCCGAAGCCCACCTCCCAATGTTGTACGAGTATAGTAATAGTAGTATAAGTATAAGGAAGGATATGGCTTGGCTGTAACTACAAAATCCGATCCTTTTACTACCTGAAGGATGTTTTATAAGGGATGGATGTTAACTATACAGTATTTCAATAGGTTTTCTTTATAGAGGAAAAGTAAAGAAATAATATATAGTGTCATTGTACATGTTACTGATAAGAAGTACGGAAGTTAAGACAACATCAGGATGTAGTATACAAAACGACAAAAATATTTTGATATGTAATATTAAGTTGCCGAAGGAGAAAGGAAGTTATGAAAGTATAAGGAAAAAACGCATACAAGGTAGTTAGATATATTGTATTACTGATGTTAGTAGTGGAGATTCTAAGAAATAAATGAACATTCGTAATAACAACAATTCTGATATTAATACCAGGAGTAAAATTGCAATTAATTTTAATACGGATTGTCTTCTTAATACCTCAGAGAAGATTATTTTCAGTAGAGATTAAGAACATGACGTTAATACCGAAAAAAAAGTTACTTATTTTCAAGATTATTTTTCGATTCTTACTACAAAGAAAGTAAATAAATAAATAAAGAAAGAAAACAAGAAGAAAGAAAGAAAGAAAGACAGGAAAGAGAGGAAAAAGCACGAATATCATAACTCTTACAACCCCAGTTTTGTACACACACACACACACACACACACACACACACACACACACACACACACACACACACACACACACACACACACACACACACACACACACACCGGAAGTCAGACAAGGAATTTAGAATACGTGTATACATAAATAAAAGACAAATGACAAACGCGAGGCCAAACACACACTCAATCCCCTCCCTTTGCACTCTCACACTTCGAGACATCCCAAGCGACTCTACAGTGCATTCACAGCCTTGTGTTTACTCCTGAAGGCGGCGCAGAAGGAAGCGGGAAAGAATACAGGACCAGGAAAGGAATTGGACTCCTAACCTTCTCCCTAATTGTACATAAAACGAATTGTTGGTATAAGGCGAATATATATATATATTTACACACACACAGACACACATAAGTAAAACCTTTGACTTTTCTTTTTCTTTTCTTTTTTCTTCTTTTTGTTTCCTCATCGTTTCAAAACTTTTCCAGCCGAGCCAAAGCAGATTCTGTCAACAGTTTGTCGGTCTTACCAAAGTTGCCCTGCGAGAGAACTAATAAATCTATGAAGTTCAAGGAAAGATTTAAACATGAAAAAAGAAACAATAACAAAAGAAGGAAGAAAATACATGATAATTAGGAAGGAAAAAAAATGTCCTGCTTCTCGTAATCCTTCATAGACTCGTTCCGTAAAGTTTAGATTTGTGTGTTTTTATAGGAACATTTTAATACCAATCGTATATACTATAAAAAACAAAATTAGTTCGTTTGGTCAAGCTAAAGTTTGAATATGAACCAAATTTGCAATAAATATATATTCCTTTCAAATGACGTATTATAATGTATATTTTAACGTTCATTTTCCTCGTAAAAACATATAATTGAAGAAAAAAACAATAATATAGAATTAAAGAAACCATATTATTTTCTTCTCTCTCTCTCTCCTCTCTCTCTCTCTCTCTCTCTCTCTCTCTCTCTCTCTCTGTTATCATTAGGTGGAGTGGTGGTAGTTTTGTCTTCCCTCCGTGGCAGCTCGTCTCCTTACTTCCAGATCAAGGCATCATTACATCACACGCAGGATTACCTCCACCAACGACGGGAGGAGGAAACACACACACACACACACACACACACACACACACACACACACACACACACACACACACACACACACACACACACACTCACTCAGTAATTTTCCTAATCAGGTGCTGAAGATTAAAATTTGATACACTGAGGAGAGAGAGAGAGAGAGAGAGAGAGAGAGAGAGAGAGAGAGAGAGAGAGAGAGAGAGAGAGAGAGAGAGAGAGAGAGAGAGAGAGAGAGAGAGAGAGAGAGAACAAGAAGAAAATAAGAAAAAAATAGATAATATGAAATAAAGATATAATAATGAATTAATGAATGAATGAAAAAGACAGAAAGAAGGCAAAAAAAACATTGATGTCTTTTTAATTAAGGAATGAATCACAGCAAAATGTTAATATTAACGAGCAATTTTATGTAAGCAAATATTAATAGTCGTGGTATTATCTATTGTGTTCAATCTAACTTGGCGTACGAGTCCCACCCACCTTCACTAATGGAAAACCAATCACACACACACACACACACACACACACACACACACACACACACACACACACACACACACACACCCACACACGCTGTCAACAGAACTCTCACTTTTGATTCATATGCAATGGTTCTCTAAATTCGTTTCTTTTTTTTTTAATCGAATTTTTTTATTTTCTATTTCCAATTAAGAAAGAAAATGTTCATATAACTTAATTACATTTGTCGAGGTTCAACTTTTTTGTGTGTGTTAGATTGTCTTTTCTTTCTTCTTTCTTCTTTCTCTTTCATTTCCCTTCTTCCTTCCCTTCTTTCCTATTTATTTTTATCATTAATATTTATTTTTTATCATTATTATTTATTTTTATCATTAATATTTATTTTTATCATTAATATTTCTTTTTATCATTAATATTTATTTTTTATCATTATTATTTATTTTTATCGTTATTATTTATTTTTATCATTATTATTTATTTTTATCATTAATATTTATTTTTATCATTATTATTTATTTTTATCATTAATATTTATTTTTATAATTAATATTTATTTTTATCATTAATATTTATTTTTATCATTAATATTTATTATTATAATTATTAATATTTATTTACTCCAACAGCAACACTTCCTTAACATGTATTATTATTAATTTCAAAACCTTTAACTTCAATATAAGTTTTCGTGGATTTGTGAAGAAAATGGATTCGTGAAATTTTTGGCCCGAAGATTTCCACCAGAATTTGAGTCCAAAATAGTTTAGTCATTTTACAAGTAAAGTATTAGTCCTACAACAAAGACGTATAGAAACAAAGTTGTTCAGCTTGACAAGTTCTATCTGATGGTGTCATCCGTTTGTAAATTACTCTTTTGGTTTAGGAGAAAAATGTTATTAAGTAGAAGTTTCGTGTAAAATGCAAATATATCAATATCTCCATTACTTACATTCCAATTACATTCTAGTAAAGCCCAAAGGAACGGGCGTCTCCTGCTCTATATTTACTATTACGAATGTTTTTTACGTAAACCTCATACTTTTCGAGTTATTTTTAAAAACATGATTTCAAGAAAAAAATCTAAGGTGACACCCTTGAAAATTTCGTGAAAAATTTCCACACCTCAGAATTTCATGAAAATTTGTACCTAAGGGTTTTCAGTCAAATTGAACACGAATCTGGACTCAGTTTCATCATTACTATAATATTAAACACTATATACGCATGTGTGATACGCCTAAAACTATTTATTCTCTCTATTTATCTCTATCTCTATCGCGCTCTCTCTCTCTCTCTCTCTCTCTCTCTCTCTCTCTCTCTCTCTCTCTCTCTCTCTCTCTCTCTCCCCCTCTCTCCAAACTCCTACAGCAAAATCATAATATTCTCCCCCTCCTCCTCCTCCTCCTCCTCCTCCTCCTCCTCCTCCTTCTCCTCCTCCTTTGTGTCTTCCTTCTTAAATAGTCTTCAGTGGACCAATTAGCACCAATATTTATTTTTATTATTAATATTTATTTTTATCATTAATATTTATTTTTATCATTAATATTTATTTTTATCATTAATATTTATTTTTATCATTAATATTTATTTTTATCATTATTATTTATTTTTATCATTAATATTTATTTTTATCATTAATATTTATTTTTATCATTAATATTTATTTTTATCATTAATATATATTTTTATTATTAATATATATTTTTATCATTAATATTTATTTTTATCATTAATATTTATTTTTATCATTAATATTTATTTTTATCATTAATATTTATTTTTATCATTAATATTTATTTTTTATCATTAATATATATTTTTATCATTAATATATATTTTTATCATTAATATATATTTTTATCATTAATATATATTTTTATCATTATTATTTATTTTTATCATTAATATTTATTTTTTATCATTAATATATATTTTTATCATTAATATATATTTTTATCATTAATATATATTTTTATCATTAATATATATTTTTATCATAAATATATATTTTTATCATTAATATATATTTTTATCATTAATATATATTTTTATCATTAATATATATTTTTATCATTAATATTTATTTTTATCATTAATATTTATTTTTATCATTAATATTTATTTTTTATCATTAATATATATTTTTATCATTAATATTTATTTTTATCATTAATATATATTTTTATCATTAATATTTATTTTTATCATTAATATTTATTTTTTATCATTAATATAAATTTTTATCATTAATATATATTTTTATCATTAATATTTATTTTTATCATTAATATTTATTTTTATCATTAATATTTATTTTTTATCATTAATATATATTTTTATCATTAATATATATTTTTATCATTAGTATATATATTTATCATTAATATATATTTGTATCATTAATATATATTTTTATCATTAATATTTATTTTTATCATTATTATTTATTTTTATCATTAATATTTATTTTTATCATTAATATTTATTTTTATCATTATTATTTATTTTTATCATTAATATTTATTTTTATCATTAATATTTATTTTTATCATTAATATATATATTTATCATTAATATATATTTTTATCATTAATATATATTTTTATCACTAATATTTATTTTTATCATTAATATTTATTTTTATCATTAATATATATTTTTATCATTAATATATATTTTTATCATTAATATATATTTTTATCATTAATATTTATTTTTATCATTAATATTTATTTTTATCATTAATATATATTTTTATCATTAATATATATTTTTATCATTAATATATATTTTTATCATTAATATTTGTTTTTATCATTAATATTTATTATTATAATTATTAATATTTATTTACTCCAACAGCAACACTTCCTTAACATGTATTATTATTAATTTCAAAACCTTTAACTTCAATATAAGTTTTCGTGGATTTGTGATGAAAATGGATTCGTGAAATTTTTGGCCCGAAGATTTCCACCAGAATTTGAGTCCAAAATAGTTTAGTCATTTTACAAGTAAAGTATTAGTCCTACAACAAAGATGTATAAAAACAAAGTTTTTCAGCTTGACAAGTTCTATCTGATGGTGTCATCTGTTTGTAAATTACTCTTTTGGTTTAGGAGAAAAATGTAATTAAGTAGAAGTTTCGTGTAAAATGCAAATATATCAATATCTCCATTACTTACATTCCAATTACATTCTAGTAAAGCCCAAAGGAACGGGCGTCTCCTGCTCTATATTTACTATTACGAATGTTTTTTACGTAAACCTCATACTTTTCGAGTTATTTTTAAAAACATGATTTCAAGAAAAAAATCTAAGGTGACACCCTTGAAAATTTCGTGAAAAATTTCCATACCTCAGAATTTCATGAAAATTTGTACCTAAAGGTTTTCAGTCAAACTGAACACGAATCTGGACTCAGATTCATCATTACTATAATATTAAACACTATTTACGCATGTGTGATACGCCTAAAACTATTTATTCTCTCTATTTATCTCTCTATCTCTATCGCGCTTTCTCTCTCTCTCTCTCTCTCTCTCTCTCTCTCTCTCTCTCTCTCTCTCTCTCTCTCTCTCTCTCTCTCTCTCTCTCTCTCTCTCTCTCTCCCTCTCTCCAAACTCCTACAGCAAAATAATAATATTCTCCCCCTCCTCCTCCTCCTCCTCCTCCTCCTCCTCCTCCTCCTTCTCCTCCTCCTTTGTGTCTTCCTTCTTAAATAGTCTTCAGTGGACCAATTAGCGCCAATATTTATTTTTATCATTAATATTTATTTTTATCATTAATATTTATTTTTATCATTAATATTTATTTTTATCATTAATATTTATTTTTATCATTATTATTTATTTTTATCATTAATATTTATTTTTATCATTAATATTTATTTTTATCATTAATATTTATTTTTATCATTAATATATATTTTTATCATTAATATATATTTTTATCATTAATATTTATTTTTATCATTAATATTTATTTTTATCATTAATATTTATTTTTATCAT
>JAPQNM010000040.1:6577424-6592424 GCA_029783475.1 Metacarcinus magister
AGAGGGACGGCTATGTGTAGAGAGGTGGGGTGAGATGGGAGGAAGAGGGACGGTAAGGGAAAGGGAGGAGACGGGTGTGGTTAAGTAGGCAAGGCTGAAACGGGGCGAGGTTACAGGGAATGTGGAGAAGTAGGGCAGGACAAAGTGGGGCGGGGCGGGGCGGGGCGGGGCGGGGCGGGGTAGGGTGGGGCGGTGTAGGGTGGGGGGAGAGCCATAGCGGTAAAGTGTCTGGCAAGGTGAGGCGGTAATGGACGGGAAGCCACGCGAGACGGCCTGTAAGACTAATGGTGATGTGGTGGTGTGTGTGGCTGGGTGTGTGTGGTGACGCCTCTGAATATTTAACTGAAGTGCCAACAGGAGGATAGGCACCCGAGGGGAAGGCAACACCCATACCTCACTATTAGCTACGCCTGTCTTTCCCCTCTTGTCTGTGTGTGTGTGTGTGTGTGTGTGTGTGTGTGTGTGTGTGTGTGTGTGTGTGTGTGTGTGTATGAAGACTATCCTCTATGATCCTAGTAAGTCTTTGGTTTACGTAATACAAACTTTCCAATCAATGCTTCCCAAACAGGTGGTGAGTGTGTGCTTCTCTGGGCTTAGAATGAGTGGTGGCGCACCCTTTGTTACCATTGTTTACCCCCAAACACAAGGGTCGTCGTGGTGTGAGGAGGTAATGTTAACTTGTGATTACTTTTCTGATCCGCTATAAAAGGACAGGAAACTCACAGCTGAAAAGTTAAACGTCTTGGTGATGTTCCCGCCATCTACATGTAGTGGATATTATTAGAATAGGTAACAATGTCCTCTATTGGCAAGATTTTGAACTAGTTTGCGACTGCACTGCCATCTAACGCCACATTTTGGAACTATAAAATGAAAAATCGCCATCTATGGACAAGCATTTAAATTAAAAGGCGACTGCACTGCTATCTGTTGGATAATTTCAGAACCCTTAATGATCGTTAGTTGTTGAAGCAGCTCGTGTATGTTTCTGAATCCTTAACAATGCTTATTTGATGAAGTAGCTCGTATATATTGATGAGGTTTCATGAAAGTTAGCGTATCAGCGCGACGTAGTTAAGGAAGAATTTTTGAAATCAGCATCCACCTATGATTGTACATTACCCATAACCGTAACAACTAACCCTTGACAATCCTTACCAGTATCCCTGTAAGTATGTTTACCACAAATTTCAAGACCTTGTAATGTAGATTATTGTTCGTTTTAGGACTGAATACAAAACAGTAATGCTTTGAGGTTATGCTAAGGCTCGCATATTATAAAGTTTGAAATTAATGTATGTTAGAACGTTAAAGGTTATTATATATTCCCAGTCTAAAGGATGTTGGTGTGTTGTAAATACCAAGCAGCAAATTTTTGTTTTATAAGTATGTAAAATATTTGGTGTAGCGTTAGAATCCAAGGTCTAGAAATAAGTCCAATCTCGTAAGTAGTTAGGCTTTGAGTTATACACTAGACGTTAAAAACAAGGACGCCTACAAAAATCAATACTAAAAACACTGATGTAGTTTTATCTCCCGCATGAATTCTAGTGCAATGAGGCTGTGGGTTGAACATAATGAACTAAGAATCCCAGTAAAACAGTTTAAAGGAGGAGGATTCTGCTGCCAGCTTTAAAGTATAAAAAAAAAAAAAAGCATACACACACACACACCATAAAAATCAAACTTCTTTCACTATTCTAGGAAGGAGAGAGAGAGAGAGAGAGAGAGAGAGAGAGAGAGAGAGAGAGAGAGAGAGAGAGAGAGAGAGAGAGAGAGAGAGAGAGAGAGAGTCATTAACAAGTATACCTCTGCGCCACTATACACATTCACACAGGTGCGTTCAGCCATTAATGCATCTCCTGGAGACCATTTCACAACCACCACGGAGGCGCCCGATCCATTAGCACGTACCGAAAGCCTCCTCCTCCACACACACACACACACACACACACACACACACACACACACACACACACACACACACTGCACAATCCTCCCCCTCGCAAAAGCGGCTCAGGAAAGGTCATATCCCTCATGGAGTCACCAGGTTGTATAGGGTGAAGGTCACGGCTTAGGCAGCGGGGGAAGGGAGACTGAACTAAATTAGCACACCTGTTTACTCGACGAAGGGCCGCCCACACCTGTTGTTTGGCAGGTGTCGCCCTGTCAGGAAGGACGTAATGGAATCGGCTCTTCAAAGTGGTGATGGTGGTGGTGGTGGTGGTGATAGTGGTGGTAGTGGTGGTGTTAAATTGTATGGAAATGAAAAGAGCTTATGGATAGTTATATATAGGGTTCCGAAGAGAGAGAGAGAGAGAGAGAGAGAGAGAGAGAGAGAGAGAGAGAGAGAGAGAGAGAGAGAGAGAGAGAGAGAGAGAGAGAGAGATTGACGTGTGTGTGTGTGTGTGTGTGTGTGTGTGTGTGTGTGTGTTACCTTTGCATCGTCACAGAGGGATAGCTTGGTCTCGGTGCCCAGACAGCCCGCCGCTGAGTTGACAGGCACAGGTGAGTTGCATTGCCTCCTTGACACCTTGTACCCTGCAGAGGCGGTGACGAGGCACACACAGGCAGGAGTACGAGCAGCAGGAGGAGCAGGAGGAGGAGGAGGAGGAAGAAGAATCAAGAGTTATAACATATAATTAGACAGTAAATATTTTTAGAGATTTGAATGTTATTGTTACATCTACTGCAATATTCACTCCTTATCATTGTTATCATTATTATTATTGTTGTTATTATTTTCATTGTTATCATTAAGTCATTATTATCATTATTATTATTATTATTATTATTATTATTATTAGTAGTAGTAGTAGTAGTAGTAGTAGTAGTAGTAGTAGTAGTGTCATTATGATTAGAAGTATTATAACAATCATTATTATCAATAGTAAACAACAATAACAATGATAAGTATAGTATAAATGATAATGATAATAAATACACGCACACATGCATTAATTAACTAACTCAACAATTAACTAATCAACTCACTCACTCACTCACTAACTGTACAATTAACAAACAATAATATTATACCTATCCGGTTATCACCCTGACCTCATCCTATCTAATGTTGTGTTGGCAGATACTTAAACTGAATGTGTGACTGTAAGCCTTTCTTGTATATTCAATCATTCATCTTTTAATTCTTGACATTGAATCCTCCGTTATGAGTTTTTATTTTACTTGTCAGTTTATATGACTAGGCTACGACTGTGTGTGTGTGTGTGTGTGTGTGTGTGTGTGTGTGTGTGTGTGTGTGTGTGTGTGTGTGTGTGTGTGTGTGTGTGTGTGTTAAGGGATGTGTGAGGTAGGAGCAGCACGGTGTCCTGTCTAACACAAACCACACACGTTAACACATTCACTAATTGCCTCCCACAGTCCCGTCAAGCAGCAGATGTGTGTGCGTTCATCCGATCGAACAGGTGTCAAAAATGTCTGATAAAGTGTGATTGTTTTTAGCACCTGTCTGAGCCTCACCTGGCGGCGTTAATTACTAGTGTCACAGTGCTTGATGGCGACCTTACCTTTGCCTCCCTCAACGCATCCCGAGGTGCACTTCCCATGCTCCCAGGGCCCCCAGCCGCCTGCCACCACCGTCTTAGGGCGCTCCGTCCCCCACGGCACACACTCCCCGCCACGGCACCACTGGGGACAGACAGGCGCCACCATGATGGGAAGGAAAGGTAGAGGAAATTCACTCCCTAATTAAGCCATCTCTCAGAAGAGTTTTCTTTTGTCAGATCAGTGAGGAGACACCTTATTTTTTTCCTCCCCTCTCTCTCTCTCTCTTCTCTCGCTCTCGCTCTCGCTCTCGCTCTCTCTCTCTCTCTCTCTCTCTCTCTCTCTCTCTCTCTCTCTCTCTCTCTCTCTCTCTCTCTCTCTCTCTCTCTCTCTCTCTCTCTCTCTCTCGCCCACGTATACCTTCCTTTCATTTCACTAATCATGTTTGATCTTAACTTTTCCTGGATTTCTATGCAAATACCTTTTGTTGTTGTTCTTCACTTAATTCATATGTATATACTATTTAATTTTCCCTGATTCTTTTTAGACACATTTTAGTATTTCTGTTTTACTGGAATTTTCTTTTCTTTCAGTGTTTCTCTTGCTTTACTTTGTGTTTGGTTTTCCTATTATATTTATGGTGGTGGGTGGGTGGAGGTTTTTATGAGACAGGACAAAGGATTGAAAAAAATTGCTAGAAAATGACAGGGTTTCAGAATAGATAAATGAACGAAACTGTGCTTTTGGATCCTCTTTACTTATTGCTTTCTATCTTTAGCACTTTCTTGCTTTTCGTTCCCCTTTCTTTCACCACCTCGTCCCTCACCCTCCAAGCGTCAGTTAAGGAAAATTTACGCACGTCACCAACCACTCACCTGACCACCACCACCACCTCCACCACCTCCACCACCGCCCACACATTCTCCTTCCCGCTGTTACTGTCACCCACTTTCCTCCTCCCGCCCTCCAACCTCCTCTGCCGCTACCACCACCGACCTTCTCGCCGCCACAGAAGGTCCCTTCCAGCGCCGGGCCCGCCAGGTAGGTGGAGATACGATGTGGAGAGACGCAGGTGACGCTGTTGCATACCTCCTGCAGAAGGGGAGAGACGGAGGTAAAGAGATGTGTCAAAAACTGAAGGAAAAACTGGAGAAAAAGATAAATGGTTGCGTTCATCACACCAAATGTTCGTATCATCTTGTTCCTTCTCTTTCCTTCCTTTCCCTTCCCTTCCCTTCCCTTCTTCGTTCTCATTTCTTCCCAAAACTGTATAGTTCAAAGTTCCGTCCACTGGGAGAAGGGAACGGAGAAGGAAAATATATGTTGAAGTTACTATACCTACCTCGCTTTTATTCGAACTAAAACTGTTATTGTCGTTGGTGATGGTGGTAGTGGTGTTAGTGTTGAAAGTATTCGTGGATAGTGGTAATGAGTATGGATGGATGTTGGATATGACAATCGTTATAGATAATGTTAGTTTCAGTGTATCAGTGGTATTACTTGTCAGTAGTGAGGGTGGTGGTTATAGTAATAGGTAGAGATGATCTATGTAGGAGAGGAGTGTGAGTGAGTGTTGGAGGAGTGTGACACCACCGTCATTGTCGTTTCGGTAGTGATTGTTGAAAAAAGATTGATGGTAACAATTGTTGCAGCCAGACACTACAGACCATCCTTTCTAATGTCAACAAGAGGCATAAAAAGAACATACTTACAGCGACCTTGGACGTGCTGGGCATCCCTGCATCATCGTCCTTCAGGAAGAGTTGGCACTGTGCCGTCGCGTCCCACCGCTGCCCAGGGAGGCCCAAGAACTGGTTGTGGTCCCATTTCCCCGCTGCTGCCCCGCCACCTCCAGCCTTCTTCTCCTTCAGGCATGAATTCCTGACGTAGTATTGAGAACAGAACATGAATGCAACAGGATGTGGTGCGGTTCAGTTATTACTACGTCTTATTGAAGGGTTTGTGTCTCCATAGCTGGTTAGTTTGTGTTGAAAGGAAAGGCTGAATGTGGAAAGGTGTTTCTATGGTAACCTAATGTTGTATTCCCACCCGGATATCAACAAATTACAAACCATAAACCAATTCAGTGCCGGACATTTTCTTATCTTGACTTTGATAAGAGTGTTGACTAACTTCACCCTTAGAGAACCGCCTCATACTAATGTTATTTCTTAGACATTTCCTATACATTTCCTTCGTTAACAAAATAGTAATTCTCTCTCTCTCTCTCTCTCTCTCTCTCTCTCTCTCTCTCTCTCTCTCTCTCTCTCCTCTCTCTCTCTCTCTCTCTCTCTCTCTCTCTCTCTCTCTCTCTCTCTCTCTCTCTTCTTTTCTTCAGCATCCTTCTTATCTTATCGTCTTACACACATAAATTCTAAACTTTTCACACCTTTGTTCCTTTCACTTACGTCTGCTGGCGGATCTTCTCCTTGGCGCAGGTGGACCATGTTGTAGCGCCCCTCAAGCCCCGCCCCGCCGCCATGATGTAGCCAGTTGCGTTACAAGAGTTGCTCACTCCATCATGCCGCAGACCCAGGCTAACCACCGCGCGGGGAAGGAAAGTCACGTCACATTAATGCAAAGAGGAGACAAAAGAGGCCATAGGGATTAAAAAGAAGAGGAGAGAAGGGCGAGCAAAGGGTGTTTGTATAAGGAGACAGTGACTAGGATGTGGAAGGAGATCAAGGAAGAATGAGAATGAGAGAGAGAGAGAGAGAGAGAGAGAGAGAGAGAGAGAGAGAGAGAGAGAGAGAGAGAGAGAGAGAGAGAGAGAGAGAGAGAGAGAGAGATGAATATAAGGTCAAGGAGGGGTTATTGCAGAGAACAGATGGACAGATGTTTTACGAGGGAAGAACAGAGTCGCATTAATTAGGTGAGGAACGGACAAGGTTATGCCAGGAAGCAACAGCAGAGGAGCCATGGAGAAAGCTTACATAAGAGGCTGTTTGGATTCCTAAGCCGGTAATTGGGTTCAAATCACTCCGGGAACTAAGTGAAGTGGATGTAATAGTTTCCAAAGCCACACTGCACTAAAGACAATAATCAACAATAGTTTATGTGTAATAGTATCACTGAACAATACCTGTACACCTGACTACCACTCACTCCCCTCACCTGTCTAACCCGATAATGATTAAGCCTCTCCTCTCCCCTCGCCAGCGACTCACTTGTGACCGAATTCGTGGGCGAGGACGTAGGAGCTGAGAGCACCTGAGGAAGGGTACGGATGGCCCCGGTAGTTGACGGTGCCCAGCTCGTTGATGACACACGATAAACCGGGACGACACACCCCGTTCGTGTATGCCAGGCCCATGGTTACTCCTTCGTCGCTCCCGTCAGCTTTTTTCACGAAGAAGTTCAATCTGTAGGTAAAGCGTTTGGCTGGTACAGTGTATTGATGTGTCTCTCTTGGTGTGTGTGTGTGTGTGTGTGTGTGTGTGTGTGTGTGTGTGTGTGTGTGTGTGTGTGTGTGTGTGTGTGTGTGTGTGTGTGTGTGTTCTTGTCATAGTTCAATAAAGAAAATGAAAGTGTATTTTCTTTCACCTGCGTCCTTGTCCAGGTATGTAGTTGTGTATATATATATATATTTTTTTTTCCTGTGCAAGGCATGAAAAAGATGGTAAAAACGAAACAGTAAATACAGGTAAAGGAAGAGCGTGCACCAGGTGAGGCGAGGTGACAGCCAGGTAGGTGTGTGTGTGTGGGGGGGGGGAGGCGTGAAGGGGGAGTGGTGGGGAGGCGATATGAATGCACGCCCACCTCAATGGCAGCAAAGATAATTTTAGAAACAAAGTGTAACAGACATTATCTTTTTCCTATATCATGAACACCATGTTATTAATTGATCACAGGTAAACGAGCACACTACATACTCTCTCTATCTATCTATCTATCTATCTATCTATCTCTCTCTGTCTATCTCATTCACAGACACCCACCCAGACAAGTAGACACCAATATCCCAGTGGTTGGGGCTTGCATCATCCGGATCATTGTTCTTCTTGTCGTAGGCACAGAAGGACTGAAGTAGATCCACACGGTTGCCTCTGTGGGTGGGAAGGTCCGCGGGCTGCTTCGTCAAGAGTTTCAGGTAAGTGATAGTGAAATCCACCTGCCTGCCCAGCGAGGGATGCCTGTACAGCGCTTGCACCTGAGGGAAGGGGAAGAAGCTTAGGGGTTTGGGATTTCGGGAATGCAATTAGTGAGACACGAAATAGAGCCCAAGGAGAGATGGGAGATTATATACTGATGAGAGAGAGAGAGAGAGAGAGAGAGAGAGAGAGAGAGAGAGAGAGAGAGAGAGAGAGAGAGAGAGAGAGAGAGAGAGAGAGAGAGAGAGAGAGAGAGAGTTAATGCACTGGAAGACCTTAAAAGTTGTAATAAAAGTTGTTTGCTGGCCACCGTTCTGATTAGCTACGATTTTTTAATGTTATGTGAAAAGAAAATGATCCTTTAAGCTTTACACTCAGTTACACGAAAAGAAAACGGAGAAAGAAATAAGGAAAGAAAAGAAAAAGAAGATAATGTAAGTTTTTTAAAGGGTGACTGTGTTGCAGGCATTATAAACGTGATTGTAAAAAGTCAAGGTAACTCCCCTTTGCTGGTAATAATGCCTCCCTTGTGTACACTCGCTTTTCAACACTGTAGCAAACACACTCACTGTATACTGCTGGCATTCTTTATCATTATTAAACAGTGAGCGTTAAGAGTACAAAAAAATAAATGTATATATCAGGAAACAACAGGGTGGAAAAAAAGACTGACAAACAAAAATACGTTACATTCAAAACAGAGAGATTTTTAAGGCACGAGAGAGAGAGAGAGAGAGAGAGAGAGAGAGAGAGAGAGAGAGAGAGAGAGAGAGAGAGAGAGAGAGAGAGAGAGAGAGAGAGAGAGAGAGAAAAGAAGAAGAAAAAATCATGACCTATAACACAGCGAGATAAGCGCCAAGTTCTCTTCCGTCTCCACCATCCGCGAAGTAGAGTAAAAAAAAAAATACATATATATATAAACGGGTTGGGTAAAGATAAGAGAAAGGTGGATGTAGCAAATACTTAGAAAAAAAAATGTATATGTATCAGGTTCCAGACGTAGGATCCGAGACTCTGAAAGGAGGTTGTGAAGTGATATACACACCAAGACATTCATTGCAGTAGTACCCAAGCACCTGGTGAATGGGTTCTCATCTGACCTTGCGTTATTCATTCATTTATTTTACCTGCTTCTATTATGGCTGTCGTGGTGGTGGGATGAACTCATATCATTCCGCGGTAATATTAATTTCTTTTTATCCGTTTTAGAATGTTAGGACACTTGCAGCTGAAGATTAAACATTAGTGTAGTTCCTGTTAATTTCTTCTTTTTTTTTTTAGAATGGGAACACTGTCCTCATTCGACAACTTTCCGAACTAGTTTAGCGACTGCAATGCTACCTGGTGGCGTATTTTTGAACCACTAACATTGGTTAATCAACGAAGCAGCTCGTGTATATTCATGAAGCCCCGTAAGGCACAACACACCCACACGATGTAAAGTGCTGCAGAATAATGTAGTAATATTGGCATCACTATGATTTAACATTACCCATAAACGTGATAACATACCCCTGAACACCCATCCTCGCATCCCTTGGGCACAATCATCCCAAACTCTATTCATACAAGTTATCTCACATAATATCGTAAAATAGAAAGGAAGGTTAAATTACCAAATCCGTACTTGTATAAGGGCTAAAAAAAAATGTGTTTTAACCAATGTCTATGTCAAATCTAGAGAGTTGCGACAGACAGCAGGTAAATCCGATTCAGCTCATATCACTTTTACCTCTGTGACGTTTACCTTACATCTGCTTTTCCCTGCGGCCGGTCATCAACCTACGTCATACATCACGACAAAACATCCATGAACTAGATTCTGGCTTCTCTCCTTCCCTACCTCTCACCCTCCCTCACCAGCCTCAAGGAAACGTTATCATACACTTATTTTCCTTCACTCACGTTGTTGATGAGGCCGAGGACAAGATCTATAAGTTCCTGCTCCGGGGTTTGGAAGGCAGCGAAGGTCTCTAGAAGCGCCTGGTCGAGGAAGACGCCAAGTTCAACGGTGAGCGGTGACGTATCCTCGGGAGTGACGCTGTTACTACCGCTGCCACCACCTGTCCGCTTCGCATCCTCCATCTGAACGAAGAAAAGGGGACTTGGATTATGTATCTCTCTCTCTCTCTCTCTCTCTCTCTCTCTCTCTCTCTCTCTCTCTCTCTCTCTCTCTCTCTCTCTCTCTCTCTCTCTCTCTCTCTGAAAGCTTATTGATCTACTTAATGAATAGCATACAACGGAAAAAGACAAAGGAGAGAGGAAAAAAACTGACATACAAACAGACAGATAAACAGACAGACAGACAGACAGAAACACGAGAAACTGCGACACACGGAACAAGTGATTGAGTCCGCACAGCCTGGAGACACTCACCGTTGGGTCTATCATAACCTGGCTGATGTCCGGCACGTTATCAGGTATAGGGAAGGGTGAACGTCCGCACGTGTAGTAATCTGTAAACACGACCAACATTACCGACCAGACTAAGGTAAAAAATTAATAATTAGTAAATAGATAAATGAATTAATTAATGAATAAGTAAAAAAATGTGGGATGAAGCTAGTGAATAAAATTTATGTAGTAGTTAGATAAATAGATGAATAAATGAATAAAAAAAAGACAACATTTTTATCATTGGAAGTGGAGGTGAAAGGAGACACGCGTGTACAGAGGTGACCTTATTCCTCACTAGTCTCGTTGTTGTTTGATTTTTAAGCAGTAACAAGTTGAAAATAAACTTACCTCTGTTCACCCGTGTCTCCTTTCACATCCATTTTCCAATACTAACAATAATGATAATAATGATGAGAGTAAAATGTAAATAATACTAATGATAATGATAATCACTTCTTCTTCTTCTTCTTTTTTCTTTTTCTTCTTCTCCTTCTCCTACCACTTCTCCTTGCTACCTCATTTACCTCACCTCGGCTTCTTAAATAGAGGAAACGCGAGATGCTTCTCACGGTAATTGTCTTTTCACAGGAACTAATCTTGAAACCCGGCCACGAAAAGAATATTATCTCTCTCTCTCTCTCTCTCTCTCTCTCTCTCTCTCTCTCTCTCTCTCTCTCTCTCCTCTCTCTCTCTCTCTCTCTCTCTCTCTCTCTCTCTCTCTCAGTAAATCACTACTTACTATGGCAGTCTTGATCCGTGATGCCAGGGAGAGGATGACGCTTCACCACGTGGGTGTAGCCGCCGTCTCCCCGCTTGTGGGCGGCGGAGAACTCTGATGACTGCTTGGAGCGAGGCACTAGTTCAGCCAGTTCTTTCTGTATCATGAGGAGCACTCGCTGTGGGAAAGAGGTCAGAGTGTGAGTTCAGAGGAAATGTTATGAGTTTGTATGTATTTGTTTTGTATTAAGTGTTGTGTGTGTTCGTTTACATACACGTAAAAATAGCAAATGCAAATGAACTGTTTATCTCATTTTCTGAAACTCGGCGGAACATTGTAGAACTGCAGTAAATATATATCCAGTGTTTCGATCATTCCGTGATGTGTTCGTTCATGAGTGTTGCTATAAGTGTGTCTGTGTAGGTGTTTCTTTGTGCATGTGAGTATGTGTAGGTGTGTAAGCCATGTAAACCTGAGTGAGTCTACATGATTGTGCGTGAGTCAGTGGCGGTGAGTTCAGTCTGGGATATATATAAAGTCTCCTTTGTAATGAGTTTAAGCGTCCAGACGTCTAAAAATAAACGTTATTAGGAGTCTTCTCAGTGAATTGACTATTGTGCTGGTAATTACACTCGATTAAACTCTAATGGGAGACTCCGTGTGGCCGCGCAAGGGAAAGTTTTCACCACCAATGGAAACGAGTGTCCTTGAAAGTGTAATGGCATATTCTTTTGAGTGTCAGCAGGGTAAGTCAAACACACACAGACACACACAGACACACACACACACACACACACACACACACACACACACACACACACACACACACACACACACACACACACACACAAACAAATAAAACAGAGAGGAAAATAAAAAAAAGAAATAAAAGAAGAAAGAAACACACTAACACCAATATAGAAATAGACTAACAAAAAAAAAGAGCGAAAAACCAGACAAATAGACAGCAAGACAAAACACAGAGATAGACGGAAAAATTACTTAACAGAAAGAGAAAAAAAAACCATAACATGATGAAATTACATTCTTCAGTTAATTCGCAAGAACTCTGAAGCTTAGCAAGACAGACACATTTCACAGCAACACGACTAAAGCCAATCCAAGGACATCCAACCACCTTACAAAGAACGGAAAGGAGGTCAAACACAGCGTCGTATATACAGGGAAGAGGACTAGAGAGAGAAGGAGAATAATTAAAGGACGAATAGAAGGTGAACCAGAAGGAGGAGGAGGAGGAGGAGGAGGAGGAGGAGGAGGTAAAGGAGGAGGTACAGGAGGTAGTACTCAGAGAAATGAACGGTAAGTAAATTGGTTAGTAAGTAGGTAGGTAGGTAGGTAGGTAGGTAGGTAAGACGAAGCAGATGAGGATGAGGTTAAATAAATCTGAGAAAATGGAAATAAAAAGGGAAGTAGGATCTGAAGAAGGCGCTGAAGGAGGTAGATCGTGGAAGGGGATATATAGGATTGAGGTTATGAATGCCAGTCCTTTCATGTACCTTCTAGGAAAGCGCAGTTATAACGACGGAGGTGGGACAATAATGGTATCCTGTATTACCATGGTGTGTAATACGGAGAGACAGAGAGAGAGAGAGAGAGAGAGAGAGAGAGAGAGAGAGAGAGAGAGAGAGAGAGAGAGAGAGACAGAGAGAGAGGTTAGAAGGTGGTTGTCAATGGATACGCCAACCACAGCAATCTTCTAACAACATCGCTTTATATAGAAACACAAACTCTCTCTCTCTCTCTCTCTCTCTCTCTCTCTCTCTCTCTCTCTCTCTCTCTCTCTCTCTCTCTCTCTCTCTCTCTCTCGCGTTATCAACAGAGAAAAAGAAACGAAAGAAAGGAAATGAGAAATAGCAGCAGAGATAATAGAGCAAGAGGATGATAAGGAGGGATAAGAAGAGGATAAGAAGAGAGAGAGAGAGAGAGAGAGAGAGAGAGAGAGAGAGAGAGAGAGAGAGAGAGAAAATGCTAGCCTCACCAACCGCAATTATAAATATGTAATGCCGTGGTTTATTACGCAGTGTGGAAGCCTCTTTGTTTCCTGACAGCTGATGGTGTTTTTCCATGGCCATTCCATGCTAATGAGTCTGTTCACCTGAATATTTTAACACCAGCAGGAAAAAAAAAGCAGCAATAGTAGAAGTAGTAGTAGTAGTAGTAGTAGGTGTTGTTATTGTTGTTGTAGCATCAATAATCTAGCTTACATTCAAAACATCTATTTTTTTTATAATCTTTCTTTCATTCTCTATCTTTTATCATGTATCTTTGTTTTCTTACTCTCCATGTCCCTCTGTCTCCTTTATTGACACCGTTTCTCTGTGCGTCCAACCATCTGTTTGTGTGTGTCTATCTGTCCATCAATCTGCTTGTTTGTCCATGCCAGTTTGTCTGTCTCTGTCTCCTTATCTGCCTGACTGCCCCTCCTTCTCTCTCTCTCTCTCTCTCTCTCTCTCTCTCTCTCTCTCTCTCTCTCTCTCTCTCTCTCTCTCTCTCTCTCTCTCTCTCTCTCTCTCTCTCTCTGTCTGTCTCGTCTATATATGATCTGGTAGCCTAGGAAATCATAACTTATTTTTCGAGGCAATCTATTTGATCTGATATTGCAAACGATATGTAGGTGTGTGTAAGAGAGAGAGAGAGAGAGAGAGAGAGAGAGAGAGAGAGAGAGAGAGAGAGAGAGAGAGAGAGAGAGAGAGAGAGAGAGAGAGAGAGAGACTTGATTTATACACAAAAAACACCAACACAATCTGACAAATACGATTAAGAATAAAAATAGCAATAACCATTTTCATGCAGATTGTCATTTCACAAAACATACGAATAAGAATTCAAGAAAGTAGTAGTAGTAGTAGTAGTAGTAGTAGTAGTAGTAGTAGTAGTAGGAGTAGGAGGAGGAGGAGGAGGAGGAGGAGGAGGAGGAGGAAGAAAAGTTGTTGTTGTTGTTGTTGTTGTTGTTGTTGTTAGGAATACATACCGGTCCATCCCTGTGGCAGAGTGACACTGTACCACTGGCCACCTCTTCGCTGGCAGGGCTGGGGCTCGCCTGGTAGAAGCAAGGGCGGTGCTGGAGGCGGGAATGCTCTTCTTGTCCACTCTGGTCCCCGACGCGGCTGAGGGTAGCGCCCGGGGACACCAACCAGGAGGAGGGCTTGAGGATGAACGTGTATGACCTGAAGAAGGCATTGCACAAGGTTGTTAGTGTTGTTAATAGTAATAGTAATAGTAATAGTAGATTATTGTCATTATTTCGAGGATTTTCAGTCATCTATCCTCTTCTTTTTCATCTCCTCTTCCTCCTCCTCCTATTTCTCTTTCCTAACCTAACCTAACCTAACCTAACCTAACCTAACCTAACCTAACCTAAAACCTACTTTCTTCGCATGGTGACCTTCAGAACACTCTTGTCAGACTCTACCCTAGTGTGGGCGTGGCCGTGGGCATCGAAATGGGCGTGGTCACTCTTGAGACTCACCTCCACCACCGCGCCAGAAAACTCGCGCTCCAGTCCCCTCTTCTCCTCCTCCTTATCACGTCGATGAGAATACAGGAAGAAATAAAAACAGGATAAGGAAGTGTTTCTTTCTACTTTTCTCCTGAAAGCTTAATAAAGATTTAGAATGTTTTGCCGTCTCACCAATCTTCTTTCGTGGTAGAAAGGATAAAGAGCTCGAAGAAAGCAAGAACGACAATAACTTTTTCTATTTTTCCTGGAGAGAGATAGAAAGATAAAGAGAGAGAGAGAGAGAGAGAGAGAGAGAGAGAGAGAGAGAGAGAGAGAGAGAGAGAGAGAGAGAGAGAGAGACCAAGATTACCTTTACTTCCACTCATGAGAAGCGACAGTGACAAAAAGATTTAGTGAGTGGGGATTCAAATTTCCTGTTTGCTGTTAGTGAACTCTATAGTGTACACTCAGGAACATCACAAAAAGTTCCCGCCTCGAGTTACCTCTTTGTTAGTTAATCTAGTGAAACAATTTACTTGATTATTATTACCATCGAAGACTTTGATTACTCTAACAGCAGTACAAGGATGGAGATCACACTGCTATACCACCAAGGCTTATTGATTTTGATCGTTAGGTCTTTCAGTTGGTATGTTAGTAATAGTAATTGATCTTTTAAACATGATAAGGAATTTCTAGTAATTGCATTATAGAACTCAGGTCGATGAAGCTCAGTCAGAGAGGAGACAGACAGACAGACAGACAGACAGACAGACAGACAGATAGAAAAATAGACATAGAGACAATGAGAAAGTCAGCCACAAAGA
>JAPQNM010000040.1:6597424-6599924 GCA_029783475.1 Metacarcinus magister
CAAATAACACATCAACCCCTAGTGTTCTTTTTTCATTATTTCCCTTCCTTTCTCCTCCCGTTTACATCACTACAACACCAGATGTCATGAATCTAATTGGCTGCTTGTGTTAATTATGGTAACGTTATTAGGGAGCATCTTCCTTTGATGGTTGATGACATCTAGCTACACTTCCGGCTCTTAATTGACCTAAATGTTTGCAGTGGTTCATCTGATCCATGAATGAAACTCGGAAGAATAACAACTTCATTGTGACCACGACTGTATCTGGATGACGTTCTAAGAGTTTAAATCGAGCACTGTGTTTCGATGGTAGGGTTCAATTAGTATGCTCAACCAACTCTGCGAACAACACTGTTTGGCTATATTTGTGAGGAGTACAAATGGTTGAAGAGAGTTCAAGGAAGTAGAGTCGTGTTGGTATGGGGGCACCATACCAGCACGACTATACTTCCTTGAACTCTCTTCAACCATTTGTACTCCTCACAAATATAGCCAAACAGTATTGTTCGTAGAGTTGGTTGAGCATACTAATTGAACCCTACTTTCGAAACGTTCACTACATATTATATACATATATATATATATATATATATATATATATATATATATATATATATATATATATATATATATAGATATATATATATATAGAGAGAGAGAGAGAGAGGGAGAGAGAGAGAGAAATAATGCAGATTTCCCGCATGAATGGTAAGCCGCGTGTGATCAATCAATAATCGGATGTTTCCCCAATGTATATTACTAATACTAGTAATACTGGTAATAGTAGTAGTAGTAGTAGTAGTAGTAGTAGTAGTAGTAGTAGTAGTAGCGGTTGCTGTTGTTGTTGTTGTTGTTGTTGTTGTTGTTGTTAATGATAATGATGATGCTGCTCTTGGTGTTGTTATAATTATTGTTGTTGTTGTTCCTACTGTTGCTGGCGTTGTTTTCGTTCTCCTTCTTCTTGATGCTGCTGATGCTGATGATGTTTCTGTTGTTGCTACTGTTGTTAATGATGATGATGTTGTTGTTGTTGTTGTTGTTGTTGTTGTTGTTGCTGTAACTTTGTACGTGACATTCCAGGAAAAAAATAAACAAACAATACCTGTCGTTGGTGCTTCCCAAGATAAAGTAACAGACTTCCTTTAAAGTGTTCCGTGTTCCTCGTTTTCGTAGGGAAGAGTCAAACCAGACACAAACAATGGGTAGTTTGTGCTAGTGCTAACTAAATACAATACAATCAAATTTTAGAGAGGCATTTAATATAAAAAAAAAACTGTTCCTTTAAGTTAATAGAATGAAGATTCAATTATTGATATTGATATTATCGCATCTCTTTTTTATGTAACCACTGGGACCAAATAATAGGCAACAAGGGTCATGGGATTCCATAACACCTTAAACGAAATACGTCCTGCTTCTCACCGCACCTTTCTAGTTTGTCTTCAATAAAGAACTTCAAACAGAGGAGGTCCAGAAGGATGATCATCTCACCTTAATCTCACCAACACACCTGAGCAGCAACCCCCAACACGTCTTCCTCCTACAGACTCCTCTGCTATACTGAAGGAAGATGAGGTGACGGCTCTCCTGACACTCCATAACATTCATGACCTCACCCCGTCCTCTGGCCCCTTTCACCACCACCTCTCTCTTTCCCCCATCTGCCCCCTCCCTCCTATCCTCCCCCAGGCCCCCATACCTTCGTAACCTTTCCAAACGGCCACTGAACGCTGGGGGTGAATGAACCACGTGGCTGCTCATCCATCGTCCGTCCATTGTTGTTAGTAAACAAACACTGGATTTGTTGTCGTGAAAGCCAGGGCTTCAACAGAACTTTCCTAACCATAGCGGTTTTCTAATAAATTCTTAATAAAAAAAATGTATTAGATAATATTACCACAGTCAATATTGGGGAGGAAATAAGAAAGAAATATTTTTTTTTGTTTTTTTATCGTTCGCCTCCCTTTCGTTCGCCTCCCTTTATGGTGCGATAAAATTACGAGCAAGTCGAAAGGGAGTTCTTCGGCCCTGCTGGTACCATTACGGGGGTGTAGGTGGTAATGAATGCTCCCGCCACGGATCGAAAACACCTGCAGACAACCTTAGTGGCAGCTGCCTGTAATAATACCTGTCAAGTAGATTAACTGGTGAGGGAAGTTCGATGATAAGTGAGCGCAATCGTTAGTCATTTGTTTTGTATACTTTTTTTTCTGCGTGAATTAACCGTAACTTGAAATGGTAATGTTTTATTTATTCATTCTATTTCTGTGTTTATTCCTGGACGAACGAATGCCGTCCAGGAAGATGTATAATTTGTGTCAGTGTATTTATATGTAACACACGTTGTGAGCATCTGCTGGTTGAGTGTAGAATATTGACGATGTGTCTCTAGGCTTTCCAAGGAGTAGACTCTCTCTCTCTCTCTCTCTTTCTCTTTCTCTCTCTCTCTCTCTCTCTCTCTCTCTCTCTCTCTCTCTCTCTCTCTCTCTCTCTCTCT
>JAPQNM010000040.1:6604924-6622424 GCA_029783475.1 Metacarcinus magister
CCATCTCTGCGGTAGAGAATTCAAGACCGAACTGGGACACGCCGCGACTCATCTCGTCTTTTGACAACGTCCATGAGTTATCCTTATCCAGCCTACGGAATAGCCTGGAAAAGGAGATAGTTTGAAATTTAACTTTCGAAGGAGCAAGTGAAATACAAGAAAATTTCAAGCATTATTTTGCCAAAAATTCAGTAATTTAAGAAAATATTAGTAAATAGAATTCTGGGACAAAAAATGTAAATTGTTTAATACGAAGTGAAATAAACAAAATGTAGCGATAGTCTCTCGTACAAGAATTATGAAACAGAAATCTTGGGAAATTCAAAGTGTGATTATTCAGCTTTTAAAGGTAAAGATAAACAAACGATGATAATAACAAATCAAGTAATACAAAGATATCCGTTAAGATGAAGTCCACTAAGCGAAACTATAATCAAAGTAATGAACACACAAACTATAGAAATATCCTCCTTATCCACCTTTTCCTAACTTCCCATGATCAATTTAATCAATATAGTAATGCTGATATAGAACATTCCTCCTTTCCACTGCCATCATCCTCCTGTTCCCTTCCTCACCTGCCGAAGGAGATGATGCCGGAGTACCCGCTGGCGAGGCAATGGTTCCTCAGCTTCTCCAAGGGATTACCTGCCTCCGACACTGCAGCCTTGGACGCCTCCTTCAGTTTGGCTTCGTGCGACATCTGAAAAAGGAAAAAAAGTGTGTAATGTGTATAAGTTGAACAAGTTGAGTATATTAATGAAGATGTAAGTGAACATCATATGATGAACTAAAAAATCATCGTGTGTTAAGGATATAAGTGTCAGACAGAAAGTTTAATCACCTCTATATATATATATATATATATATATATATATATATATATATATATATATATATGTATATATATATATATATATATATATATATATATATATATATATATATATATATCTTTTCTCATAACATAGCAATCGCAAACATTTTCCTAGAGATACATGTACATTCTGGGTATATAATTTCAACACAAAACGGAGCTAGTATCATTATTCATCTATCCATGTGGCAGTGACCTGGGGGAGATACAGGGTAGGGACAAGAAGGTGGGGGGAGGGGATGGGGCGTGTCTTTGAACGTCTGGGATGACTCATGGTAGTGGCGGTGGCTAGCGGGCGTGGGAGGCGACGGCGACGAGTGGAGGACGTGTGGGCGGCGGCGACATGAGTTAGCCAAGGTGACCTGCCGCTCCTTACCTTCACTTGCAGCAAGGTGTGTCCTCTTAGGTGACCTCTTAGCCTTAATTGGTCATGAGGGGAAGGAGAGAAGATGGTAAAGATAAAGGAAAGAAAAAAATAGGTAATTGCTTCAGGAAGGAAAAGAATGGAGGGGGAGAAGGGGGAGGAGGAGGAGGGAAGATCTTATCAGAATAAGGGAAGGGTGCGAAAGAAGGGGTAACAAAATGAAAGGATAAAAGGGAAGGGACTGTTTGAGGCAGGAAAAGGGTGAGACCTACTGTAGGCCTATGTGTAGAGGAACATAGGAGCAAGATGTGAAAGATAGCCGTGGAGGGAGTAAGGGGGAGAGGGGGGAAGAAGAGAATGTGAGGAGGAGGAGAAAGGGAACAAAAGAAGGAGGAGGAGGAGGAGGAGGAGTCTGCCAAGGTCTCAGTCAGGGTCAAGGCTTGCATTGCACCCTTCCCCTTGCAACATTTGGTAAGATCATCACGTCAGTTTCAACATCCATTGAAACTTAATCATAACTTCTCATTTCAACACACCGTTTATATACCAACAAGTCGTTCCATCTTTTATACGTGTGCTATTTTCATCCTCCTTCTTCATGTTCATTCTTCTTAGCACAAAGCGAATCGTCCTTCAGGGAGCAAGAATAAGCCTCGGGCGCTGGAATGGAGTCGTGACCGTCGGAGAATGTTGGAAGGGAACGAGGTAAGGGATGGAGGGATGGAGAGAAGAAGAGGGAGGGAGAGGGAGGGAGAGGAAGGATGGAAGGCGCGACTGTTGCTGGCTGCCTTCCCTCTGACATTACCACGTCTTTGTTTTTTCCTGACAAGATGCAACTCTGGGTATTTCTAGTATGGACCAGTTTGCCGGCTCACGAGTGGATGATTCCCGGAGTCATGTGGGGCCTTCATTTGGGTATTCACATGGAGTTTGTTGTCCAGAACGTGCTATACCCATATGCATCACGAGGCTTTTGTTTTAAGTCATTCCATCTCATGTAACGTAAAAGTAGGATGTTTTCAGTTATGACTAATTGTATTAATTTTCTTTACCATTTATCTATAATTTTATGGACTAAGTTACTCATCCATTTAGTTAACCATTTACAGATTTGTCTACATTTTCGGTTGTAGCAAAAATCGTTTAATTTTAGCATACTTATTACACAAGTCATCCTTCAAACTCCTGGGCTACTAACATTAAATTTGTGTTCCTGTAAACTTCCATGTGTGATTCCACCCTAATTAAGGACACGCCAAGTATAATAAACCACACTCAACAGTACAAGGTGAAGCATGTGTTATGTGACTTCGAGGGAGTTGAAATATCACTGCTGAATGATTTCTATAAATGTGTAGCTAAAAGGAACATCGCTAATATTTCCTAATAACATTATGGATGAACTCGTATTTATCTTATTCATTTACTGATAAGTGTAAAAGCAATATGGGTTATGAGGACTATATTACCTCCATGGAAATAGTGGTTATGTTACGTCAATATATATTCGCTGTAAGCCCCTATAATATCCACATATATAAGACATTTTAAGAAGCGCATGTGCAGTGTCACTTGTAGATCTTGAGTATTAACAACGTGATTCATGGTACGGTAATACCTTACTGCGCCACTCCTCATTATCCCACATTACTCCCAATTTGTCGATAGTTTACGATAATCATGTAATCTCTGTAATCTTTGACTTCCACATCTGATACAACAAGTTTCATTTTGTCTGAAGTGGGCGTGGTATGAATCACACGAAGCGGAAAATTATAATGGTATGAACAAACACCAAAAACTACTTATAAGTGACCTATTATTACTTTGTCAGTTTCCTTGCACGTATAAAGAATGGTTTGTCATGTAGGCTTTTACCTTAATACCTGTGGTGGAACCGGCTGGTGTTGCGTTGGTGTTGTCAGCTGAGCCTCGGCTGCAAGACTGTGGAGGGGAAGTGTCCCGAGCCAACACCCAGATTCCACCGGCTCGAATCATACCCTTTTTTTTTTACTTCTCTCTCGCACACATTTACAAGGACACATACATGGTTTCGACATCGTGATTATTAAACCTCCTGTGAATCGTTCTTATAACTATTAAGAATCCCGACCAAGTGTGAAAACTGGTGATTTCTTGAATAGTGTAAATAGTGTCTGGAGGTGTCTTTCTCTCCTTACCGTGGGTCGCGTATGTTGAAATTATCTTGCTTTTATTCATTTTATTTACTGTGCTGACAGACAAGCACATAGCAAGAAACATTTTTAGATAAAGGTTAATCTTGTGTAATAAATTGTGTTCACGGAAACCGTATTCCATTATCTCCAGTGTCCACCACCCGCTTGGGCTAAGCCTTACAACCACTTAAATATATATATATATATATATATATATATATATATATATATATATATATATATGTATATATATTTGCCGTTAATTATGGTCACGAAATAAAGCATTCAACAATGCATGACGTGAAAAATTACTTCAATAAAACTTTTAGATATTCCAATTTACAGTAAAATTAGTTCAAAAAATTTTCGTGTATGACAAACAGTTTTAACGGCAGTAGCAAAAAACCTTCTACCCTATACCTGACGGGGTTAAGTGGGGGGAAGGGGTTAAGGGGGGGGGGTTATAATGAAAATAAGTCCAGATTCGTGTTCAGCATGACCTAAAACATCATTGTAACAATTTTCATGAGATTCGGAGGTGTTGAGTTTCCGCGGCGCACAGCAAGAGTAGACAAGAGTAAAAACGTGAGGTTAGGTTAGCTGCGGTGCCACATCTATTACTAAACCAGACCAAATACCATACACACTCGCTAATACTATATATTATACAACTATAATACTATACTCATACTATATATACTATAATACTATATTAAGTATATAGTATTAGCGAGTGTGTATGGTATTTGGTCCGGTTTAGTAATAGATGTGGCACCGCAGCTAACCTAACCTCACGTCTTTACTCTTGTCTACTCTTGCTGTGCGCCGTGGAAACTCAACACCTCCGAATTTCATGAAAATTGTTACAATGATGTTTTAGGTCATGCTGAACACGAATCTATACTTATTTGCATCATTACCACCCCCCCTTTACCCCTTACCCCCCTTAACCCCTTCAGGTATAGGGTAGAAGGTTTTTTGCTACTGCCGTTAAAACTGTTTGTCATACACGATAACTTTTTGAACTAATTTTACTGTAAATTGGAATATCTAAAAGTTTTATTGAAGTCATTTTTCACATATCTGTGACGGTAAGGAATTTTTGATTATGTGGTCCGAAAATGTCTACCAGAATTGAGGTCGAATAGGTTTTTGCCATTTTACTACGAAACTATTACTCTTACAGGAAAAAGGATTAGAAACAAAGTTATGCAGCTTGAAAAGATTTATCGATGGATGTCATCACCTTTCTAATATCTATTATACCTTTGGAGAAAAGTTAATTATTGTGAACAAAATGAATGTTTTCTTTTTTCAATTCTTACATCTATACATATGTTCCAATTCCATATCACTATAGCTCAAAAGAACCCACGTGTCCTGCTCTTTCTTTTATATTCTATACTCTTTTTACGTAAACCTCATAGTTTTCGAGTTATGTCAAAATACATGATTTCTGCCAAAAAATCTTAGGTGGTACCCTTGGAAATTTCATGAAAATTTCTACATCTCGGAATTTCATGAAAATTTGTACATAAAGGTTTTCGGTCATACTGAACACGAATCTGGACTTAGTTTCATCATTACTATAATATCAAACATTAAAAAATATATAAAAAAAATAAGAAATACAGGAAATACTTTCATTATTCCCGTTACCATCACCTCATATTCATTATTATTATTATTATTATAGTATTTATTCATCATTATGGTGAGGACCATCCATACACTTAGATTTTTGTATTGAGTATAGTACGTGTACGTGTGACACTCACGTGGAACACAAATTTCAGGAAATCATATTTATGTATTCAAATGAGTTTTCTCAGAAGCATGTTAGATCATCCAAATAATTACATTATCCCCCCCCCCTCTCTCTCTCTCTCTCTCTCTCTCTCTCTCTCTCTCTCTCTCTCTTATATATATATATATATATATATATATATATATATATATATATATATATGTGTGTGTGTGTGTGTGTGTGTGTGTGTGTGTGTGTGTGTGTGTGTGTGTGTGTGAGAGAGAGAGAGAGAGAGAGAGAGAGAGAGAGAGAGAGAGAGAGAGAGAGAGAGAGAGAGAGAGAGAGAGAGAGAGAGAGAGAGAGAGAGAGAGAGAGAGAGAGAGAGAGAGAGAGACTTCTTACTTATTTTCATAATTATCATCATCATTATCGTCATTATCGTCATCATCATCATCATCATTATCATCATCATTACAGCGCTCCTAGCCTTTATTTCTTCAGTGGCCTGACCAACATCACCTAACAGAGCTTCTCCACTCCAACAATGGATGGTGTTGTGTTGCGTCCGTGCTTGTGGTAGTGCCTTCTCTTACGACATTCACATCTTCAACACCTACGTCAACACCTCTGTCTGAAGATACCTATCTTTCCTCGTATGTTTTACCTCGACGACATCAGATCTCCATCACATTTAAACATCATTATATTTGCCATCTCCTTCCTCAGTGTCTCCTACTGTGCCTTCGTCAGCGCCTCCTCCTTCTTTCTGCACTTCCGTTAGTCTCTACTTTTGTTCCTGATTTTCCTACAGTTTAGTATTCAATAATTCAATGACTTGTGTGTCTTTATCAGCATCGTTGTCAGCTGGTGGACTAGTGCACTGACGTCTGAAAGGGGGACAGGAGGATTAGATGGCAAACGCCAGGCGGCAGATACAAAAACAAAAATATTTGCAGGAAAAAAATTTCGCGCCCATGTTCAAAATTGACAGGTAAGTATGGAGAGAAAGAAAATGGAAACGCCTTAATAAAACTGTTCCCTCTACCTACTCTTACTTTTTGTCTATTTTTCATCATCTGGTTCTTCGTTTACCTCTTTTTATTCAGTTTTGCTCACACTGTGTTGTGCCGCGTCCTGCATTTGGCATCCTTCCACCCTCACCTCTTGTCAAAACGGTGCGAAGCGTAGTGTTAGGAAAGAAAACTTAGGTATAACATCACTTATTTTAGCAATCATCATTACTAACTATTAATCATAGTTACAACACTACATAGATTACCGTATTTAAGTGAAAAATATTCAAAATGTACTATATAAAGCTCATCAGAGTCCGCCCCGTCCCCCCCTCTTCACCCCTTCTCAGTGACGTCACAGCTATGGAGTCCACAACTATAAGCTCGGAATAATTTTTGTTTGGAGGGGACGTGGCAGCTTTTCTTGTCATAATAGGTAATTGGACGCGATCGCGAGACTATCATGGTCCGTCTGCGCCGTTACTTAACCGGTATAATGTTTAGTTTAGCGGTGTGGAGGTGATAGTGGTGCCGCGGTGTCCCTCCCTCAGGCCGCTCCTCATCGATTACAGGTTTCTTTCTTCCCGGCGGGGGTGAACTCAACCAGCGCCGCCCTTAACTGTATTTTGACTTCGTTGAGGGTTTTGTGCATGGAATGGTATAGAGTGTACACCAGCTAGGGGCTTGTGACCACCCCCTACCCCCTCGAAGCAGGGAACCACACAGGTGGGTCGAGAAAGATGCATCAGCCATCAGTTTTTTACCTGAATCGAAGGATCTTTATCAATAATTACTGTTAGGGTTGAACTCGAGTCGTAGTTTACAGTTTTCACCAGTTAGCAAGTCCACTGCTATACAGATAACAAGGATAAATTTAGAACATTTTGATATCCATGATGCATTTTTGGTTTTGCTTAGAATGTCCCGGTAAACCTTACCTTCTGAGTGTCTGCTATTTCAGTTGAAAGCAGTTCAACTTATGTTGTTACATTCACTTTGCATCTTTCCTGGTGGGCTTCTTGGTGGCCTCAAACATATATTAGCATTCAGTATTATTTTACATCTTCACCTGAATGCTCTAGAGAATTCAGAGTTGTATTTTTACATTATCTGATGCATTCTCAGATGGTTGGTTTTCTTAATTACATTTATGTCGCAAATTCCTAGTTTGTGAGATCAATGTTTTCTCTGTGACCTCTTCGGGAATAAGGTAAAGTTTGGTTTGGTTTGAGCAAGGTTCTGTTATTTGTCAATATAGGCTCAAATTTGGTTGATTTAGGTTTTGTTATGTTATGTTGATTTAGAAGATATCAAATGTTTTCGATGACCAAAAATCGGGAGTTGGGCGAGGTGCAGACGCCATTTTTTTTGTAGCCACACGCTAGGTTTTGTGACCATCAATGCATTGCGCGTTCGTCAATAGGTCATTGTTAGGTTATGTTAGTGATTCTGGCACCTTGTTTATAGCGTCTTCCCCCACCCAAGAATCCCGCATTCCCACAAGTCACCAAGCTTGTTGGGGATGATAAGGATATCTTATTATACATGCATTTGCGACGGAAATGAATGTCAAAATCATTTGAACTAGATCAAAATCTATAAGAAAAATGTGTTATTTATATCCAGGTGCATTCTGGTGAAGATGTAAAATTTTACCTAGCATTCTGCTGATTGACTTACTCAGTGAACGAATTGAGTACTGAAAGTATTATATAACAAAACTTAATTGTATAATTATGGAGTGTTGGAAAATGATACATTCAAAGGCTTATTGCCATGGTGATGAGAGAATTGCCTTGAAAGATAATATGGATTAAAGAGAAACTGTGTTCTGACACAAAAACTCCACAGTTCAGTGCCTCTAACAGGCATGAATATTTGTCATTGTCATATAAAATCAAAACGTGGTTTGAGCCACTTTATTCTAGTGTCCCCCAATAAGATCAGTGAAAGAATAACCAAGAGATCCTTCAAAGAAAGATCACAATTATATATTAGTATCATGCCCTGTGGTAGGGGCTGCAAGAATACTACCACCATGTTCCCTGCGGCTCGTAAAGGCGACCAAAAGGGACAGTGAGGTGATCTGGGAAGCCCTTCCTCTGTATTCTCTTTTACGAATAGACAGGGCACAGAGGGGACGGGAAAGTAAAGTCTCCCTGAACTCTAACTACATGAAATATATGCTAGTATTCAATAATGTCAAGGTGCAGTAACCTTCCTAGTATGTAATGAATTGGGTGTTTCTAATAATGGAAATTCTCCATTCTTGTAACAATTTTAACAACGTCATTGGATTCTTCAAAAATTAACTTTCTTGGTATTTGTTTACTATTGTAGCTTAATATTTATATTTGTGATTAAAGTTATTGGTTGTGTGTCCAGTAAACCTCTCAACCAGGTAGACTAGAATGTCATTACTGTTAGTCAGGCATTTACAGCTTATTAGTCTTATGACCATACAGTCCCAGGGTCAATTTCCTGTATATGCAGCCAAAATATTTAATTTCAGTTCATTTGTATTTTCTTGGTTTTTAAACTGATAAATTTTATCTAAATTTATACAAGTAGCCATAAGAGGATTGTGACTGGGACTTGAACCCTGACAGTACAATCAATGTATACGATGCCTTACCTATCAGACTGCAATGATCACCAAGGTCCAAATGGAGTTTGGTCAACATTGATTGTCCTGTCGCTACACGGCTTTTTCTCCTTTTTAGATACATTTCTGGTGTTTCTAAATTTTCTTTGTTTCCCCTTAAGCACAACAGATACTGTTCTATTTTCTCTGATTTTCTACTAGTAGCGTTTTCTTCTTTAAATTTGGCCACGGTTTGAGATCTCGGTAGTATGACGTACAACTGTACAACCATCACTGGAGATCCCATCGCTGCCACCACTGTAATGTCTCGTGTTTTGAAACACTGAGAAATTAATTTAAAGGAGTACCCAAGAGAGGGCTACAGCCAAGGATCAAACTGATAACAGTACAGTCAACACAACACAACACTTTACCAATCAGACCACAATGATCACCAAGATCCAAGTGGAGTTTGGTCAACGTTGATTGTCCCGTCACTACAAATTCATTAAGTTTTTCAACTTACAGGTATTGATGGAAGATTAAAGATTCTTCATTCACTATATTTCCCATCAAACTAAAAAAAATTATGCCAAAAAAGTTCATAATAGAGGTTCGTTTCTGTGTATATATACTGTTATGGGTTATTTAGTTGAAGGGATGATTTGAGCTGTATTATTTCATAACATATCTAGTGTTTTCATTGACACCTGCTGCCTCATTAAGCCTTCAGATCTGGTGTGAGTCTGAATTTAAGTTAGCACTGCACCTCAGACAAATATCCTCTTTCCATATTGTGTGTAGCCAGTTACAAGTTTGTGAGTAATGACATCATGGTAACTAGCTTCCACACTTACACTTTCATGTGAAAATGTTTGTTTTACTCAAAGAAAATGTTGCTGCCACCTCACACTGAATTGTTTAACTCAGTCTCTCATCTGATTTTGCTAATATATATTCCTTTTTTATTTCCAGGGTAAGAGTTGGGTTAGGAAAGTGAGAATGGTACGCTCCCCTGTCCGGCGCTCTCCTCGGCCCAGGTCTCCCAGGCCTCGGTCTCCTCGACCTAGGTCACCACGGCCAAAGTCACCTCGTAGGAAGTCCCCAATGCGGCGACCAGCATCACCCAGAGTAAGAATCTGAAACAATCCCATTCCTGTGATGCAACATCTGGTGTCTTAGAGTGCTTGGGTAGAAGCCTCAGGTCAGCTAGAAATTATTAATTCAGTCCGAATCTTAATTACCCTAAATATTTGTTCTCATTTTATTGGAAAGAAAACATATGTGAACAGTCTGGAGGAAAAACCAAAGCAAACTGCTTGAAAATCCTTATGATTTGAATGAATGATATTATTTGATTAAGGTACACTATAGTTATTTTTTTTATCATGGCCAAAATGTACTGAGTAGAGTCTGCTTTCTTTCACCTAATTGGCCAAATAAAACGTGTCCAAATATATGAATGAGTAATATTATATACATATTGTTGGGATTATTTAATGAGTAGATTATTTTTTTAGATAGATGATATACCATTATGCATTAATTTGATCTTGGTGTTTCTCACAATTTTCAAGCTACATTAAGAAATTAAGTATTACACTCATACCTCGTTTTACCGGACAAAAAGGGGGAAAATATTGTTTGATGATTTGGGTCATCTATCCATCTATCCATCTATATACCAGGCTTCAACAAGGCACACACATACACACACATGCACACACACACACATGCACACACACACACAGATGCACACACACACACACATGCACTCGCACACACACGAAGTTATGATGATGATTTATTAAAATTTTATTCTATTCATTAGATAATCTCCGTCATATTCATTTAATACAATTCATTCATATGTTTGGACACATTTCGTTCGGCCAATCAGGTGGAAGAAGTATAACCTAGTCACTACACATTAACCAAAATAAGAAAAAAACTATAAAGCTCTTGCATTCGTGACCATTTGGTTAAGTGACTTCTCGCATATAGCTGAATAATGGAAGATGGACTCTGCACCGTATTAGATACCTATGTAAATATATAACAACAATTAGGATAGTGTACAGTAAGAAATATACATGTGTATTAGATAGATGAATTTGACATTGGTCCAGTGGGTTATAAAGTACGTCTCTATTTCACACCTTTCCCTCTATATATACCTCTTATATTAGAGATGATACTAACTTAGGATGATGTGAATGAAAAAATTATGTGATGAAGAATAAGATGATCATGATCGGGTTGGTGATTACTATTTCTTTGCCACAAGAGATGAGTTTCTCCATAAGACAACAGGAGAGAGAGGGTGGAAATCTTGCATCATTCTCTAAGCTTCATCTGGGTTAGGAAAGCAGATGTCAGGGGCATGGGGATAGAAATCCTTATTTGATAATGTTTTTGACCTGAGCTGGCATCTGCCCGCCTCATTTTCTTTCCATTAGGGCCAGGAAAGGATAATTTGCTTGCTGTCACTTTGTTCAGCTTGGAAGAAAAATATTATGGAAAGGTTTTGCTCATTTACACACATGCAGGAACATTTGAAGCTACAGCATCTTGAATTTCCTTTCCTTTGCTCTTAGTGGAGTACTTAGTCAACTCTAGATTAGATTTTTGTCCAACACCATTCACATTCTTTCACTCCACAAATCTATGCAGTACTTTCACTTTTTCTTATCATGCTTAGGTCCCTTAACAATCTTCCCCACATACAATGTAAGACAGTTAGGTTGCATCTTGCGGAGCGATGGGCTGACTTGTGGTAGCAAAATTTTGCATGTTCCAGAACTACATTACACATGTGCAGTTCAAATGTATAAAACTTGTGCTTTTCCACATTTTATCAGAAAATATTGATTGATTTCACCAATTTGTATATAGGTGAAGTTCACGAATGCAGGAGCTCTGGTGTACATACCTTCTAGAAATACCCCTGCAACCGTGGGTGGTTGCAGGGGTGCAGCTTAGGTTCAGGGAATGGTCATTAATCTTGGCCTAGTTTTCACACCGTAGCACATGAATTGTGCCTTAGATACCTTACAAGTGTGTTATGCTTTACTTTATTGTGTGTATGTGTATTAAGCAAGATGGCCTGTTTGGTGTGAGTCTCTTGAGTGGAAGTCAGCTTTAGAAACCCTGTTTCCAGCTGATGCAAGTGGCTGGAAATTATCATCAGACGTGCGATCGGCCGCGTTAACACCTCTCGGCAGGAGTATATTTTTATCCTTCCGTCCGTCGTGTTCGCTCTTCCATCATATTCTGTCAGTGGTACATTAAATACGTGACTATCAGTGTGCGCGGACTGTTGTTGTTCCAAGTCGTCGTGCGGTGCAAGATAATGGTCATATGTAATGCGATGCCTCCAGTGCAGACCATTTCATGTACTGTATGAAATAAATATAGCATTGGAAAGTGACAATACAAGCTTCAATAATGATCAGGGCAGTTGTTGGACCCAAAAAAATCTCTTAACAAACCGATCGTTGTTGAGTACGTATGTTGATGTGGAGTGCTCGTGTCTGAGGCATACAAATTCTTAAAGGATTGTGAAAAACAAATTAAGAAAGTGCAATAGCCATAGTGATGCTCAAGAAGAACATTTGAAAATACTTAGTGACTGTGACATATGAAGTGCATCACAAGGCGAGGATGGTCTTCAAACACTTTCCATTGAATTGATATAAGAATGAAGTGTATATTATTTCACTAGTGAACTTTATTAACTTCTGCCTTGAAAACAGAATGACTTGTGTTCATTTTAAACTGTAAAGCTGGGTGTTCCAGGACTTTGAAAATGATCATGCAAGATGTTGGGAAATAGAAAAAGAATGTAAATGGCACGAGTGATATTATTGAACAGCTGAAGTATTAGATTACTGACCAACATTAAGAAGCAAATAGTGGTTCTTTTGTGAAGGCAAAAGTATGGAGGTGGAAGTTTGTTAATTGGGCACATTTTGGTTTTTGGGTTGAGAGCATTTTGAGAATTTTTTTCAAGTAACTTTTGGATATGAGGGTTTCCTTGCTATGACTGCAGATATTTACATTTTCAGTTCTCCCATATATATATTATAACAGTTATAGTAGCTTACAATGCCTGTCCTTGAAAAATGTGTTGAAATTTGAAAAGTATATACCATATGATCACCATTTTCACATGTCTTTAGTTTAATGCTTATTTTAAATAACATACACATAACAGCTGTTTTTGTGTGTGTCAATCAAGTGTGCTTAAGCCCCTCTTACTCAGTCACAATGCCGAGTCACATGCCATATTCTGCTTTGAACTATCATTAAAAACTAATTAGTACGTTTTGGTGGACTTAGTGACAGGAAGATAAATTTGTTGTTTGTGCTGTGCCATCTGAGTATTAAGCAGATATTCTCTCCCTATTTTGTTAGAATTGGTTGAAGAATAGGCTATGATAAATCTATCTATATATACATACACCAAGCTGTTGTCCCTGTAAAGAGGGTAACTAAAACAAGGCATGCAGACACGCACCCATGCACATATACACATACACTCCTCACACTTAGCCCCTAGGCCCCCAGAGGAGAAAAGTGGTGCAGCCCGCCCAACACGGTCACAGTCAGTCACACAAGTGGGGTCAAGGGCATGGGTTGCATCCACAACAGGGTCCTGAGTTTTAGCCATGCCATGTAACTTCATATTTAACTCATGCTATTTCATTTTTGCCAGAATGGAAAATTTCCCAATGTCCGTTGGGCTTTTATTATAGTTTTCTTCCCCATATATAACTCTGAGAGGGCATGAGCTTATTAACCTCGTTATTAGCTTGTTGGCACAAGCATATACTTCAGTGCATGCTGGAATGAACAAATGCTACTATGACCGAGGTTCTAGAACCAATTAGTTTGATCTATCATAATCCACTGTACTACTAATTTGAAACTTGTGAAAATGGTGATTCTTCATTACTCTATGGTCTGATTAATAGAACATTATGTTTAAGGACTCATAAACATTTTGTTGCTGAATATGACAGATTTTGTTGAGTATTAGTGTAACCTCCCTCCATTGTGACTACTGATTCTTATTTTAACGAATAATGTTTTGATTCGTTCCTCTCTCCTTTGGAAACTCCCTCTTCAGTCTTTGATTCAAGTTACCCTTTCTTAGCATTTGTAATTCATTTTAAAGCTAGTTATTGTGGAGCTTTAGTGTGAAAATAACATGGTTTCCAAAAAAATGTACAGCCACCTACCAACAAACCACATTTGTTAAATCATAGCTATTTGTGGATACTGTACTCAGTTTAAAGACGGTAACAAACTGCTCAATGCCCTTTCTCAAATGCTCTGCCCAGGAATCTCAAAACCTGCTCATTAGTTTGGTTCAGACAGTATTATAATCATCAAGAGCGAACTAACCGCAGCCATTTGCAATGAGACTCAACCCACTTGGATGGCGAAGGAAAGCAGAAGTACAGGAGTCTGGAGGCATCTGTGAGCCATTGCTCCACCTCAACTAATAGGTGGCATGGAACCTGTTGGGGCTACACTACCTTAACATGGCACAGCTTCTAAGCTTGTTGGCCAGTCTTGGAGGCATGACAGGGAGTGGGGCTGTCCACTTGTTGTGTCTCATTGGACTGGCTCTGTAGCCTTGCACATTTGCTGAGTACATTTACCTGGCATTGTATACTTTGTGCTCTTTGTACTCAGTCAAGTGGTTTGGTAAGTATGGAGGTAATAGATGAACTACTACTTAATCTAATGTCATTTGAATGGATACTATAATGAGAAAACAAAGAAGACTGTGATCTTAAAACTCAGGGATGCTTGGCCACTGTAATAGTAAAGCTTCATATTGTAGCCAAGGTTGATGGTGCTTGCTGGTGGTGATTTATTTATTGATTTGTTTATTTGTTTGTTTTTTACTTCACCTATTACAGTATTACATTGAAGGTATTATATAAAAAGTCTTGCAAATACTAATAACAATGAGTATTATATTGAAATTTAACAATATTACAAAAGCCACCCCAAAATAAGAGCAATTGTAGTGCACAGAAAATGAAGGCTGAGTTTCTAGAAGTACATTTTATGAAGTCCTTAAGAATAGGATTATGAAGATAGCCATCCACTCAATTGATTGTTAACAAGAGACATTGTTTATCACAGAGACGGAGCACAGAACGCAGCTCAGGCAGGCGGGGCCCAAGGAGTCCCCCACCCAAATCTGCAGTCACTGGTAGTGGCAATGGCGTTGCTGGCACTGGGGGAGGTGGGGGTGGGGGCAGTGGACGCAGGCGGAAAGGGAGGCGGAGGTGGAGAGCAGGAAGAGGTGGAGGTGGAGGAGGAGGAGGAGGAGGAGGTGGAGGTGGAGGTGGAGGGGGTGGAGGTGGTGGTGGAGGCGGAAGTGGAGGTGGAGGTGGAGGAGGAAGTGGAGGACCGCCCATGTCTGGCGGTAATAAGCAGCCCATTGCCTCCATGAGAATGCGAATGGATGACTACCGACCACCACGTACGGAGAGGCTGTTACGTGACCCAAAAGAAGGTTTGAGATGAAATATTTTTTTCTTCGTATTTTTTATTTTATTTATTTATTTATTTACCATTTTATTGAGTTTAATTTAAATTTAAGTCTAAATATATGCAATCCACCCATCCATCTCTTTCTTGTGTTATATCTATTACTCTTGAATAAAAACTTAATAAGTTTGTGACGCATGATCTTCCTGTTCTGAATCCAAATTGTCTATCTGTTATTATTCCTTCTCTTTCTAAGTAATCAGTCCATTGTTTCTTGATGACCTTCTCACATATCTTGCTGACTATGCTGCTCAATGACACTGGTCTATAATGAAGTGGTTCTTCTTTGTTTCCATTCTTGTAAATAGGCATTATATCAGCTCTTCCGTTCTTGAGGGACTTTCCCCGTTTTAATAGAACACTCAATTATATCATGAATTGGTTCAGCCATTTCTTGTCTTCACTGTGTGTGTGTGTGTGTGTGTGTGTGTGTGTTTAAGACGTTTGAATTTTATGGAGTGCTCATTAAATATTATAAAGCCCACATATATATATATATATATATATATATATATATATATATATATATATATATATATATATATATATATTATATATATATATATATATATATATATATATATTATATATATATATATATATATATATATATATATATTTTATATATATATAATATATATATATATATATATATATATATATATATTTTATATATATATTTTATATATATATATATATATATATATATTATATATATATATATATATATATATATATTTTATATATATATAATATATATATATATATATATATATATATATATATATATATATATATATATATATATATATATATATATGCTCTTCTGCCATGAGGATAACTTAATATGTAAAAGTGTTTGGATGGGTTTTTTTTCCTTTTTTATTTATTTTATTTATTTATTTATTTATTTATTTATTTATTTATTTATTTATTTATTTATTTATTTTTTTATTTATTTTTTATTTATTTTTTTTTTTATTATTATTATTATTATTATTATTATTACTTTTTTTATTTAAACATCTGATGTGTGGTAGGTATTCAAAACCTATTAATATATTATGATGTGTGTTGTTGTGGTGTTGAGAGGTGAGATGTATAATGCTTGTATGATAGGATTACCACTGTATAAAGAACCTACATAAAATGCTGGAAGAAAATCATATTAGCTAATATATTTTTTTTCATGCTGTCTTCCTAGAACTGATCAATATGTTAATTGCCAAAAAGTTTAATCACATAATTTCTGTATTTCTTCTTTGTGAAAAGATTCCTTACATTACTAAATGTATTCCATTGGTTTCTGGAGTATTGCAAAGTATGGTAGTTTAATTTTTTATTTATTTTTCAATTATGTGTTTTAGGATTTTACTGTACAATTCCGCATTATCATTTATTAATCTTATAAAAAAAATCTCAAGACTTCTTTTGCACCACAGAACGACCACCCATTGAACAGGTGGTGGTGCGGGCGCGGCGTGAAGCCTCCACCCGTACCAAGGACACATTCTGGACCAAGAAGCTGCTGGATGCTGAAGCTACTCAACCAAACAGGTGAGGCAGATTTACAGGTCATATTAGACATACACTAAGATATTACTGACCAGTGCAAGAAGTGTATACTTGGAAAGATTACTGCAACTTGACCTTTGAGATAATGTTTGGAAAAATTGTGAAAAATGTGATTCTGAGACATTACTCTCAATTGGTATAATACAGCTGAACATAGAGTTGGTTATTTATTTATTTTATTGACGTGTTTATTTGTTTATTTATTTTTTTCCCTGTGGTGCAAGAATACTACCTCCATATTCCTTGTGAATTGTTAAAGGGACGGAGTGAGGAGTCAGGGAAGCCCCTTCTCTTTATTCTCTCTTACAAAAAGACGGCACAGAAGGGGAGGGAAGAGTAAAGTCTCCCTGAATCCTTAATGCCTTGTCCTGGCTAAACCCTTTTAATGGGAATGTAGCTTAGGTTTATAGATTGATAGATTTTACTTTATTTTATTTTATTTTATTTAGTTTCTTTATATATATTTTCTTTTCTTTTCTTTTCTATTCTATTAAGTTTGTAAATTTGAGTTTCTTGGTAATTAATGTCAATTTTCTCTTTTCTGTCTTTGCAACAGGTGGGCACATTCTGGATTCAAGGAACTTTACAGA
>JAPQNM010000040.1:6624924-6632424 GCA_029783475.1 Metacarcinus magister
TTCCCCAGATTTCCCTAGGTACCCATTTATCAACCAATGAATCGATGAACAGCTGGGTGAGCTGTGCACCACTTGCCTTTGTCCGGGATCGAACTCGGGCCAGCGGATTCGTAGTCAGACATGCTAACCACTGCGCCACTAAGGCGCATATAGTGGTTAGGTATATAGGCATATAGTGGTTGGGTATATAGACATCTGAGGGTTCAGAGGAAGATAAATGCATGGTGAACAGATGAGATAAAGAAGGCTTTAGAATGGAAGAGGAAAGTATATAAAAAAATGCTGCTTGGGAATGTAGCAGAGAAGATAAGAGTGAGAAGGAGAACTGAGTACAAGTCTTGGAATAGGATAGCTAAGGATTTAGTGAATGAGGGTAAAAGGAAAATATATGAAGAGTTGGGTATTAAGCTGAGTGAGAAGTTTAACAAAAATAAAAAGCAGTTTTGGAAGAAATTTAAGAAAGAGAGAGGAGGAGGAGTAAGAGTTGTCAATGTGAGAATCAAGAGTGAGGATGGAATTTGTGTAAGTGGTAAAGAGGAGGTGAAAGAAGTACGGAAGAGTCACTTTGAATGTCTAATGAATAAGAATACAGAAAGGGAAGCAATAGTGTCGAGCATGGGTATGGAAGTGGGTGGAAAGTGTGTGTACAGAAATGAATGTATAGAAAGGAAGTAAAGAATATAACAGACAATCTTAAGTGTGGCAAAGCTGCAGGTATGGATGGAATAACTGCAGAAATACTAAAATATGCAGAAGTAGTGTCTGGTATGTGACCTTGCATGGTGACAGAAGTACCAGATGAATTGAAGAAGGCAATTATTGTGCCGTTTCATAATGGTAAAGGAAGTAAAGATGGGTGTAATAATTATAGATGGATAAGTTGCTTAATGTGCCAGGAAAAGTGTATGGGAAAGTCTTGACAGAGAAATTGATGGAAATAACTGAAGGGAAGGTTTTCAAGAAGCAGGGAGGGAAAAGGATGTGTGGATCAGATATTTGCAGTTAAAATAATGATAGAGGAGTACTGAAGGAAGGATGGAAACTGTATACAGCCTTCATGGACCTAGAAAAGTCATATGGTAGAGTTGATCGGGAAGCTCTGAAATGTTCTGAAAATTTATGGTATTGCTGGACAGTTTTTGGCAGGAGTTAAGGCATTTTATAGGGAGGCAAGAGCATATGTGAGGATGGATGGAGAGCTAAGTGGAAGTGTGATGTTGCCATGGCTGTTTAATAATTTTATTGATGGTGGTATGAGAGAAATGTATCCATGGAGGTTAAGAGAGGGTTAAGGAATAGTATTCTCCTGCAAACACTGACATATGGATCAAAGACGTGGACATGGAATAGGGCACAGCAGTCAAGAGTGCGTGCTGTGGAAATGAGTTATGTGAGAGGAGCATGTGGCGTGACAAGATGGGAGGGTGAGAGCAATGAAAGCATGCATGATAGATCTGGCATGGAACCTTTTAGAAATGGAGTGGAATGAGTAAAAAGAAATACTTTGAGAGAAAGAAGAGTGAAGAAAGTTTATGTGAATAAAACTGGGTGTCCTAGGAAGAGAGGAAGACCAGTTGTAAGATGGAAGGATAGGGTAAAGAAGGACATGCATGATAGAGGGGGAGAGCGTGAACAAGCAAGGAGGGAGTGTTTAAATAGGGAGAGATGGAGGATCTTCTGCAGTGGCCATCTTTGAGGGACGTTTCAGGAGGGAGGGAGTTGTCAGAAACTATAGATAGCACTCATTCTTAAGGAAATGGAACTCTAATTCATGGTTTGTGTGGAAGTAAAAAACCCTACCCACACGTATACCATATTGTAATATTAAACAACACCATATAGAAAGTGATCTGCTTGTGCTGCAGTTTGTTTACTACTACTGACTAGCGGCTAATGACCAACACAAAAGTAAAGGGAATATGTGGTTGAACCTTATATTACGACACGAAGAAAAAAAATCATTACCTTATGAATAATTGATCTATCTATCAATAGACCAGACTGTTATCCCCTAAAGGGAGGTAGCCAAGACAAAGCATGCATATGCACATCCATGCGCACATACATATATACTCCTCTCACTTAGGAGAGGCTAGAAATTTGAGGGAACACAAGAAAAAATTGCAAAAAGGAATTTGCTTGAACGATACAAAAAAGTAGTTTCCCCAAAGAAGTATAGATACTTGGAAGGGACTGTAGGAAGAGGTGATAAGGGCAAAGAATACATCAATTGAAGGAAAAACTGGACACATATAGATACAGAGACAGGACCACACAAGTGTAGCTCAGGCCCTGTATACTACAACTAGGTAATGCACACACCCGCTCCCGTGGATCAGTGGTTAACGTCCCCGCCTGTTATCGTGCAAGGCGTGGGTTCGAACCCCAGTCAGGTCGCTAAGGATTTTTCACTGACAGGGAGTGGTTACTGTCCCCCTTGAGCAAGGGAATAGGGGTGTGTGATGTGTGATAGGTCTCAGCCTTACCCATAGATCCATCTCTATGAGCTCTGAGCTCCTTCAGGGTCCACCACGTGATCCTCCAGACCAGACCATGGTGAATAACATGCACACATTATAGAAATAATACAAATAGAGTTTAATGCTCAGAAATGTGTCATGTTCTTAAGGTGTGGGAGAGTAGAAGGAGACCTATAGGAAAATATTATATTGGAAATGAGAAAATTGACAAAACAAAGGAAGGAAAAGACTTGGGAGTGAAGACACAAGACAATCTATCACCAGAGAAGCATATAGATATGATTGATGACAAACATGAGAGTGGCATTCAACTATCTGGATGAGGAAATGCTGAGAGAACTGATAGTGTTTTTTGATACCGTTAAGGCTTGAATGTACAGCTGTTATGTACCACCAAGAACAGTCTCTTGGACCAAAAACAATTATATAGAAGTGATCAGAGACAGTGTTTGAGGAGGTCAAGTGGAAGTACAGTCGACGCTCGATTCAACAGACCCCGATTTAACGGACTTTGTCCACTGGCGGACAATCAACCCAGATCCGGACTAAAGTCTGTTAGTGTAAAAGAAAGTCCGGTAGGTGGCGGGTGCGTAGGTAGAAGTCCGTAAGGATTAACCAAGCAACAGACTTTTTACACTAACGGACAGGGTTCCCTCCTCATTAGTCCATTGAATTGAGGGTCGACTATAGTTGAATTAAGTAGATGATGTACAAGGAAAATTTGATGTGTTCCCAAAGTTTATAGACAGGGAAGAGACTTACATATAGGCTACTGAATTATAAAGAAATTGAAAGAAAGGAAAAATTTTTTGATATAATGTGTGAGCAAAAGGAGAGAAAAGAAAGCATAGAATAAATTGAGAAGGAATAGCATGAACGATTAAGGACAAAACATATAAAGGAAAAAGGAATGAATGTGAGGATTTGTAGAGAAGTGCAGGAAGACTATGAGAAAAACATACTGTAAAAATGCAGTGAAGAGCCTAAAATGTTCTTCAAGTGTGTATAAATGGATTATGAAAAATCTTAGAAGATATTAAGATCGTAGAAATGGAGATATTCAATCTAATGTTCCATGGAAAGTAATGGGATCAGACCATGTCAGGATATATTGTGAAAGAATGTATAAACAGCAGCTGAAACAAGTTACACGCAATAAAAATTTTAAGTGTTGAAAGGGTAAAGAATGATCATAGTACCAATTTGCAAAGGAGATAAAGAAAATACACGTAATTACAGATCTATCTTGCTCATTAGTTTAGTAGCAAAAATTTATGAGAAAGTAATAAAGAATTTATGGAGAATTTCTTAGAAATGAAAGAACTTAACCAACAGACAATTTGGTTTTAGAAATGGAAGATCATGTGTCACAAACTTGTTAGGGTATTGTTCAAGAGTAATTGACACTGCAAGAAAGAGAAGACTGGTTAGCCTGTGTTTTCTTGGATTGAGAAGATTTTTGACAAAGTACTACATAAAAGACCATTATGGAAGTTACAATATAAAGGAAGTCTGCAAGGAAATCTTATTAAATATTTAGGGTAGATTACATAACAAAGGGAAATATGATAACTGAAATTAGGGATGTGGAGTTGGAATGGAGAGAGGTTACCACTAGGGCTTATAATGTTCTTTTTGAACTAGCAATAATCGCACCTCGGATTAACCTCTTCGGTTATGATACTGCCACTGTGCAAAGCCCTATGAATACTACCACTGTATTCTGTGTGGATGATTAAAGGCGACAAAAAGGGACAGATCAAGGGGTTTGGGAACCCCTTCTATATTCTCTCCTATGAAGACAAGGCACAGAAGGAGAGGGAGAGTAAAGTGTTCCTGAACCCTAAATGCCTTTTCTTGGCTACCCTCTTTAATGGGGATGTAAGCCAGGTATATAAGATAATGTTCTTGTGTACATAAACAATATGACAGAAGACATAATCAGTTATGCAAGTATGTTTGCAGATAACACTAAGATCATGAGGAAAATAAAAGAGGAAGACTGCTGAAGATTACAAGAAGACATTAACAATATATGGGGGAGTGAAACTTGGCAAATAGAGTTTAATGGTAGTACGTGTTAAGTATTGGAAATGGGGAGGTATGTCAGCAGGTCAGCTGCAAATATAGAATGAGAGAAAATTAAATTAGATAAAGCATGAAAAGAAAAAGACCAAAAATCATGTTACAAGATTACATACATCATGCTGTCAGAACTGGATGACTTTAAACTACATAAACTAAGATATGATAAAGAAAATAATGACATGATCAATAAGTCCTATGCTTGAATATGCAGCAATTGTGTAGTTATAAAAAAAAAAAACCATTAGAACCAGAGGGTAAGAGTAATTGGAAATGAACTAGTACTTATGAATATTTACTTAAGTGAGATTATGACAGAAAGAAACAATGGAGTGAAAGATGTGTAAAAACCACCTTGGTATATCAGAGAGCAAGATTTTTCTATAAAGGGATTGTCTCTGGGTTTCATATATCAGTGAATTTTTTAAAGATTTTATAATATGTTATGTATATGTATACTGTGATGATTGCAGCCATATTTTTTCAATATGTAAAATTTTTACATTTGTAAAAATATAAATTTTAGTTATTTTTTAACTAATTTTAATGGGGAAAATCTCAGATGTACATTATGTAATTTCCAAGTGAACCATCAAGACAGTGTTGAATGTTTTTTTTTTATTTATTTATTATTAATATTTGTTTGTTTGTTGTTGTTGTTGTTTTTATTATTATTATTATTATATTATTATTTATTTATTTTATTTTATTTTATTTTATTTTATTTAAAGATATGGGGGAATTTCCTTCTTTTAGGTTACCTACTAAATACAGTAAATTCTTAATTGTACCGACTAATAGTTTGTTAAATCAAATGTAATTCACAAGGTGCAGGATTTTTCATTATTTGTACTTCCAGCACTGCACAATGGCCACTCCTCATCATATAGTGTGCAGGTTTTTACTGAAGCTGGATGCATAAAGGACTACCATGCACACTACTTGACAAATTAACACAAAAACTCATACTTATGTTTGAATGAGAAGCAGTTTGGTATTCCCAGAAGTAACCAATGGGATCACTTACCTTCAATATTGTACTTTGTTGTTAGGCATCGTTTTGTTCATGTTTACACCATATATTGAACAGTTAATACAGCTGTGTGAAATATGGTAGAAGTATTTTGTGTGGAAACAGCTTTTTCAGGCAATTTGTTCTTATATTCTGGTGTATAAAGATACTTTTAGGGAGAATATATTTGTGTATGTTTGTTGTTTATTCACGACATTAAAAGTATACAATACATTAAAAAAGAGTTAAGATAGCGAGACAGATTGAGCTACTTCTCAAATTACTGTTGTTGTCGGTGTCCACAAGAGAGCAGCCTATACTATATCTTTGTGGTGATGCAAGATAATTGTGTTTGATTTCATTGTTATGTGTTATATTTACTCCTGTTGTGCACATCATTCACGTCACATTAACATTGTTGTGATATCTTGGCTACTGTCTAAATTAAATGTATTGATAACAGTGACCTATAACCTAATGTGTATTGATACCTTTGGTTGAGACAGCTGCCAAAATAAAAACAACATTGTTGATATGTCGTGAATGATGATCATCTTAAGAGTAGACAGCACATTAAACTGAAATTAAATATGTATTTATGGTTACTATACAACCATGCATACATTGCTTAATGTAGAGCACATCATAGGGGATAGAGGAAGTTAGGAAATTAGCATATATTTTGTTTCATTGAATTTTGTCGTAAAAGTTGATCTCATGATGGAGGAAAGATGCAACCCCCCCCCCTACCTTTCTCTCTCTCTCTCTCTTTCCCTCTCTCTCTCTCTCTCTCTCTCTCTCTCTCTCTCTCTCTCTCTCTCTCTCTCTCTCTCTCTCTCTCTCTCTCTCTTCTCTCTCTCTCTCTCTCTCTCTCTCTCTCTTTTCTCATAAAATCTTCATAAATTCTTGGTGGATGATCTCCTTAAGTGGTCACGTAGAAAGAAAGGGTATGAATATCTAGAGCTTTAAAGCAGAAGGCAAATGAAATGTTAAGATAGTGTTGAGGAAGAACGCGGTCACAAAGCAGGAACTCCATTCTCAAGCACTAAATCTCTATTCTCGACAATGTCTGATTTAACTCAAAGTCTTTCAGCAAAATTCAGTCTCATGAATAAAGGAATAGATTTTACATGTATTTTCACTATATGGAAAAATCGTGTTTACATAATGCAAAAATCAAAATACTTAAACCCTCTAGGAACACAATACTCACCTAAAACGAGAGGTTATTGTACTTTTTTATGACTGGTAACAAAGACAGCTGGTTATCCTAGGCAGGTTAATTTCTGTGAGAACTCAAGGAGCTTGAATATATCTTAGTATGCTGGATGACAAAAGCATTGCATTAATTAGACAGACATGTAATCAATCTCCTGCTGTGAGTGATGCATACAACCTGATTAAGAGTAACTTGTGTATTAGTAAGTGATTGAATCATTAATTGTTAGGCGCCGCAACTATCAATAAGTGACATGCAGTTTTTGTTGGTAGAGAACTTTGATCTAGGCTAGCGTTTGTTATGCAATATATGGAGAAAGTCATCTCTAATCTAGACCATAGTTTGTTCCTGTAACAACAAAAAAATCAAGGATTTTAGAGTGATAAAATCACTGAATTATTTAATTGAAGTTTTGTTGGGGGTTTTTTTTGTCTAATGGGAGTTCTGTTTAACAGGAATTTGGTTTACTTGAATCAGTGGTTATTATCAAGACAGCATTTAGTGAAGCTGAAAGTTGTTCATAAGCCATAATGAAAGTATTTATTTATTGATCATTTTGTCTGTTTTAATCAAATTAGCGAATTGTCATGATTGTTTAGATTGGCAGAATCCAATGTAATGAATTTAACTTTTTTTTTTTAAGAAGAAATTCAAGAGTACTTCTAATTGCTATATTAAGAAAGTAAACTGATTTTGACTAAGTT
>JAPQNM010000040.1:6637424-6652424 GCA_029783475.1 Metacarcinus magister
ATAGATACGCCAATGGGAGCGAGTGACCACGCTTTTTTTTTATAGTCGACCTGATCTTGATCTTGATCTTGATGTCACAGGTGACTTGAAATTTCCTCCAAGTCGGGCCTTTATATCGGCAGCTCCTGTGAGGGGAATAAGGGGGGAGAGGAAAATACACAGAAAAAAAAGAAACTAAATAAATCAAAGATGCATACTCTAATTACATGCCCTAATCTCTCAATCTCGCATACCACATTTTCTCCAGGAACTCTTTCACCGCATCAATCATCCGTTCACTCGTCTCCTCACACAGTCCTAGCAACAACGCCATCCATTCCCTTCCAGTTCTTTCAGTCACCTCATTCATTTCACGTCCCTTGATCTTGATCTTGATCTTGATGTCACAGGTGACTTGAAATTTCCTCCAAGTCGGGCCTTTATATCGGCAGCTCCTGTGAGGGGAATAAGGGGGAAAAAAAAAAAGAGGAAAATACACAGAAAAAAAAGAAACTAAATAAATCAAAGATGCATACTCTAATCTCTCAATCTCGCATACCACATTTTCTCCAGGAACTCTTTCACCGCATCAATCATCCGTTCACTCGTCTCCTCACACAGTCCTAGCAACAACGCCATCCATTCCCTTCCAGTTCTTTCAGTCACCTCATTCATTTCACGTCCCATTTCTGCCAGAATCACACGCATCATTTCCATTCTGTCACGGTCATACTTCTCGCATTCTAGTACTACATGCTCTACCGTCTCATCCTCTCCCATATCACACATCTGGCACACTTTGCTGCGGGACTCTGACCATCTGTAGTTCCTTGCATTCACATCCATACACTGTGCCCTAGCTCGGAAGAGAAGATCACCACCCAGGCTTCCATCATACCACCTTACATACATTGGGGCCTCTTTCTCTCTGTACCATTCCAAAGTCTTCTTTCGTTCCATCTCAGTCTTCCACTTACTTAGTCCCACACCTTTCACTGTTTTGTCTATCTCGCTTTTCCACCTTTTCACATCCCACTCTAACCCTTCTCTACTTCTGTTCATCACCTTCCATTCATACAACCATTCTCTCCCTTCACAAAATTTATGCACCCACCTAACGAGCATGCCACTCCTGTCTACCATGTTTCCCTCATCGCTGTGATCTTGATCTTGATCTTGATCTTGATGTCACAGGTGACTTGAAATTTCCTCCAAGTCAGGCCTTTATATCGGCAGCTCCTGTGAGGGGAATAAGGGGGGAAAAAAAAGGAAAGTACACAGAAAAAAAGAAACTAAATAAATCAAAGATGCATACTCTAATTACATGCTGTGGTCGGAGGTGTATCTTTGCTACACTCAGCTGATAGACGTGAACAACATTGCCACTGAGGGGAGGAGGCGAGTGACTCCGACGTTATATAAAAGAGCTATAATGGGTTCGATGCGACTACTTGGTAAATTTTCCGTTTTATCTTCAATCCAGTTCAGAGTAGTAAGAAATATAGCTACATCTGTACCTAGAAATGAAGGCTTGTTCACCCAGGAGCACAAGGAACTTCAGAATTCTATGAAAAAGGTAAGATGGAAAATTGATTTATCATATTGAAAATACTTTTATTTGCGGATTTCTACTTCTCTGCGTGTACTACTATGGTTCCATCCGTCAATTGTGTAATAACTCGATATCCATGCTGGACACAACATGGGAAGATGTACTGTGGTTAATTAATTAGGTAAATCTGCAAAGCTACTGTTCGAACGATATGAATACATAATGTACTCAACACATCTGTGAAGGTTTCAGGTGGTGCTCGTCATTATAAGCAGATATAGGGTGAAATGTCCAACTTTTGGATAATAAAACAAAAAAGTTATATAACTGAACCGAACCTAACATCTAATATAACCTTCAAAGACGCTTTGCGAGGTAAATAATGGTCAGCACCGCTTGAAACCTTCACAGATGTGTTGAGTACACTATGTGTAGTATGTAGAACTTCATATTTATATCGATATCGTCCAAGCTGTAGTAAAACAGATTGGTATTATTTTACATCTTCACCAGAATGTTCTAAAGGGTATTATTTTACATCTTCACCACAACGCTCTAGTGAATTCAGGGTTATAGTATTGCATTACCTGATGCATTTTGAGAAGGTTTTCTTAATTACATTTCCGTCGCAAATTCTTAGTTAGTGAGATATTCAATGTTTTCTGTGAGACCTTCTCTTCGAAAAGTAAAGCTTAGTTTGGTTTGAACAAGGTTCTGTTATTTGTCAATGTAGGTTAAGGTTTGGTTATGTTATGTTATGTTATGTTATGTTAGATTAATTTAATTTAAAAGATATCAAATGTTCTCCTATGACCAAAAGTAAGAAGTTGGACGAGGTGCAGACGCCATTTTATTTCGTAAACAGACATCATTATAGTGAAGATGTAAAATTTTACCAACAGATTTACCCTACAAATTTTTCGTGGCTGTTGCGGACCTATATCCACCTCCGCAATAAGGAAAATAAAATAGCTACAGTATTTTCATCGGTCGGAGGCATGCCAGCCTGCTAAGAAGGTTAAGGCTGTCACATAGTACTTTGGGATAAAAAAATTTTTTTTTAAAGATAATAGCATTTTAATGCCTCGTTTTACTCATAAAAGTGATATTCTTGTTTCTCCACACAAAAACCTCGTCTTCCCACATTTCCTCCACATAGTGTGGAGTAAAGGGAAGGGGGCATTTATCCCCCATCTTCTATATTTGTTTTAAGGTAATATGAAAGATTGGAAGAAAAAATACCAGTAATAAAAGTGGTCTTGGGCTCTAGATAATTGCTTATTATTTGAGTTACATAATACAATATTGTGTTTTACCGTATGTATGTAATACTAGGTGAGAAGACACAGAACAAATATATCACATTAAAATTTCTTTTAATAATTCAGAGAGCTGTGTCTAGGTTCTTTTTTCATATATTGGTACAACATGAAACATCTTCCATATGTCAAGCAGTTAGCCAGTTAACGGTGATACTTTGAAGAAAAAAATACACAGAGGATTGATAAAAAAAACAGCATTGTAGAATTTCTAGCAATAGGGATGCATTTGGTTAAAACCCATACTAGAAGCATCTGAGCATCATAAATATAATTGATTTGTAGTGCAAGGAATAAACCTTTGAACCTCTTGTTTTGTTGGTATAGTTATTTAAATTTTAGATAACTATACCAACTGGTATTGAGTGGAAGTGTTGCCTCCGTGTGTGTGTGTGTGTGCGTGATAAAATTGTGTTGCCTTCGTATAGTGAAGGCAAGCCAGCAGCAAAACAAGCCAGTGTGTTGCATAAGTAATTGTGTATGTAGATTCCTCACATTTTTTTTAATAAATTGCTTGGAATGGGTGTGAATTGTTATCTATTGAAGTGGATTTTCAGCTTAACTCAGAGACCACAGTACACTACGCTAGGTGATGTTAAGTCCAGCGTAATTGTCACCAACATAGGGGCCCCCAGGAGTGTGTTATGTCCCCCGTCTTGTTCAGTCTTTATACAGATGACTGTAGGAGCCGGTCCAATGAATGCACCTTAATATAATACGCTGATGACACAGTAATCATTGGAAAAGTCAGTAATGATGATTCTAGAGGCTATTTAGCACAGGTTAATGATTTTGTTGAATGAGGTAGAATTAATTGTTTAGAACGAAATGTTAAAAAGACAAAAGAGATGATAATTGAAATCATGTGTGTGTGTGTGTGTGTGTGTGTGTGTAACGGTTTATTACTGCTTTTTCTTCCAGCTGATTTCTACGGAAATCAATCCTTATGTGGATCAGTGGGAAGAGGAGGGTCAGTTCCCGGCACATGAAGTCTTCAAAAAGTTTGGAGATGTTGGGCTTCTAGGAATCACCAAGCCAGTAGGTAAGAACACTAAATGTGATATTTATTTTTAGACCATATCAGCAACACCTCAGTGCAAAACTCTTTTATAGTAGGCCTGACGAATAACGTGCTTTTTTTCATACCTATCTTAAATACGTAAAGATAATGTTTACATTTTCAAAAACATTTGTAACAGTATTTTAGCAATGATCAAAATTACAAATATCAAACTCATAATTGCCCTGGTTGTCGTGCGATAGCTCGGTTGTCAAACAACCTACCCGGTGTGGTGTGCCAAAAGGCGACCGTCGAACGGGCGACATTCGCTCAGACAACACCTCCTCCGAACTGTTCTATGATATTGGCAATATTTCTTATGTTGTACATTATTTCTTCTTTTTTTTTTTTCTTTTTTTTTCTTTTTTGCATTTCATAAGTCACCATGGGACTTAAGAAAGCTAATGAAAGCATAAAGGCAAAAAGGAAAATAGAGAGAACAACAATAGAGGTGATGAAAGGGATCATACAGAAGCATAAAAATTGCGTTTGGGTCTCGGATCTGGTTTTGCAGTTCAGTTTAGCAGTTTTAGTCTCTATTATATATGTTTAGTATTGTGTTTATCTTTTGTTGTTGTTAGATTTCATGATTTTCATTGGTTTTGGATGTAAGGTGGGCAGTGCGAGCCATACTGAACGATGTGTTATCCACCTGTGTGGGGTTGATCAGCTGAGCACAACAAAAATGACGGTTCCCTTTGAATTGCCTGCAGCTGACTTTATCGCTGCAGTAATACTTGCTTACTAACCTGCAATAGGGGCTGCAACAATTGTAGCCCCAGGAAATGCAGTTTTTAAGAAGGCAATAATTTCTGCTGCCATCTTGCTCATCTTTATTTACAAACATTTACGTCCCTGCGGGGAATGCAGATTCACCTCCAAGTACATAATTGCAAGGGGGGATGGGACACGTAGCTCAGCCTATTTTACTTCCATTTGCTATGAAGTAGTACTTCAGGGTGGTCGAGGGGGTGTGGTGGACTTGTCCTACTGAACTCAGACTTGAGTTCTTATGGAAGGGTTCTAAACGATTAAGTCCACCCTTAGATTGAATTATCAGGACCACAATGGAAATAAATCTATGGACTTGTGTAATCCTGGGAAGTGCTCTTTGTAGATAAAAAAACAATATATATATATATAAATACAAACATATATATATATATATATATATATATATATATATATATATATATATATATATATATATATATATATATATATATACATATGTGTGTGTGTGTGTGTGTGTATATATATATATATATATATATATATATATATATATATATATATATATATATATACACACACACACACACACATATGTATATATATATATATATATATATATATATATATATATATATATATATATTATATATATTATATATATATATATATATATATATATATATATATATATATATATGTATGTGTGTGTATATATATTTGTATTTATATATTTTTTTTATCTGATCATTTATTTGTTTATTTATTAATTCGTTTTGTTATTAATATTTATTTATTTAACTATTTTATTACTATTTTATTTATTTGTTTATTTTTTGTTTGAGAGAGAGAGAGATAGAGAGAGAGAGAGAGAGAGAGAGAGAGAGAGAGAGAGAGAGAGAGAGAGAGAGAGAGAGAGAGAGTCTTTGAACTGTATTGAGAATACATTGATGTCTCCTCTGCCATTTAATATTTTTATATTATATACTTGTTAATGTCTACTGTGATGCTCAAGGTGTTCTGTGTTCCAGAGTATGGAGGCCTTGGGCTGGACTACTCGTTTGCTGTTGCAGCAAATGAAGCACTGGGTACTGTCACCTGTGGTGCTATCCCCATGGCTGTGGCAGTACAGACAGACATGTCAACACCTGCCCTAGCACGGTAAGGATATGCTTTCTTCCCTTGGTTGATATTTACCTAGCTGTAGTGGTATGCTGATGCTGAGAAAAGAGTCAAGTCACTCACACTGGATGTTCACACAGCTGTCAATGTGGTCATTTATATTATTTGTCTGCAAACCTGTATTTACCTAGTTGTAGTATAGCCTGAGCTACACTCGTGTGGGCGTGTCTCCGTATCTGTATTTGTCCAGTTTTTCCTTCAGCTCTTGTACATTATTTGCCATTATCACCTCTTTTTTCAGTCCATTCCAAATATATCTACTTTCTGGGAGAAACTTTACTTTTTTTTGTTGTTCAAGCAAAATTCCTTTTTGCAATTTTTCTTGTCAAACATCTAGCCTCTACTTTTCTTTTCATTTTTCGATATTTTCTATTTGTTTCCTCCAGGTTATTCATGAATTTATGTATTGTAATTAAGCCTTCTCTTTCTTTTTTTTAGTGTTATCAGTTGCATATCTTTTAATCTTTCCTCATATGTTAGGTCTTCCAAATCTGGCACCATCTTAGTTACTATTCTCTATAGTCTTTCAAATTTCAACACATGCTTTTTCTTGTGAGGTGATCATATTACTTCTGCATAGTCGTTTTGGTCTAATCAACATGGTTATGATGATTTTTTTTCATCATATCCTTATCTAAGAAATGAAAAGCCATATATATATTTCTTAGCATCATGAATGTTTCTCTGGTGATAAGTTGTCCTGTATTACCACTTCCATATTTTTCTCTTCTTGTGATGCCACTTTATATAAACCTCACCCATGTAAATCTTGGACAAGTTTCACCTCTTTAAGTAAACAACTCTGATACTCTTAGAGACAGAATAATCACGAAAAACAAAGGGAGGGATAGTAAAAGAACTGGAGTATGAAAAGATTAAGCATTATGAATAGAAGTAAGTGCCTTTTTCAATAACAGTTCCTCTTTAGGATTTTCTTTTTTTATTACACTAAAAAGGTACTGTCCAAGGGATAACAAAAATACATTAAAAAAAAATTTTGCTTGTCGCCAGACCCTGTAAAGAGGACAGTAGGAGAAATAGAAGCAAGGGGGTGGGATGGAGGTCCAGTTTAACATTAGAGGTGTCTTAACACTCCTCTTTTGAAAGAGTTCAAGTCATAGGTAAATGGAAAAACAGACAAAGAAAGAGAGTTCAAGAGTTTACCAGTGTAATGGATGAAAGAGTGAAGATACTGGTTAACTCTTGCATTAGGAAGATGACAGAATAGGGATGAGAAGTAGAAAACCTTGTGCAGCAAGGCCGTGCGAGGGGTGGAGGCATGCAGTTAGCAAGTTCAGAAGAGCAGTCAGCATAAAAATAGTGGTAGAAAAGAGATAAAGATGCAACATTGCGTCAGTGACTTAAAAATTTTTTTATTCCCATACCCCTTTATTTGTTTGTTCAAATTGACATGACCTCCAATAAATATATGTTAATTATCTTTCAGGTTTGGGAACCCCCATATTAAGGAACAGTTTCTTGCACCAAGCATTACAGGAGATTTTGTGTCCTGCTTAGGAGTAAGTGAGCCAGGATCTGGGTCAGATGTCGCCAGTATCCAGACCACAGCTAAGCGGAGTGGAGATGACTATATCATTAATGGCCAGAAGATGTGGATCACCAATGCTTTCCAAGCTGACTGGATATGCCTACTTGCCAACACATCACAGGGTCGTCCACATGCCAACAAGTCCCTCATATGTGTGCCCATGAACTCACCAGGTAAAGTATATGACATCAGGCAAGGAACCTTTTCCCTGTCATCTAGCAAAGGCATACATGTTTAATGATACAGGAAAAGTTATATATATATATATATATATATATATATATATATATATATATATATATAATATATATATATATATATATATTATATATATATATATATATATATCTGCCATTGCATTATATTTTCAGAATCTTAAATGTTGTCATGTCTTTCAGGAATCCATTTTGCAAAACGCATCAACAAGATTGGAATGCTGTCTTCAGATACAGCTCAGCTTTTCTTTGAGGATGTGAGAGTGCCTGCTCAGAACATGATTGGTGATGAAGGAATGGGCTTCACCTACCAGATGATGCAGGTAAGTAGGTACTTCATTTTTGGGTGACTTTTTTGTTCTATTCATCATTTTAGTTTAATTCTTTAAATTCGGCTTTGCCAGATGAATGGAAAAAAAGTTATTTTACCCCTGCATAAAAGTAAAAATATTAAAGATGAGTGTAATAATTATAGATGGATAAGTTTGCTTAGTGTACCAAGAAAAGTGTATGGGAAAGTCCTGACTGAGAGATTGATGGAAGTAACTGAAGGGAAGGTTAGCCAGGAGCAGGGAGGGCTTAGGAAGGGAAAATGATGTGTGGATCAGATATTTACAGTTAAAATAATGATAGAGGAGTACTGAAGGAAGGATGGAAAACTGTATACAGCCTTCATGGACCTAGAAAAAACATATGATGTAGTAGATATCTGCCTGATCAGTTACTATATAGTACTGAACTTCTTGATTGTGAGCTGACCACATAGATCACTGTAAGGGATCATCATTATTCCATTACTTCCATTCCTATTCTTGTACCTATGCCACAATAGTGTCTTCGATCTAAGAAACAAATATTTATAGCATTCCTTCATGCATGATTTTAAATGTGCAGACATGGATGAAGGATTGTGTATTTGATTTCATATCTATCCTCAGTGGTCATCCTATTAGCTGCCTTTCGTGATAACAGTTATGGGTTAATGTTGTAGTATTCTCGCCACTACTCTTTATTTTTTTTTTGTTTGAAAAGACTCAACAATATTATCATATGGTTTTACTTTGTTGATTACTATTAAGTTAATTTATTTATTAACGTTCTTTGACAACTGGTTATTACCCAAACATGTGGGAGTTACCAAGAAAAGAGTAGAATGCAAGAATTCAAATCATTGCAGGAAATTAGATGCATAACATGTTGGCTTAATCGGTTCTTAAATAGTGAACAGCTCACAGTACATTATACAGCTATGTAACTTAAATATTAATCTACAAAGGAAATCAGTTACTTTGAAATCCATTAACTTCACGGTACAGTACAATAAAATACAATTACTTACGAGGTTTCACATGGCCTCATTTCTACATAACACCTCAAGATATCCATACATCCTTCTCTTCAAGATTCATGTATTTTATTTGACTCATTTTTCCTATCTGTCAGTAAGGCTATGATAATTTTTCCTGTTAAGGCAAAAATGTCTAAAAATCTTTGTGAATTGCCATTCATTTTAATATTTGTACTTTATATTCATTTCATTATTTATACTTTACCTGACAGTTTCAAGAGGAGCGCCTAGCTGCTGCTGCACTGCTCCTTTTGCCCTTGGAGAAGTGCGTTGACTCCACAATAGAGTACACCAAGGATCGTAAGGCTTTTGGAAAGTCAATCCTAGACAACCAGTATGTTCACTTCCGCCTTGCTGAATTGCAGACAGAAATAGAATCCCTCAGAGCCTTGGTCTACAGAGCAACAGGTATGAACTTTAATTCAAGGGATGCCTATGTGTGGAATTCATGGATAGAGAACATCATTGCCATCATTTTTTTTTCTCTCAATTCTATCTATTCAATCTTTCTATCTCAATTTATTGTGAATATGCAGACATGGGTGGCAGCTTTTGAAAGGACTATTATTATTTGTCTCCATGCATTGTACTACCATCTCCAAAAATGATTTTACTCCTCCTTGGCCAAATCCTAAATGCATATTTGTGAAGGCATTAATGATGACTGTGAGTGACCAGTAAGAACACTGTATTTAAGATGTAGACTGAATAGGAGCGCAGCCGCCCATCCTACCTTATCTTAATCCTACAGATCAGATATTTGTCAAAACTTGAGGTAGTCCTGCCACATCAACAAGATTTGGCCAAGGAGGTATAAAACAATCTTTGGAAACAGTAGTAAATGCATTAAATGTGAAGTACCTCTTATAATACTCCTGTCTGCACATAATTAGATATTGGATAAAGCTTGACCTTCCTCTATTCAGAGCTGTACAAAGCTGGTGAGGATGTTACAAAGCTGGTGTCTATGTGCAAGTTGAAGGGAGGACGGCTGGTGCGTGAGGTCACAGACTCTTGCCTTCAATTCTGGGGTGGCATGGGCTTCACCAAAGAGGTAAAAGTTTTATTTTATTTTTTCTCTCAGTAGTAGTTTCTGTTTTATATCTGGCTGTTATGTGTGATATGCCACAAGTTTTATGGAAATAGTAAGTCATGTGTTTATTATTTATTTATAATAATCCTGGTTTATCTACATGACTTTGAGTGGTGGAATGTTTTAATGTTTTGTTGTCCCTCAGTCATGTCCTATCATTTCCACAGGTCATTGTGAGCAGGTATTACAGGGACATGCGACTGATATCAATTGGTGGTGGAGCAGATGAGATTATGCTCAGTATTATATGCAAGTACATGGACATCCTGCCCAAGACAGGCAAGAAGAAAGAGTAAGCCACTAATGGACAGGTAAGGTTTGCCACATGGCAGAGAAAATTTAATATTTTTTTGTTAATTTTTTAAGGTCAAGGAAATTATATATATTTTTTTTTATTTCCTGATATTTTATCAGATTTTCTAAATTTTGTGAGGGAAATTCAATGTTGCCAAGGAAAAGTGACTTGAGAGTGCCAGTTTTGTTATGTGAAATAGACAACCAAATGTATAATTGCTTAATATCTTTTTAATTTCAGACACCCTTTCCTCTACCACACCCTGAGGTAGCAACTCAAATTGAGGCATGTGAGGTGGATACAATGGAGGCAACACATCGCCCATGAATGGGGTGGTGAAGGCTGTGAATTAATTCAATATTTTCAAATAGAATTGAAAGTTTCTTAGGAATATGTGTGGGAGCTTTAAAACAAGTCTTGTTTTGCAATATTGTGGTAATCAGGGAGGGATTGAAATGAAATTAGTGAAGAAGTCTTCTATTGTAGATATGTAAGTAAATCTATATTTTATATCCTTAGATAATGGTGCTGTACTGAAATCATACTCAATGTAATATTGAAGATGGGATTATATATTATTTGATTGAATTAGGTATGATTACTGATTGTTCAGTTATTCGTTGATAGGTAAACTTTTTTCTCTAATGTATGATTTTCATATTCTAATTTGTATTTTCACATGATAGCTTGCAAAAGAAAGTGTGACGTGATCAATCATGAAGAATATATTTTCAATAATTCTATGTACTCTCTATCCATTCAAAAATTATAGACTTCTATCAAAATACAAGTTTCTCACACATTTTTTGTAAACTTTACTTATCGTTATTTTTTCAGGTATAATGAATGGTGCTACCCTTTCTTTGACATCATCATCATTGTCATCATCATCATCATTATCAGTGTTGTTTGATATCTCATTACCCTCCTGCAAATTCACCCATGATGTAAATAAATAAAAAAAATTAGACTAGTTTCCTATTTGACAAAACTTTATTTTTAATACAGAATGGAGAAACATGAATTATTAAAGTAACAAATAAAATCATACACATGAATATGCAGGATCTTATTTGTATTCCTTTTTTCTATAGGGGCAGGGGGAGGGATAGATTGTGAGGCTGTTTTTACAGCATGCTATTTTATTTGTTTTCAACCAATGTTTCCACATACAGTGTTCCGTAGTCTTGTGTGAAATGTATATTTTGTAGCTTTTTTTTTCTCTCTCTCTCTCTCTCTCTCTCTCTCTCTCTCTCTCTCTCTCTCTCATATATATTCTCTCTCTCTCTCTCTCTCTCTCTCTCTCTCTCTCTCTCTCTCTCTCTCTCTCTCTCTCTCTCTCTCTCTCTCTCATATATATTCTCTCTCTCTCTCTCTCTCTCTCTCTCTCTCTCTCTCTCTCTCTCTCTCTCTCTCTCTCTCTCTCTCTCTCTCTCTCTCTCTCTCTCTCTCTCTTATAAATATATATATATATATATATATATATATATATATATATATATATATATATATATATATATATCTCATCGATAAGTTCAATCTTTCCTCAGTCCTAGCCGTGTAGTGAAATAAGCAAACAAGCAAACTACCTCACTACAACAAGCTCGTTATGAATCCTGAATACGTGATGGCCGCGGTGATTCCAGCGTGACGTCAGCATCAACTTTACATATCTGCAATGCCAAGTTATTTCACGAACTTTGTATAACGTTAATTTTGAGAGAATTTTTCTGATTAAAGTTTTATAACTCCATTTTTTCTGCATCACAATCGCGTTCAGGTGATTGGACGGTTTTTAGAAGTTTATACATGGAACACTTGAGCAGCTGGCCTGTCTGCCCGCTTGTTCAGTCGAAACCAGTGTTGTCTTGAGTGAGGGTGGTGTGTGTGGAAGTACTATGTGTTACAGCGTGTATGTGGTATTATATTGCAAGAAATTAACTTCTAACTCGACATACTAAAGCAAAAAACTGGTGCAGCTCCCGCGTGTGAAATATTTGCATGACCAAGTTTTGTTACGGAGTGGATTATAATGGTTTGATGGGCGAGGCGTCACCCAGAGTGGTGAAGCCTCATTAGGCAGTGTTATGCCCACCTCGCAGGTCAGTGTTTTAATTGTTGGGTATATTTATGCAAAGAATATATTATACTGATTCTATTTTCCTTGATTTTGTGCACCTTTATAATGATAGATAAAGTACTGCAGAGGACACCTGTTTATTTGAAGGGTGGTTAGCTGTACAGTGAACTAGCATTAACTAGTGATGGGAATTCCGGCTCTTTACAGGGAACCGATTCTTTCGTTCTCGTTCACTCAATAGAACCGGCTCTTTCGGCTCTCAAATGCTTCTTTTTTTTTAAAGTAGTTCCACATATTCTGTTTATAGCATTTATAATTTAGAAAGAATTACTTGGGATAACAATTTTTCGTTCACGTTCACACACACACACACACACACACAAACAAACACACAAACACACACACACACACACACACACACACACACACACACACACACACACACATATTAATAATAATAATGAATTTGAGGTGATGGTAAGGGTGTGGTATCAGTCAAGAGTACGCAAGAGTAAGAAGGTGAGGTTAGGTTAGGCGCATTGCCAGACGTATGATTAGTCATACGTCTGGCAATGCGCCTAACCTAACCTCACCTTCTTACTCGTGTGTACTCTTGACTGATACCACACCCTTACCATCACCTCAAATTCATTATTATTATTATTATCATTATATTATTTATTCATCATTATAGTGATGGTGGTGGTGAGGGAACTTCTTACAACAATGAAGGAAGGGAAGGAAATATACATTGAAATAGAGGAATTAATAGACAAAAATAATAATATTGGTTTATATTTTTTACTGTGACATTGCGCGTTCGTCAATAGGTCATTGATAGGTTAGGTTAGTGATTCTGGCACCTTGTTTATAGCGTAAATCATTGTCTTCCCCCTCCCAAGAACCCCGCATTCCCACAAGTCCCCAAGCTTGTTGGGGTGATAAGGATATCTTATTATATATGAATTTGCGACGGAAATTAATGTCAAAATCATTTGAAATGGATCAAAATCTATAAGAAAAGTGTGATATTTATATCCAGGTACATTCTGGTGAAGATTTTACCAATTGTAATATAAAGGGCCCAAGTTACACTGGCGTGATCTCATCTCTATACATTATTTGCCATTAACACCTTCTTTCAGTCCATTCCAACTATCTATCGCTGGGGAAAGCTGTAATTTTTGTTATTGAAGCAAATTCTTTTTTGCAATTTTTTCGTGTCCTCGGGTGTGTGTGTGTGCGTGTGTGTGCGTGTGTGTGTGTGTGCGTGTGTGTGCGTGTGTGCCGGAACACAACAGCAACAGGTGGTTCTGTTTTGAAGAGAAAGTTGGGGGGTAGGTGATGATGGTGAGAACATTGCAGACTCGTAGTTTCATTTCGAAGTGTCTTGGCACAGCTTCAGTTGTGTATTTTTGTCCAGCAGCGGCAGTGTCTCGTTATTGTTTTTCTGTTTCTTTTTTTTCTTGCTCTCCATTTCTTCTAACTGCTCGAACTTTTTTTTCTGTTCCTCATTACTGAAGTCCAAGTTGCGGGCAATAGGCATGAAAAACCAGAGGAAGAACGTGAGGTACGTAATGCCAGCCAGCACACTCAAACAAACTGGATAACTGTCCGTAACATCACGTATCCAGCCTGAGGGGAGAAGGAAGGGGGTGCTTGAGTAAACTTAACTTCTAGACTCTTCAATCAGATTATATTGCAGAAGTGTGTGCGTGCCTTGTATTCTTTAGCTGGGTGGAGCAAAAATATAAATGTTGACCTAGATAATAATTGTCATTCGACAGCCAATTTTATGAATGTAATGAGGTTGAACACGACATAAAGCATCATTAGATTTTGCCCTTTGCATCACTATGATCAGGGCCAGATTAAGGACTGTGGGGGCCCTGGGGCACAATACTTGGTGGGGGGGTAGGGGGCGCCTATATTCATGATATGCCTATGTCTACCATTTATTATTCTAAACTGTGGGGGCCCTAGGTCTGACCATGATAGTGGTTATTTTCATGAAGTAATTACTCGCTGTTATTCAATGCGCAGACTGTATAAGCTGCAACTGCATGATTATGAGTAGATGTATTATGTATAATTAAGCTAAAAGTAGATTTGTAGAACAACTACAAATTGATATGTATGATATTTTAGTTCTACACAGGATATATACTGTACTTACTTAGATATGTGAAGGTTTCAGTGTGAGGTTGACTTTACGAAACCAAAGATAATTCTAGATGATAGGACTGCATTGGTCTGAGAGAAGTCCTTACACTGGACTGCTTTATTTAGAATTAATGAAGCTGAACCTGCTGTAGCCTGACTTAACCTGTCGTAGCTTGCTTTACATGGTACAACAGGTTAGGTCATAATAGAGCTGTCCGGAGTACAAATTTAGTCTCGGAGCGATGCGGTCCTATTTTCTAGAATTGCCTAATATTATACAGATCGGTTCGGAGTTGTAATTATTCAAATTTTCCATGCCATAAGAATGAATTGATATTTGGCAAAAGCTATCCTTACCACTGATCATAGTTTGCCACCTTGTTGGGTATTATAATACTCTATTAAATTATTGAATTCCCTATAGCAATAAACG
>JAPQNM010000040.1:6662424-6689924 GCA_029783475.1 Metacarcinus magister
GCTTTCGAGAAAATGAGGAGGAAATTCATGTTTTTATATAAATATTAAGTTTCATTTTACTGCGTAATTATTAGTCATAGAACAAATATTCATAATGACAGTTGTACAGTTTAATTAGGTGTATCAGATGCTGCAATCATATTTCCAATATCTCTAATAGCTTTCGGGAAAATGAGTAGGAAATTCATGTTTTTATATAAATATTAAGTTTCATTTTACTGCGTAATTATTAGTCATAGAACAAATATTCATAATAACAGTTATACAGTTTAATTAGGTGTATCAGATGCTGCAATGATATTTCCAATATCTCTAATAGCTTTCGAGATAATGAGGAGGAAAGTCATGTTTTTAAATAAATATTAAGTTTCATTTTACTGCGTAATTGTTAGTCATAGAACAAATATTCATAATGACAGTTGTACAGTTTAATTAGGTGTATCAGATGCTGCAATGATATTTCCAATATCTCTAATAGCTTTCGGGAAAATGAGGAGGAAATTCATGTTTTTAAATAAATATTAAGTTTCATTTTACTGCGTAATTATTAGTCATAGAAAAAATGTTCATAATGTTAGTTGTACAGTTTAATTAGGTGTATCAGCTGTTGCAATGATATTTCCAATATCTCTAATAGCTTTCGAGAAAATGAGGAGGAAAGTCATGTTTTTAAATAAATATTTAGTTTCATTTTACTGCGTAATTATTAGTTATAGAACAAATATTCATAATATCAGTTGTACAGTTTAATTAGGTCTATCAGATGCTGCAATTATATTTCCAATATCTCTAATAGCTTTCGAGAAAATGACGAGGAAAATCATGTTTTTATATAAAAATACAGTTTTATTTTACTGCGTAATTATTAGTCATAGAACAAATATTAATAATATCAGTTGTACAGTTGAATAGGTATCAGATGATGCAATGATATTTCCAATATCTCTAATAGCTTCCGAGAAAACAAGGAAGAAAGTAATTTATAAAAAAAGTAAAATTCAGTATTTATTAGTACTAGTGAAAATATTCATAATGACAGTAGTAGATTTTAATCAGGTCTATCAGATGCTGCAATGATATTTCCAATATCTCTAATAGCTTTCGAGAAAATGAGGAGGAATGTCATGTTTTTATATAAATATATAGTTTCATTTTACTGCGTAATTATTAGTCATAGAACAAATATTCATAATGTCAGTTTTACAGTTTAATTAGGTATATCAGATGCTGCAGTGATATTTCCAATATCTCTAATAGCTTTCGAGAAAATGAGGAGGAAAATCATGTTTTTATATAAATATTAAGTTTCATTTTACTGCGTAATTATTATTCATAGAACAAATATTCATAATATCAGTTGTACAGTTTAATTAGGTCTATCAGATGCTGCAATGATATTTCCAATATCTCTAATAGCTTTCGAGTAAATGAGGAGAAAAGTTATGTTTATATAGAAATATTAAGTTTCATTTTACTGAGTAATTATTAGTCATAGAACAAATATTCATAATGACAGTTGTACAGTTTAATTAGATGTATCAGATGCTATAATGATATTTCCAATATCTCTAGTAGCTTTCGAGAAAATGAGGAGGAAAGTCATGTTTTTATATAAATATAAAGTTTAATTTTACTACGTAATTATTAGTCATAGAACAAATATTCATAATTTCAGTTTTACAGTTTAATTAGGTCTATCAGATGCTGCAGTGATATTTCCAATATCTCTAATAGCTTTCGAGAAAATGAGGAGGAAATTCATGTTTTTATATAAATATTAAGTTTCATTTTACTGCGTAATTATTAGTCATAGAACAAATATTCATAATGACAGTTGTACAGTTTAATTAGGTGTATCAGATGCTGCAATCATATTTCCAATATCTCTAATAGCTTTCGGGAAAATGAGTAGGAAATTCATGTTTTTATATAAATATTAAGTTTCATTTTACTGCGTAATTATTAGTCATGGAACAAATATTCATAATGACAGTTGTACAGTTTAATTAGGTGTATCAGATGCTGCAATTATATTTCCAATATCTCTAATAGCTTTCGAGATAATGAGGAGGAAAGTCATGTTTTTAAATAAATATTAAGTTTCATTTTACTGCGTAATTGTTAGTCATAGAACAAATATTCATAATGACAGTTGTACAGTTTAATTAGGTGTATCAGATTCTGCAATGATATTTCCAATATCTCTAATAGCTTTCGGGAAAATGAGGAGGAAATTCATGTTTTTAAATATATATTAAGTTTCATTTTACTGCGTAATTATTAGTCATAGAAAAAATATTCATAATATAAGTTGTACAGTTTAATTAGGTGTATCAGCTATTGCAATGATATTTCCAATATCTCTAATAGCTTTCGAGAAAATGAGGAGGAAAGTCATGTTTTTAAATAAATATTTAGTTTCATTTTACTGCGTAATTATTAGTCATAGAACAAATATTCATAATATCAGTTGTACAGTTTAATTAGGTCTATCAGATGCTGCAATTATATTTCCAATATCTCTAATAGCTTTCGAGAAAATGACGAGGAAAATCATGTTTTTATATAAAAAATACAGTTTTATTTTACTGCGTAATTATTAATCATAGAACAAATATTAATAATATCAGTTGTACAGTTGAATAGGTATCAGATGATGCAATGATATTTCCAATATCTCTAATAGCTTCCGAGAAAACGAGGAAGAAAGTAATTTAAAAAAAAGTAAAATTCAGTATTTATTAGTACTAGTGAAAATATTCATAATGACAGTAGTAGATTTTAATCAGGTCTATCAGAAGCTGCAATGATATTTCCAATATCTCTAATAGCTTTCGAGAAAATGAGGAGGAATGTCATGTTTTTATATAAATATATAGTTTCATTTTACTGCGTAATTATTAGTCATAGAACAAATATTCATAATGTCAGTTTTACAGTTTAATTAGGTCTATCAGATGCTGCAGTGATATTTCCAATATCTCTAATAGCTTTCGAGAAAATGAGGAGGAAAGTCATGTTTTATATAAATATTAAGTTTCATTTTACTGCGTAATTATTAGTCATAGAACAAATATTCATAATGACAGTTGTACAGTTTAATTAGGTGTATCAGATGCTGCAATGATATTTCCAATATCTCTAATAGCTTTCGAGAAAATGAGGAGGAAAGTCATGTTTTTATATAAATATTAAGTTTCATTTTACTGCGTAATTATTAGTCATAGAACAAAATATTCATAATATCAGTTGTACAGTTTAATTAGGTGTATCAGATGCTGCAATGATATTTCCAATATCTCTAATAGCTTTCGAGAAAATGAGGAGGAAAGTCATGTTTTTATATAAATATTAAGTTTCATTTTACTGCGTAATTATTAGTCATAGAACAAATATTCATAATATCAGTTGTACAGTTTAATTAGGTCTATCAGATGCTGCAATTATATTTCCAATATCTCTAATAGCTTTCGAGAAAATGACGAGGAAAATCATGTTTTTATATAAAAATACAGTTTTATTTTACTGCGTAATTATTAGTCATAGAACAAATATTCATAATATCAGTTGTACAGTTGAATAGGTATCAGATGATGCAATGATATTTCCAATATCTTTAATAGCTTCCGAGAAAACGAGGAAGAAAGTAATTTAAAAAAAAGTAAAATTCAGTATTTATTAGTACTAGTGAAAATATTCATAATGACAGTAGTAGATTTTAATCAGGTCTATCAGATGCTGCAATGATATTTCCAATATCTCTAATAGCTTTCGAGAAAATGAGGAGGAATGTCATGTTTTTATATAAATATATAGTTTCATTTTACTGCGTAATTATTAGTCATAGAACAAATATTCATAATGTCAGTTGTACAGTTTAATTAGGTCTATCAGATGCTGCAGTGATATTTCCAATATCTCTAATAGCTTTCGAGAAAATGAGGAGGAAATCATGTTTTTATATAAATATTAAGTTTCATTTTACTGCGTAATTATTAGTCATAGAACAAATATTCATAATATCAGTTGTACAGTTTAATTAGGTCTATCAGATGCTGCAATGATATTTCCAATATCTCTAATAGCTTTCGAGAAAATGAGGAGGAAAGTCATGTTTTTATATAAATATTAAGTTTCATTTTACTGCGTAATTATTAGTCATAGAACAAATATTCATAATATCAGTTGTACAGTTTAATTAGGTGTATCAGATGCTGCAATGATATTTCCAATATCTCTAATAGCTTTCGAGAAAATGAGGAGAAAGTATGTTTATATAGAAATATTAAGTTTCATTTTACTGAGTAATTATTAGTCATAGAACAAATATTCATAATGACAGTTGTACAGTTTAATTAGGTGTATCAGATGCTGCAATGATATTTCCAATATCTCTAATAGCTTTCGAGAAAATGAGGAGGAAAGTCATGTTTTTATATAAATATAAAGTTTCATTTTACTGCGTAATTATTAGTCATAGAACAAATATTCATAATGTCAGTTGTACAGTTTAATTAGGTCTATCAGATGCTGCAATGATATTTCCAATATCTCTAATAGCTTTCGAGAAAATGAGGAGGAAATTCATGTTTTTATATAAATATTAAGTTTCATTTTACTGCGTAATTATTAGTCATAGAACAAATATTCATAATGACAGTTGTACAGTTTAATTAGGTGTATCAGATGCTGCAATCATATTTCCAATATCTCTAATAGCTTTCGGGAAAATGAGGAGGAAATTCATGTTTTTAAATAAGTATTAAGTTTCATTTTACTGCGTAATTATTAGTCATAGAAAAAATATTCATAATATTAGTTGTACAGTTTAATTAGGTGTATCAGCTGTTGCAATGATATTTCCAATATCTCTAATAGCTTTCGAGAAAATGAGGAGGAAAGTCATGTTTTTAAATAAATATTTAGTTTCATTTTACTGCGTAATTATTAGTCATAGAACAAATATTCATAATATCAGTTGTACAGTTTAATTAGGTCTATCAGATGCTGCAATTATATTTCCAATATCTCTAATAGCTTTCGAGAAAATGACGAGGAAAATCATGTTTTTATATAAAAATACAGTTTTATTTTACTGCGTAATTATTAGTCATAGAACAAATATTAATAATATCAGTTGTACAGTTGAATAGGTATCAGATGATGCAATGATATTTCCAATATCTCTAATAGCTTCCGAGAAAACGAGGAAGAAAGTAATTTAAAAAAAAGTAAAATTCAGTATTTATTAGTACTAGTGAAAATATTCATAATGACAGTAGTAGATTTTAATCAGGTCTATCAGATGCTGCAATGATATTTCCAATATCTCTAATAGCTTTCGAGAAAATGAGGAGGAATGTCATGTTTTTATATAAATATATAGTTTCATTTTACTGCGTAATTATTAGTCATAGAACAAATATTCATAATGTCAGTTGTACAGTTTAATTAGGTCTATCAGATGCTGCAGTGATATTTCCAATATCTCTAATAGCTTTCGAGAAAATGAGGAGGAAAATCATGTTTTTATATAAATATTAAGTTTCATTTTACTGCGTAATTATTAGTCGTAGAACAAATATTCATAATATCAATTGTACAGTTTAATTAGGTCTATCAGATGCTGCAATGATATTTCCAATATCTCTAATAGCTTTCGAGAAAATGAGGAGGAAAGTCCTGTTTTTATATAAATATTAAGTTTCATTTTACTGCGTAATTATTAGCCATAGAACAAATATTCGTAATATCAGTTGTACAGTTTAATTAGGTGTATCAGATGCTGCAATGATATTTCCAATATCTCTAATAGCTTTCGAGTAAATGAGGAGAAAATTTATGTTTATATAGAAATATTAAGTTTCATTTTACTGAGTAATTATTAGTCATAGAACAAATATTCATAATGACAGTTGTACAGTTTAATTAGGTGTATCAGATGCTATAATGATATTTCCAATATCTCTAATAGCTTTCGAGAAAATGAGGAGGAAAGTCATGTTTTTATATAAATATAAAGTTTAATTTTACTACGTAATTATTAGTCATAGAACAAATATTAATAATATCAGTTGTACAGTTGAATAGGTATCAGATGATGCAATGATATTTCCAATATCTCTAATAGCTTCCGAGAAAACAAGGAAGAAAGTAATTTAAAAAAAAGTAAAATTCAGTATTTATTAGTACTAGTGAAAATATTCATAATGACAGTTGTACAGTTTAATTAGGTGTATCAGATGCTGCAATGATATTTCCAATATCTCTAATAGCTTTCGAGAAAATGAGGAGGAAAGTCATGTTTTTATATAAATATAAAGTTTCATTTTACTGCGTAATTATTAGTCATAGAACAAATATTCATAATGTCAGTTTTACAGTTTAATTAGGTCTATCAGATGCTGCAGTGATATTTCCAATATCTCTAATAGCTTTCGAGAAAATGAGGAGGAAAATCATGTTTTTATATAAATATAAGTTTCATTTTACTGCGTAATTATTAGTCATAGAACAAATATTCATAATATCAGTTGTACAGTTGAATAGGTATCAGATGATGCAATGATATTTCCAATATCTCTAATAGCTTCCGAGAAAACGAGGAAGAAAGTAATTTAAAAAAAAGTAAAATTCAGTATTTATTAGTACTAGTGAAAATATTCATAATGACAGTAGTAGATTTTAATCAGGTCTATCAGATGCTGCAATGATATTTCCAATATCTCTAATAGCTTTCGAGAAAATGAGGAGGAATGTCATGTTTTTATATAAATATATAGTTTCATTTTACTGCGTAATTATTAGTCATAGAACAAATATTCATAATGTCAGTTGTACAGTTTAATTAGGTCTATCAGATGCTGCAGTGATATTTCCAATATCTCTAATAGCTTTCGAGAAAATGAGGAGGAAAATCATGTTTTTATATAAATATTAAGTTTCATTTTACTGCGTAATTATTAGTCATAGAACAAATATTCATAATATCAGTTGTACAGTTTAATTAGGTCTATCAGATGCTGCAATGATATTTCCAATATCTCTAATAGCTTTCGAGAAAATGAGGAGGAAAGTCATGTTTTTATATAAATATTAAGTTTCATTTTACTGCGTAATTATTAGTCATAGAACAAATATTCATAATATCAGTTGTACAGTTTAATTAGGTGTATCAGATGCTGCAATGATATTTCCAATATCTCTAATAGCTTTCGAGTAAATGAGGAGAAAATTTATGTTTTATATAAATATTAAGTTTCATTTTACTGCGTAATTATTAGTCATAGAACAAATATTCATAATGACAGTTGTACAGTTTAATTAGGTGTATCAAATGCTATAATGATATTTCCAATATCTCTAATAGCTTTCGAGAAAATGAGGAGGAAAGTCATGTTTTTATATAAATATAAAGTTTAATTTTACTACGTAATTATTAGTCATAGAACAAATATTCATAATTTCAGTTTTACAGTTTAATTAGGTCTATCAGATGCTGCAATGATATTTCCAATATCTCTAATAGCTTTCGAGAAAATGAGGAGGAAATTCATGTTTTTATATAAATATTAAGTTTCATTTTACTGCGTAATTATTAGTCATAGAACAAATATTCATAATGACAGTTGTACAGTTTAATTAGGTGTATCAGATGCTGCAATCATATTTCCAATATCTCTAATAGCTTTCGGGAAAATGAGTAGGAAATTCATGTTTTTATATAAATATTAAGTTTCATTTTACTGCGTAATTATTAGTCATAGAACAAATATTCATAATGACAGTTGTACAGTTTAATTAGGTGTATCAGATGCTGCAATGATATTTCCAATATCTCTAATAGCTTTCGGGAAAATGAGGAGGAAATTCATGTTTTTAATAAATATTAAGTTTCATTTTACTGCGTAATTATTAGTCATAGAAAAAATATTCATAATATTAGTTGTACAGTTTAATTAGGTGTATCAGCTGTTGCAATGATATTTCCAATATCTCTAATAGCTTTCGAGAAAATGAGGAGGAAAGTCATGTTTTTAAATAAATATTTAGTTTCATTTTACTGCGTAATTATTAGTCATAGAACAAATATTCATAATATCAGTTGTACAGTTTAATTAGGTCTATCAGATGCTGCAATTATATTTCCAATATCTCTAATAGCTTTCGAGAAAATGACGAGGAAAATCATGTTTTTATATAAAAATACAGTTTTATTTTACTGCGTAATTATTAGTCATAGAACAAATATTAATAATATCAGTTGTACAGTTGAATAGGTATCAGATGATGCAATGATATTTCCAATATCTCTAATAGCTTCCGAGAAAACGAGGAAGAAAGTAATTTAAAAAAAAGTAAAATTCAGTATTTATTAGTACTAGTGAAAATATTCATAATGACAGTAGTAGATTTTAATCAGGTCTATCAGATGCTGCAATGATATTTCCAATATCTCTAATAGCTTTCGAGAAAATGAGGAGGAATGTCATGTTTTTATATAAATATATAGTTTCATTTTACTGCGTAATTATTAGTCATAGAACAAATATTCATAATGTCAGTTTTACAGTTTAATTAGGTATATCAGATGCTGCAGTGATATTTCCAATATCTCTAATAGCTTTCGAGAAAATGAGGAGGAAAATCATGTTTTTATATAAATATTAAGTTTCATTTTACTGCGTAATTATTAGTCATAGAACAAATATTCATAATATCAGTTGTACAGTTTAATTAGGTCTATCAGATGCTGCAATGATATTTCCAATATCTCTAATAGCTTTCGAGTAAATGAGGAGAAAAGTTATGTTTATATAGAAATATTAAGTTTCATTTTACTGAGTAATTATTAGTCATAGAACAAATATTCATAATGACAGTTGTACAGTTTAATTAGATGTATCAGATGCTATAATGATATTTCCAATATCTCTAGTAGCTTTCGAGAAAATGAGGAGGAAAATCATGTTTTTATATAAATATAAAGTTTAATTTTACTACGTAATTATTAGTCATAGAACAAATATTCATAATTTCAGTTTTACAGTTTAATTAGGTCTATCAGATGCTGCAGTGATATTTCCAATATCTCTAATAGCTTTCGAGAAAATGAGGAGGAAATTCATGTTTTTATATAAATATTAAGTTTCATTTTACTGCGTAATTATTAGTCATAGAACAAATATTCATAATGACAGTTGTACAGTTTAATTAGGTGTATCAGATGCTGCAATCATATTTCCAATATCTCTAATAGCTTTCGGGAAAATGAGTAGGAAATTCATGTTTTTATATAAATATTAAGTTTCATTTTACTGCGTAATTATTAGTCATAGAACAAATATTCATAATGACAGTTGTACAGTTTAATTAGGTGTATCAGATGCTGCAATTATATTTCCAATATCTCTAATAGCTTTCGAGATAATGAGGAGGAAAGTCATGTTTTTAAATAAATATTAAGTTTCATTTTACTGCGTAATTGTTAGTCATAGAACAAATATTCATAATGACAGTTGTACAGTTTAATTAGGTGTATCAGATTCTGCAATGATATTTCCAATATCTCTAATAGCTTTCGGGAAAATGAGGAGGAAATTCATGTTTTTAAATATATATTAAGTTTCATTTTACTGCGTAATTATTAGTCATAGAAAAATTATTCATAATATCAGTTGTACAGTTTAATTAGGTGTATCAGCATGTGCAATGATATTTCCAATATCTCTAATAGCTTTCGAGAAAATGAGGAGGAATGTCATGTTTTTATATAAATATATAGTTTCATTTTACTGCGTAATTATTAGTCATAGAACAAATATTCATAATGTCAGTTTTACAGTTTAATTAGGTCTATCAGATGCTGCAGTGATATTTCCAATATCTCTAATAGCTTTCGAGAAAATGAGGAGGAAAATCATGTTTTTATATAAATATTAAGTTTCATTTTACTGCGTAATTATTAGTCATAGAACAAATATTCATAATATCAGTTGTACAGTTTAATTAGGTGTATCAGATGCTGCAATGATATTTCCAATATCTCTAATAGCTTTCGAGTAAATGAGGAGAAAAGTTATGTTTATATAGAAATATTAAGTTTCATTTTACTGAGTAATTATTAGTCATAGAAAAAATATTCATAATGACAGTTGTACAGTTTAATTAGGTGTATCAGATGCTGCAATGATATTTCCAATATCTCTAATAGCTTTCGAGAAAATGAGGAGGAAAGTCATGTTTTTATATAAATATAAAGATTAATTTTACTACGTAATTATTAGTCATAGAACAAATATTCATAATTTCAGTTTTACAGTTTAATTAGGTCTATCAGATGCTGCAGTGATATTTCCAATATCTCTAATAGCTTTCGAGAAAATGACGAGGAAAATCATGTTTTTATATAAAAATACTGTTTTATTTTACTGCGTAATTATTAGTCATAGAACAAATATTCATAATATCAGTTGTACAGTTGAATAGGTATCAGATGATGCAATGATATTTCCAATATCTTTAATAGCTTCCGAGAAAACGAGGAAGAAAGTAATTTAAAAAAAAGTAAAATTCAGTATTTATTAGTACTAGTGAAAATATTCATAATGACAGTAGTAGATTTTAATCAGGTCTATCAGATGCTGCAATGATATTTCCAATATCTTTTAATAGCTTTCGAGAAAATGAGGAGGAATGTCATGTTTTTATATAAATATATAGTTTCATTTTACTGCGTAATTATTAGTCATAGAACAAATATTCATAATGTCAGTTGTACAGTTTAATTAGGTCTATCAGATGCTGCAGTGATATTTCCAATATCTCTAATAGCTTTCGAGAAAATGAGGAGGAAAATCATGTTTTTATATAAATATTAAGTTTCATTTTACTGCGTAATTATTAGTCGTAGAACAAATATTCATAATATCAATTGTACAGCTTAATTAGGTCTATCAGATGCTGCAATGATATTTCCAATATCTCTAATAGCTTTCGAGAAAATGAGGAGGAAAGTCCTGTTTTTATATAAATATTAAGTTTCATTTTACTGCGTAATTATTAGCCATAGAACAAATATTCATAATATCAGTTGTACAGTTTAATTAGGTGTATCAGATGCTGCAATGATATTTCCAATATCTCTAATAGCTTTCGAGTAAATGAGGAGAAAATTTATGTTTATATAGAAATATTAAGTTTCATTTTACTGAGTAATTATTAGTCATAGAACAAATATTCATAATGACAGTTGTACAGTTTAATTAGGTGTATCAAATGCTATAATGATATTTCCAATATCTCTAATAGCTTTCGAGAAAATGAGGAGGAAAGTCATGTTTTTATATAAATATAAAGTTTAATTTTACTACGTAATTATTAGTCATAGAACAAATATTCATAATTTCAGTTTTACAGTTTAATTAGGTCTATCAGATGCTGCAATGATATTTCCAATATCTCTAATAGCTTTCGAGAAAATGAGGAGGAAATTCATGTTTTTATATAAATATTAAGTTTCATTTTACTGCGTAATTATTAGTCATAGAACAAATATTCATAATGACAGTTGTACAGTTTAATTAGGTGTATCAGATGCTGCAATCATATTTCCAATATCTCTAATAGCTTTCGGGAAAATGAGTAGGAAATTCATGTTTTTATATAAATATTAAGTTTCATTTTACTGCGTAATTATTAGTCATAGAACAAATATTCATAATGACAGTTGTACAGTTTAATTAGGTGTATCAGATGCTGCAATGATATTTCCAATATCTCTAATAGCTTTCGGGAAAATGAGGAGGAAATTCATGTTTTTAAATAAATATTAAGTTTCATTTTACTGCGTAATTATTAGTCATAGAAAAAATATTCATAATATTAGTTGTACAGTTTAATTAGGTGTATCAGCTGTTGCAATGATATTTCCAATATCTCTAATAGCTTTCGAGAAAATGAGGAGGAAAGTCATGTTTTTAAATAAATATTTAGTTTCATTTTACTGCGTAATTATTAGTCATAGAACAAATATTCATAATATCAGTTGTACAGTTTAATTAGGTCTATCAGATGCTGCAATTATATTTCCAATATCTCTAATAGCTTTCGAGAAAATGACGAGGAAAATCATGTTTTTATATAAAAATACAGTTTTATTTTACTGCGTAATTATTAGTCATAGAACAAATATTAATAATATCAGTTGTACAGTTGAATAGGTATCAGATGATGCAATGATATTTCCAATATCTCTAATAGCTTCCGAGAAAACGAGGAAGAAAGTAATTTTAAAAAAAAGTAAAATTCAGTATTTATTAGTACTAGTGAAAATATTCATAATGACAGTAGTAGATTTTAATCAGGTCTATCAGATGCTGCAATGATATTTCCAATATCTCTAATAGCTTTCGAGAAAATGAGGAGGAATGTCATGTTTTTATATAAATATATAGTTTCATTTTACTGCGTAATTATTAGTCATAGAACAAATATTCATAATGTCAGTTGTACAGTTTAATTAGGTCTATCAGATGCTGCAGTGATATTTCCAATATCTCTAATAGCTTTCGAGAAAATGAGGAGGAAAATCATGTTTTTATATAAATATTAAGTTTCATTTTACTGCGTAATTATTAGTCGTAGAACAAATATTCATAATATCAATTGTACAGTTTAATTAGGTCTATCAGATGCTGCAATGATATTTACAATATCTCTAATAGCTTTCGAGAAAATGAGGAGGAAAGTCCTGTTTTTATATAAATATTAAGTTTCATTTTACTGCGTAATTATTAGCCATAGAACAAATATTCGTAATATCAGTTGTACAGTTTAATTAGGTGTATCAGATGCTGCAATGATATTTCCAATATCTCTAATAGCTTTCGAGTAAATGAGGAGAAAATTTATGTTTATATAGAAATATTAAGTTTCATTTTACTGAGTAATTATTAGTCATAGAACAAATATTCATAATGACAGTTGTACAGTTTAATTAGGTGTATCAGATGCTATAATGATATTTCCAATATCTCTAATAGCTTTCGAGAAAATGAGGAGGAAAATCATGTTTTTATATAAATATAAAGTTTAATTTTACTACGTAATTATTAGTCATAGAACAAATATTCATAATTTCAGTTTTACAGTTTAATTAGGTCCACCAGATGCTGCAGTGATATTTCCAATACCTCTAATAGCTTTCGAGAAAATGAGGAGGAAATTCATGTTTTTATATAAATATTAAGTTTCATTCTACTGCGTAATTATTAGTCATAGAACAAATATTCATAATGACAGTTGTACAGTTTAATTAGGTGTATCAGATGCTGCAATCATATTTCCAATATCTCTAATAGCTTTCGGGAAAATGAGTAGGAAATTCATGTTTTTATATAAATATTAAGTTTCATTTTACTGCGTAATTATTAGTCATAGAACAAATATTCATAATGACAGTTGTACAGTTTAATTAGGTGTATCAGATGCTGCAATGATATTTCCAATATCTCTAATAGCTTTCGAGATAATGAGGAGGAAAGTCATGTTTTTAAATAAATATTAAGTTTCATTTTACTGCGTAATTGTTAGTCATAGAACAAATATTCATAATGACAGTTGTACAGTTTAATTAGGTGTATCAGATGCTGCAATGATATTTCCAATATCTCTAATAGCTTTCGGGAAAATGAGGAGGAAATTCATGTTTTTAAATAAATATTAAGTTTCATTTTACTGCGTAATTATTAGTCATAGAAAAAATATTCATAATATTAGTTGTACAGTTTAATTAGGTGTATCAGCTGTTGCAATGATATTTCCAATATCTCTAATAGCTTTCGAGAAAATGAGGAGGAAAGTCATGTTTTTAAATAAATATTTAGTTTCATTTTACTGCGTAATTATTAGTCATAGAACAAATATTCATAATATCAGTTGTACAGTTTAATTAGGTCTATCAGATGCTGCAATTATATTTCCAATATCTCTAATAGCTTTCGAGAAAATGACGAGGAAAATCATGTTTTTATATAAAAATACAGTTTTATTTTACTGCGTAATTATTAGTCATAGAACAAATATTAATAATATCAGTTGTACAGTTGAATAGGTATCAGATGATGCAATGATATTTCCAATATCTCTAATAGCTTCCGAGAAAACAAGGAAGAAAGTAATTTTAAAAAAAGTAAAATTCAGTATTTATTAGTACTAGTGAAAATATTCATAATGACAGTAGTAGATTTTAATCAGGTCTATCAGATGCTGCAATGATATTTCCAATATCTCTAATAGCTTTCGAGAAAATGAGGAGGAATGTCATGTTTTTATATAAATATATAGTTTCATTTTACTGCGTAATTATTAGTCATAGAACAAATATTCATAATGTCAGTTTTACAGTTTAATTAGGTCTATCAGATGCTTCAGTGATATTTCCAATATCTCTAATAGCTTTCGAGAAAATGAGGAGGAAAATCATGTTTTTATATAAATATTAAGTTTCATTTTACTGCGTAATTATTAGTCATAGAACAAATATTCATAATATCAGTTGTACAGTTTAATTAGGTCTATCAGATGCTGCAATGATATTTCCAATATCTCTAATAGCTTTCGAGAAAATGAGGAGGAAAGTCCTGTTTTTATATAAATATTAAGTTTCATTTTACTGCGTAATTATTAGCCATAGAACAAATGTTCATAATATCAGTTGTACAGTTTAATTAGGTGTATCAGATGCTGCAATGATATTTCCAATATCTCTAATAGCTTTCGAGTAAATGAGGAGAAAAGTTATGTTTATATAGAAATATTAAGTTTCGTTTTACTGAGTAATTATTAGTCATAGAAAAAATATTCATAATGACAGTTGTACAGTTTAATTAGGTGTATCAGATGCTGTAATGATATTTCCAATATCTCTAATAGCTTTCGAGAAAATGAGGAAAGTCATGTTTTTATATAAATATAAAGTTTAATTTTACTACGTAATTATTAGTCATAGAAAAAATATTCATAATATCAGTTGTACAGTTTAATTAGGTGTATCAGCTGTTGCAATGATATTTCCAATATCTCTAATAGCTTTCGAGAAAATGAGGAGGAAAGTCATGTTTTTAAATAAATATTAAGTTTCATTTTACTGCGTAATTATTAGTCATAGAACAAATATTCATAATATCAGTTTTACAGTTTAATTAGGTGTATCAGATGCTGCAATGATATTTCCAATATCTCTAATAGCTTTCGGGAAAATGAGGAGGAAAGTCATGTTTATATATATATATTAAGTTTCATTTTACTGCGTAATTATTAGTCATAGAACAAATATTCATAATGACAGTTATACAGTTTAATTAGGTCTATCAGATGCTGCAATGATATTTCCAATATCTCTAATAGCTTTCGGGAAAATGAGGAGGAAAGTCATGTTTTTATATAAATATTAAGTATCATTTTACTGCGCAATTATTAGTCATAAAACAAATATTCATAATGACAGTTGTACAGTTTAATTAGGTGTATCAGATGCTGCAATGATATTTCCAATATATCCAATATTTTCAATATCCAATATCTAATGCTAGCTAGAAGAGCCCGTCGCTGACGGCCGACGGAGCGACGGTTATATATTGCCTCCGGCGGTGCTGCCAAACTGCAGTTATCGTACCGTAAAATTATCTATTGAATATCACATAAATACTCATAAGAACGGTAATTCTGATACATAAGACAATAGAAATTTTTAAATAATGATAAAAGTTGTTACACTGGCCTATACATCATATGTATATGCATGGGAATGATATAAAGATCTTGTCACAGACGTCGTGCCGCAAACACAGGAGAGGGAGACGCTGCTGGCACATACGGTGTGCCGCAAGAACTGAATGGGTTAACATAAGAGTACACTGCACATGTCACTTCAAGAACTACACTGATCACACCACTACCATCACAAACTATGGTTTAATGATAAATATATCCGTCATCGAACTTCATTTCCTCACAAAATATCCTTAAAAGAAAGAAAGAAATGGGACAATCCGCCATGTGTGCGTCCTGGAAACCTAGATCAAGACCAAGGCGAGGACAGGTGTTGTAGTTTACTTGGTGGTTTACTGTTCATGGAACCTTCAGAAGCTACGTCGAAAGTGTTAGAAACCAAATAGAGGAGACCATGTTGCAGTTTTATGATTATGATAAACATATCTCTTGAAATTAAAGGCATTGTAACACTTCATATTTAGTGTCCTAACTGATGGGCGGAAGAACGGGCTGAAACAGGTGATAAAAAGTCTGAGTGCTGGATGAGGTCAAAGTAGATTACTCCACCGGCCCACTTATCTGGTCGTCATCTCTATCTGTCTTTCTATGTCCACGAAGGCTAGACGGCAAACCTTCCAGGTGGACGGATGGGAAGGGGATGGAGGGAGTCGGTGGTAACATGTTGGGCAGCAGACTGAGTAAGGCGTGATTGGTGTGAACAACGAGTTCCTTTAGTGTGGGACGGTGGTTGGCGACGGAGGCCATAGCAAGGAGGGAACAGTACATCATTTGCTTCCTGGTGACGGATAGAATGGGCAACAGGCACTGCACAAGGTACCCTACGGCATACACCTCTGTCTTCTCAGAGCATGGTACCTCTCCCTTGATGAGTTCTGGATCATAGAATGGCTTGAGGGGCTTGTTGAAGTTCCGGGTCCTCATGAAGCCCCAGGGAAAGCACCCGTATGGCCGCATCAGTCCCAGGTCCAGCAGGGTTACCTCCATCCGTCCTCCCGGTCCGACTTCCACCGCCACGTTGTTCAGTTTGATATCGTTGTGACACAAACGAAGACAATGCACGTTGCTAAGGATTGTGCAAAGACGGTAAATAGCACCCACCACTAACGCCTCCGATGGGCGCGTGAGGCCCTTCCTCCAGCTTGCCATGGTGGTAGTACGGTCCCCATGCTGTGTCATGAAGAAGCCAAGTGGGTCAACGCTGACTGCCAGCACTCTGGGCAGGCCATCGACCCCTTTTAGTCGCTCCAGGTTATCACACTCGCGGAGGAGTACCTTGAGGCTCCCAACTTCTAACTTCTTGAAGCAGATGGGGAAAGGCACGTCTAGCAGGTGGACTCCATACACAGCAGAATAGGCACCCACACCCAGGAGAGAGTGTTCTCCCAACTGAGAACGTACAAGGTTACCCACAGTCACCAAATAGCCCTTCATGTGCACCTTCGTCCATATACTTTTCCTCCTCTTGGCCGCCATCTCCGCCGACTCCACCAATTGTCGCAGCGTGTAGACTTGGGGCGGTGAGCTCCTGCACTTGATCATTAGAGGCATGTGTTCTGGCATGAACCTATGCAGCAACCTAGGAATTAATTACCTAGGAAATCAACTTATATATATGAGAGAGAGAGAGAAAAAAATATGATGATGATGATGATGAGGATGATTCTTTCCTCAACACAAAGAGATGACTTGACATAAAAGATGATTTTTTAATGGTATGGGGTTCATTCATGGTATGGGGTTCTTTCATGGCCTTGGTGAGTTAGTTCTGTTACCAAAAAACCTTTGGCTAAAATGGTTCACTCTCAAGAGGATCGTGCTTTTTTCGCCATAAGTATTGGACCCCCAGCCTAGGAGGTCTAATACTTTTGACTATACTCTATACAAAAATCGAAGGCAGAGGATGCCCCTCCTACTGGGGTAAGAGGTTGGCCATCACCACACCGTGCTAGATGATTGGTTGTCAGTGACAGGCTGAGTGTCGTGAAAAATTAGACACCTGATATCACTTCATTGTTTCCTTAATATTTCCTTGTATGAAGTCTTATACTTCAAAAAGGAGACTAAAATGTCATCGTGAATAAATTTGCTAACAATAAGTGCCAGAAAATATCAGTATAATGCGATCTGGAAGGCAATAATGAGTGATGGAGAAAAAAAGTTGTAAATAAACTGAGCGACAGAGGTAGCTAAACGGGCCATGGTACAGCGCCCGGTCACCAAAAGGATGGAGGATTATAAGGCTTGACCTCTGGTCTCAGGGGGGGGGGAGAGAGAGAGAGAGAGAGAGAGAGAGAGAGAGAGAGATATCAAAATTTTAATACCATGAGTATATGTATAGGTATATGTTTTCATTAGGTATTGAGAGAGAGAGAGAGAGAGAGAGAGAGAGAGAGAGAGAGAGAGAGAGAGAGAGAGAGAGAGAGAGAGAGAGAGAGAGAGAGAGAGAGAGAGAGAGAGAGAGAGAGAGAGAGACACACACACACACACACACACACACACACACACACACACACACACACACACACAGTCCGCTAGCGTAGTGGTTAGCGCACTCGGCTTACAACCGAGGGAGCCAGGGTTCGATCCCCTGGGCGGACGGAGATTATTTGGGTGTGTCTCCTTTCACGTGTAGCCTCTGTTCACCTAGCAGTTAGTAGGTACGGGATGTAAATCGAGGAGTTGTGACCTCGTTGTCCCGGTGTGTTGTGTGTGAGTGGTCTCGATCCGACCCAAAGATTGGTCAGTATGAGCTCTGAGCTCTTTCCATAGGGGGACGGACGGCCGGCTGTCTCGAGAGAGACCAGCAGCAGACTGTACAGTGATTACACACACACACACACACACACACACACACTATATATATATATATATATATATATATATATATATATATATATATATATATATATATATATATGAAAGGTAGATGGAGAAGTAGGAGGAAGGATGTGGGTGGTGTCAGGTCCCTAGGGGACCTGAGAGGATTAACAGGGGTCTGCCCTCTCATCCCCCCCCAGCAATCCTATACTGATCACCAAAATGAATCCAAACTAATGACGCTCCACCCATCATTTCAGCAGCCATTCTCAGGGTGAGGGGGCAGGAAAGGCGGGGCATCGTCCGCCTTCGATTTTTTAATAGTTTAGTACTGTAGACTCAGTTTTATCATTAATACAATTTAAAGTACTAATTCATCTTTAAAACTGTTATATTATTCCCATTTGTTTTATTCATTAATCTTGTGAAAGTAATATATTTTGCCTCACTATATATACTGGCCATTGGCCATGGGATGGGATGTGATGTGTTACCTGTGTGTGTGCTTGGTGCAGGAATATCAGGCTGAAATACACTAAAAAAGAATTCTTAGATCCTCGTAGGAGACCAGCATCATCCAGTAAAGTTAGATAATAGATATTTCCAATAATCTTATTAGGCAAACAAGAGCGAAATAGGGTTTGAATTATAGGAAGCAGAAAATTGAGGTCAGATTCGTGTTGAGCATGTCAGAGAACCTCAATGAACCAATTTTCATGAGATTCGGAGGCGTCAAAATTTTCAAGAAAATTCCCTCAGAATTTGTCAGAAAGTTGTTTTTTTTTTTTTAATAACTCAAAAAGTATGAGGTATACGTAAAATGAGTATAGAATATAAATGAAAGAGCAAGAGACGCCCATTCTTTTAGGCAATAGTGAAATGTAATTGGATTGTAAGTGTAGATGTAAGAATGGATTTTTTTTTTTTTTTCCACAACTTATATTTTCTCCAAAGCCATAACAGTTATACGAAAGGTGATGACAGCAACAGATAGATGTTATCGATATTCATAACTTTGTTTCTACGCATGTTTCCTGTAGGAGTAATATTTTTGTAGTAAAATGTGGAAAAAAGTTCTACCTGGAGGAATTTTCAGGCCACAAAATAGAAAATCAATAGTATAGTAATTAGATTCGTGAACAGCATGCCCGAGAACCCCTTGGTACCAATTTTCATGAATTAAGTTCAAATTTTGACCAAACTTAAACTAGCGTTTCCCATCCCTTGGCTGAATTTTTTTTTTTTTAATAGTTCAAAAAGTATGAGGTTTACATAAAACTTTTTGAGAATAGTCAAGAAATAGCAAGAGATGCACACGTACTTTTGAGTTATAGTGAAATGGAATTGGAATGTAAGTATAGATAGCAATGGAAAAACTACTTTTAATCAGTTGTAATTCACAGTTAAAGAAAGGGAACTAAATAACATTAATCCATTATATTGTGTAGATTCAGGGTAGGTCATCTGTATGTATTTTTGTCGTAGGTTTTTCCTCACTGACCACTTTGGGAACACATGCTCTAGACCATAGTGAATTACACACACACACACACACACACACACACACACACACACACACACACACACACACACACACACACACACACACACACACACACACCACATTTGTTTCCATACAGCAAAACAGAGGGTTCAGTGATCAATCCTAACACTTGCTATAGTCTTTATTTCCCTGTAATCACACTGAAACCAATGAAAATATATTCAATATTTCACAACATAATTTATAGTAACTAAGTGCACAACTGAAACCAAATTTACTTGTAATCTCAATAAATAACCAAAACTATTTGAGGCCGCAAGATCACTTTCAGGTACCTGGTCTACGAGCAACACAATCATAGATTGAACTAAATACTTTGATATGTTGAAGTTTAAAGAACACTTTTTTGGTAATCAACAAATGTCTGAATCATTAGCATTACTACAAGTAGAATTCTTGTGATTTTATATACTTTTTAAACACATGAAATCATTAAAAAATCACATGTATATGCTTTTCCCAATTGATTCTTTACCCTACACACATGAGACATGCATTGCAAACATTAGTACTTGGCCATGTTACTTTGATGAATTTGAGTTAATTGTTTTCTGGATGTGACTAGGGTGCACAACAGAACGTGATGCAATGTGTACAGTCTCTCATCTACACTGTTAGGTGACTCAATGGAAATGAATGGGTGAATTGAATAAAATGTGAGGAAAAGGGATGTTGGCGGACCTGTGACTAGCACTGATCACCTTCCTCAGTCTCCACGTGTCAGGTGCGACATTGAACCAGCTGATTGTGGCAGCTCTCCTTTGTATAAAATGTGAATAAGGGGGGGGAAAAAAAAGTATACAGCATTACAATACAGGACAAGAGACAAGTTCAGTAATTGTTGCTACACGTGCTTCCAGCTTATTTCTTCACCATTTATATTTGTATCATGTCATCTACATTTTACTGTGTTAGCAACTTGTAAATAATTACTTTGATTTTATTCATAACACAGCTTCAACTTTCTATCTCCCTTACAGGCTTGCAGACAGGGAGATTATGGCTGTAACACTTGCTACTTCACTACTGAACACCAAGAAGAAAATGGTCTTGGTAAGTTATCACAGGGATAGCAAGGTGCAGTGCACTGTGGAGTCCATTTCACTCGAATATATCATTTGACTTGCAGGTCTTTCTAACTTCTAGCACACACAAGGAAAAAGAGAATATATTATAAACTGAAAAAAATTAATAAATTCAAATTATTACAGGAGGATAATATTTTCCGAGTACTGTATATATTCTTGTATAGGTGCAAATGTATACATTGTTAAAGGGCAGAATAGAGTTGACATTATAGAATAGAGGTTGAAGCACATTGAAACTGCAAGTAGCCTTGATGACACAGGTTTCATTTTGCCTAAATTATTATCTCATTCTTTTGTCAACTCCTTTCTGTAGCAGTTCCATTAATTTATAGAAGTTTATTTATAAAAATGTGTGCATGAATTAGAGTCACACCAATATTCTGTAGTAACCAAAGTACCATGTCTGATAATAAGATGTAGGCCTAAATCCTGTCTGGTTCAAAAAGCATTGGCATACAAGCATGAAGGCAATATTTGTCTCTGCACTATTCACTTTGTCGATTCTTTTTACGTATTGAGCTACCTGTCACACATCAGTGGCCAGGTTTGAAGAATACCATCACTGTACTCCGTGTAATTTGTAAGAGGCGACTCAAAGGGACAGAGCAAGGTGGATGGGGATCCCCTCCTCTCTATTGTTTCTTTCTTATACGAGACAAATCTTATATTGACGCCTTGTCTCTGCTACCCCCTTTAAACAGGATAACTGACAAGTAAATAAGTAGATAGATAGATCGATAGATTGAAATAATAACATGAATGTGCGAGAAAGAAGCTAAAAATTAATGTTGGGAAAAGTATGGCAAATTGTTTTTAGAGAGAGGTAGGAAGTAGAGGGATTTTGACTTTAGTATGTATATATAATAGGGTATGTGTGGCAGGTGTGAGGTGTTTTTTTAGGAAAGAGATTGGAGGAAGAGAAAGAGTATCACTTGCAAGAGTTATGAGGAGTAATGTGTCCATGGAGATAGAGAGGCTTAACGAGTAATATTCTTCTGCCAACATTGATTTATGGAGAGAATTTGACGTGGAATAAGACAACACAGTCAAGAGTGCATGGTGTGGAAATAGCTATCTGATAGGGCTTATGTGGAGTGACAAGATAGGAGGGTGAAAGCAATGTTAAGTGTAAATGAAGTGGTTTGTGGTGGTAGAATGGGTGAAAAGATATACATTTCGGTGGTTTGCTCATATTGAAAGGATGAAGTGATGAATTTGTGAAAAGTGAGTGAGTGAAATTGAGAATCCTAGTAGGAGAGGAAGGCCAATAGGAAGATGAAAGAATAAGGTAAGAGTACAAGTGTGAGAGGTGCTGATTAAGAAGCAAGATTTGAACAAGCAATGAGGAAGTGTTTGGATAAAGAGATATGGACACCCCCTTGGGGAACATTCCTGGAGGGAGTGAGGTGTCAGATATTATAGATAGATAGATAGATAGATAGATAGATAGATAGATAGATTAAGCTAATATACTGTGTGTTATCTGTAGACCCTTAAGCTCTAATAGTCTTGTTGTGGTTAGTGTCATATGAAACATGAACCACAACAAAATTAGCAGAACTTGGAGATCTACAGATAATATAACTATTTTTTTATATAATAGAAGGGGTAAACCATAGGACTCTGTTGTGGATATGACCACCGCCCTCGTCCCCGTTTGCGTGACTGACCTGATGCGCAGCGTTTGGGCGGGCCCTCTTATGGAGGCCTAGGGGCTAAGTGAGAGTACGTATATGTATGTGTTCATGGATGAGTGTATGCGTGCCTTGTCTTGGCTATCCCTATTTAGGGGAATAACAGCCTGGTATATAGAATAGATAGATATAATAAAATTTGTACACCTCTAAGCTGTGAGAATCTTGTGGTTCATGTTTCATACCAGCCAAGGGAACATCTTTGGACTGATATATCTTGACATGTAAACAGCTATACTGTATAATGATCTAGAAGATCGCAAGTAAATCATCCACGTACACTGAAAACATATAAAAAGAAGTTGAATGATGCTGAGACAGGAATTACTTTTAACCTTGTATGCCTACTATAGAACCTCTTGCCTGGCCATACCAATATAAGAAAAATTATTAATACTGCATACACACATGTATGCACATTTTGGTGTATGAAGGATTTTAATAAGGTTAGCTATCTATTTTATACATGAATATATACAGTAATGAAATTTCTGGAGTGCTTTCAGTATCTTTAGAAAATAAAGAAATGAAGGAATAAAGGTATTGGGAGTTAGTGACAGAAGCTTCCTCCTTCCAGAGTCCACCTGGACACCTTCATGACAGCCTCTTCAACTTTTATCAGCAAGTTATATTAATTCAGTAAGACAAATGAAATCAATTATAAGTCAAAAATTAATTATTTATTTGGAAAAATTATTTCACATTCTTATTGTCTTTGCACCACCTTCTAAATAGTAGTCAAGTACACAACTTCATCTAAAATCAGCATAACTCGTGGCAGCTTATGTAGGTTCTCCCATGGAGGCAAGCAAAGCATTTACTTTTGCTTTGTGATTAATTGAAAGCCACTGCCGGTAACAGCAGTCGTAGAGCAAGTCTTGTGACAGATTCTGATAAATCTTTATTCTATACCTCTCTATCAGTTAGTGTTATCCTAACCTAGCTACTTAGACATGCTTTGTCCTCTTCATCTAATTTTGACTACAAGGTCATCTGTCTTTAACCTATACGAGTCACCCATTTCAGTAACTGGCCTTTTGTTCTCTCAACACAAATTGGCTCGATCTAGTCATTTCACTGTTACCCAGTTTGAGAAAAACCTACCAAGAGGATTTGTCTGATTTGGGTTTTTAGTTACTTAAGGTCATTTTCACTTTTGTTGCCCTAAAGGCAGCCAGTTTCACTTCCTCACACCAGTGGCAATACAGCATTGAATCTATGACACTATTATAATTATGGGAAAGTCTTCATAAGAATTTCAAACTGATGGTACTCTATTCAGATTTTGTATGCTTAAGCCAATTATGATAAAAATTAGCAGCTTTGATAGCCTAATTTAAATATTTGAGAATCTCTATAAAGATTATTTTAAATTTTGCAAAAGATTTCTTTAACTTCTCTCTCTTTGTTATTACAGTGATTGTGTCATACTGACTTTTAAGTCAATTTTTTAAATTTTCCTGTAATCATTTCAGATGCATATCAAAACCTGATGAGTAAAATAACATGGCAGTTTCTAAGTAAAGCTGTCCCACAGGTGACATGGTATGTACAATCAATCCAGCACTTGTGCTGCTTATATATAGGACGGTTTCAGCAAATATTATATCACTGCTATTTTCTTGTACCTTAAAGCATTAAAATCTGAATGATAAATATTAAACACCATAACTTCCAACCCTGACAGACCTTGCTAGCCACATCCTGAGTGAGATGCAGCACTGTAACTATTTCACCAGACTGCAGTAAGCAACAATGTGAGGAAGAAGTGGGAGTGTGGAGAGAACCTTTGCTGTATGGGATGAGGATGCCGGGGGAGGGAGAGGGTTGCCAGACCAGGTGTCACTGCCTACCACACAAACATGCTCACATACTCATTCTTACTATAAGTGTAAAATAGAAAATAAAAATTTATCTGTTGCACTCCTACTAGTTCTATGTATAAAATCTAAAATCTTGTTATTATAATACAGAAATAATGAGGACATTAGATTATATACACACACACACAGGTATGTATCTTTGCATTTAATAAATTTATGAAAAATTACCACATTACCACTGCTCACAACTCAAGCTTATCAACAGTCAATGGTGTCCTCCTATTCTTCTTTCGGGCTTGTGTCCTTAGTTAGATTGCATTCTTAAGATATCACAAGGTAAGAGGGGTATCAACTGAGATTTGCAGCAATAACAATGAGCACCAGTTACAACCAGAATAAATAAGTCATTAAGTCATAACATCTAAAAAAAAGTACAGAAAGAGAAGAAAAAAAAAAAAAGAGTTTCATAGGATATACTACTAGTAATTTATGTTCCCATAAAATATTAATACTGTATTGTCAATGAAAACTTCCCCCCCTCAAGAAAAAAAAATTAAAAAAAACATTATTTAACATCCAAACTATTTTCACCAGCACCAGACGCAAAAGCTGTTCATCATAAGAATTCACGAGTCAAGAGTGTCTGCCACCACTCAACACTTCTTGCCTGCCTTGCCTTGCCTGCCTGCAACCACCTCCGCTTAACAGAGGCGAGAGCACCACCAAGGCAAGTCTTGCATGTACCCTTTTCGTATCTCAATCACTGTATCTTAGTGGCAAAAACTACACTGGAGTCACAAACATTGAGTTCATTTTCATATCTACAGAGCACTGTCACTGCAGTCTCACTTCAGACATCACACTACACTAAAACAGAAGTCAAGTTGTAACCACTAACGAAGAAACTGGTGCTAGACAACACCAGTTTCATCCATGAGTGGTAATGATGCTGCATCCATGCTTCCCTTTCTCTTGTGGCCCCTTTCAAAGTTCAACTCTAAACTGCTCCCTGCAAAAAAAATTTAATTCTTAGTGAAATCATATTATACATATTATTTCACAAGGTTAACTATATACTTAAAATGATGGTTTATCAGTACTTTAGATTTAAATTTTGACACCTTTAAATAAAAGGTTCCACTTGTGAACAAACTGCTCAAGATGTGTCCAAAAAGAAATGGAGCTTTATAAATAATACGCCAATGAGCCAGTGCAGTTGTGCTTATGAAAGGAGTGTTGTGTGGCGGTTACCTTAAACTTTACTTTTACAATAGCTGCATCACGCCACTTCAGTTGAAAGTAGTTAAGTTACATGCAATAAAGTGGACATGTTTAGTGCACTTCTATCTATCTATCTATAGTCTCTGAAAACTCATTCTCTCCGGAAACATCCCCCAAGGGAATGGCCACGACAGAAAAGCCTCCACTTCTCCCTATCCATACATTCCCTCTCTGCTTGTTAAATCCCTCCCCCTCTATCAACAACTCTTTCATGCATGTACTCCTTTACTCTATTCTTCCATCTTACAAATAGCCTTTCTCTCCTCCTAGGACCCTCAGTTTCACTCAAACTTTTTTCACAAACTCTTCTTTCTCTCTACCTTAAATTTTTTTTTTTTTTTTTTTTCCCCACTAATCCCACCACACTACACTGTACTTCATAGTGCACTTCAAACAAAGTTAAACAATGAAGGGTCTTGAAGAGCAGCATGTTTGCATGAAATTCTGTTTCAAACTAAGAAAAAGCATTTTGGAGTTTTCAAATATTATAACAGGTTTGTTAGTATGATTGACTGTATGTCACAAGTGGTACCAGCATTTCAAATTGGAAAGAACATCCATTGAGGATTATCCAAATTCTGGATGATCCATAAAGATCATTACCTCTCTGTTTGCGTAGTTTGCGTAGTAGTCGTCTATGATAGTTTGTGCCATACAAAAGGGTGGTAGCACAGACAATTGATTACATCCTTTTCTTAGTATTTCACCATAAAGTCAACTTCACACTAGTTTTACATACTCACCCTCCAAGAAAATATATTCCTGGATCATTAAACTTACTATTCCCTGGCTGTGTATGAATCCACAGTGATGACAGAAATATTTAACACTTCTTAAAAGTTTGTGAATAGATGTGACAAGGTAGATCATCAACTTTTGGTAAAATAAGGATTACAAACGAATAGAGAGGTGAATCTTTCTATCTATAGTTTGATGCCTTATTCCCTTCAGGAACATCCCCCAAAAGGATGGCCAAGGCAGAAGAGCCTCCACCGCTCTCCCTATCCACACATTCCCTCCTTGCTTGTTCAAGCCCTACCACCTCTTTCATGCATGTACTCCTATCCTATCCTTCTATCTTCTTACAAATGGTGTTTCTCTTCTACTAGAAGCCCAATTTCATTCACATACACTTTCTTCACATATTCTTTCACTCAAGATGACCAAATCCCCTCAGAGCATTTTTTTCATCCATTCCATCACGTCTCAGTTCTCTTCCTTTACATGAGTTACCATTACACATTTCATACATGCTTTCATTGCACTCACCCTCCCGTCTTGTCATGCCAAAGACTCCTTTCAGATAACTCATTTCCACAGCATGCACTCTTTACTGCTGTGCCCTATTATCCAAGTCTTTGATCCATACATCAGTGTTGACAGGAGAATACTGTTCCTTAAACCTCTCTTTAACACCATAAACATATTCTTTCCTCTC